>CM052447.1:17979674-17982174 GCA_028533085.1 Varecia variegata
CAACCTCAAACTCCTGGGCTTAAGCGATCCTACTGCCTCAGCCTCCCGAGTAGCTGGGACTACAGGCATGCGCCACCATGCCCGGCTAATTTTTTCTATATATATTTTAGTTGGCCAGATAATTTCTTTCTATTTTTTTAGTAGAGACGGGGTCTCGCTCTTGCTCAGGCTGGTCTCGAACTCCTGAGCTCAAACAATCTGCCCACCTCGGCCTCCCAAGTGCTAGGATTACAGGCGTGAGCCACCGTGCCCGGCCCTTCATGGTCTTTTCTAAGTTCATCTTGGTTGTGGATGGCCTTCAAGGATAAGGGAGTGGTGGGTATCTTTTTCTGTTACTATCTTCAAAGGACGCTGAGAGGCCATCTGCCTCCCTGGCTGTAGATGAAGTTTCACTTCTAGTATATCTGGGAAGGGATTAGGATCAGATCTGTATATGGAAGTGAGGGAAGGGGCATGTGCTGTGCAACTGCAGGAGGAGGGCCCAGTGACTGATTCTGTCTGGAGGTGGAGAGCACCCCGTCTCTTCTGAAGGAGGTCTCTGGCCCAGCGAGATGGCTGTGTGTGTGTGTGTGTGTGTGTGTGTGTGTGGGATGTTGGGGGACACATTCCATACAAAGAGGGCTGCTAGATGTACAGGAACTGCTACCTCTTGCAGGACCCACAGTGTCATTGATCCTTAGATACGCTGACACAATTCTGCAGTAGCAGGAAACAAGGAAGACCCCTGGAATCAAGGGGGAACCTGGGCCCTATCACCACCAATATCGGGTATAACATAACGATCCAACTTGGCATCATTTAACAGGGTGTGGGATGAAGGGCTGGTGATGGTGTAGTCTTAGTCCAGAGAGTTGAGGAGTTCCCATGTAGACAAGGTTTTGTGAGTCTCCTAATGTGTTCCATTAGCTTTTTGATAGCACCAGATTTAGATCTTTCTGAGGAGGCCCGAGGCCACAGTCTTCTGTCCAGTTGGTTTTACTGACTCTCTTCCACACACTCGGTTGAAATATAATGGGGCAGGCTGGGGCAGGGACAAAGATCCTTTCATGTGAGGGCCACAGCTCGGATTCCTGCTCTGGCCCACAGTGTCCACATGGCAGGGGATTCCTCCTGGACCTGTGTACAGACAGCTGTGTTCACGCTTCCCAGGCAAGCGACACGCTTCCCAGTTAGACACTTCCCCCATGGAAAGGGAAGAGGTGGAGTTTGAGACTTCTGAGCACCCCTCCGGTGGACCTCATGCTCCTCCCATCCCAGAGCAGCTGCGCACCCCAAAAGCCAGGCAGCTTGTTGGTGGGAGTGAAAAAGTCACAACTCGTCCCCTGCCAGGAGTGGGGAAAGAGAGTGACAGTGCTGAGAAGAGTGACAGGTGAACAGAAAAATTCAAATCGCGTCTTTCAGGATCGCTGGGCTTGTTGCTGTGGTGATGAGGCCACTTCATCTGTTCTCCTTAACCTGTTGTCTTGATTTGCTGCCTCCCTCACGGGGAAGGGAGATTTTCTCCCATATTTCTCCTTGCTCTTCCCACGTACTGGGGGACCATCCCAGACTGCTTCTGTGTTTCTGAGCCAACATTCCTTCCAAGAACGTGGGGCTGGCTTGTGAGGAGGTCTGAGCCGGGCCTATGGCAGACTTGACGCTTTCTACAAGGCGCATGTGGAAAGTGCTGGGCAGACGCCAAGGCCTTTGGCCATCAGACCAGTCTTCCCACTGAGACTGGAGCTGCCCATCAGCAAGGCCTGCTAAATCTGGGCCAAGCTTCAGTTTCTCCAAATGCTTCCGTGCCTTCCTGTCTTCCTGGGGAAAGCACACACTCTCACAAAGCACAGGATGCAGCTTTGCTCCTCTCTATGTGCTAGCAGGAGTCCACGTGGTTTCCGACACGCTTACGACTGCACTTTTAGGGGCTGTCCACAAACCTTCCACGTGCTGTCTGTAACTTGACCTTGCCTTTCAGGGCCACGTGGAAGAGTCCACCCATTAACCTTTCTGCTGCAGTAGTAGGCTTTCTCTTGTGCTTTTCCAAAACTTCTATTTTGATCTAAAAACCATTTTCCCTAAGTAGTTGACGATTTCCTGGGAGTGGAAGCTGAGTGGTTGACTAGGCTCACTCATTAGCTAAGACCAAAGTGGGGAAGCTTGGGGAGGTGGATTTGGCTCAACTAAAGGAAGAAATTTGAAATAAATAGAGCTGCCCAAAGTAGCCATAGGTACTGATAGGTTCCTTAAACATGGGCATATTCAGGAAAAAGCTGATGAGGATATCTAAGGAATTCAAGCACTGGATGCAGAGTTAGACCAGGCAACCTTTGACACTTGTCCCCACCCCAAGAGATTTGAGGCATCTGTGGAGTTCCTAGAGGGTGGGATCATACCTTTCATAAATCCTCCCTAGAGACTAACCCCTTTAGGGGATGTAATAAATGAATTCATGTTAATTGGCAACTTCTGCTGTTCCATTTCCAATCTAGGCCAGTTCCCTAGCCTGCATATTTTCCCC
>CM052447.1:17987174-17996449 GCA_028533085.1 Varecia variegata
TCTCTCTTTCTCCCCTTCTTTCTTTCTCTCTTCTCTCTCTCTCTCAAAACACAAAAAACAAAAACACCAAACCAAACCAAACCAAAACAAAACCCAAAATGGTCTCTGGGCTTGAATGAACACATAAAGGGCATTCACGGACCCTAGGATTTTTCCTCAGGGAGGCTCAAAACTCGGATAGGTAGACAGCCGCTGCCTAAGTTTTGCAACCTTTCCTTCCCCTTTCTCTTCTACTTCTACTTCTCCATTTTAAGGGAATGTAGGTAGAAAGACTCAAAGTGGGAGAGGAAGGGGTGTCAGTGCAGAGACAAAATGGAACAAGGTACAGCAAGGGAAGGTATAGGGATCAGTTAAAAGAGAAATAAAGGTCAGGGCTCCTAAGTTCTTCATTCTCATTTTCACTGTGAACCATAAGACCATTTTTCTGTCTTCAAAAATAAAGGGCCACTGTTCCACTCAGGCACAGAATGCAGTTTGTGGTCAATAGCATGAAGAGGTGTGTAGAGAAAGTGGTCAGTCCTCATGGAATGAGCTCCACAGTGGGCAATATGGGAGGAATTTATGTCCTACATCAGTGGGCTCATGGCCTCACAGTCAGGTCAAACAAGGGACTGCCTGAAAAGGCATTTAATTAAATTTCATCTCAAAATGTTCTCTTCCTGGGAGATTCTCTGGACTTGACTCATATCCTTATGCTATAATGTTGTTCTAGCTCGTTGGTGTGTTGCCTGGGTCTCCTCAAATAGACTCTTAGTTCCCTGGAACAGAGATGATGTTGTCTGTGTTCTCAGACCCCTCCCCACAACATTTAGTACAGGATGTTCCATGGAATGTACTTTTCCTTCCCCAAATGAACAGATGAATGAATGAATTAATGGACTACATCTCAAAGCAGTATCACCTGTGTGTCTGTAACTCAGCTATGTGGCAAGCTTACCTATCTAGGACATAATAGAAAAGGACCAGAAAGTGAGCAAAGAAAATGCACAGGGTTATTGGATGATCACTGCAGTTAACATTTATTTTATTGAGGGCTTATTGTGGGTCAGGCATGGTACTAAGCACTTTACATGCTTTATTTCAGTTGATACTCAGATCTCTGTATGGCTGTCGTATTTTTACTACTTCCATTATACAGACGAATACATAACTTGCTAAGGTTCTAATTTGGCTCTGTATGACTGGAGCCCACGTATGTAACCATCGTGCTTTATAGTGAGTACAGAGGAGGTACTGCATGACCCTAAGTCTGGTGCTCACTTAGGCGTTCTTTTGCCCCAGCAATCAGTTGTTTTAAAACTCTTACTTTGCACATAGTTATAACACCATAGAGCTCCATTCTCAGCCTAAGCAGAGAAAAGACAGCAAATAAATAAAGCCTTATCATAGGCCCTTTCATACGATGCTGATTCATAACTTGACAGCAAAGGAGGCGGCCAAAGCAGGTTTTGCCTTTTCTCTTTGACTTTCTTTTCTTTTTTATTAAGAAGACAAAAATGATGGTGCTGAAAGAATGCTAGTCAATCCTGGGGCGATTCTGGTTCAGGCAGACTGCCCTATAATATGTGCCTTCCAGCAGATTTACTGTATTCTAATCTAATGCCTTTGATAATTGATAATGATAGAATTGCCAAGAAAAGATTATATTTAACATATTCAAAACAAAAGTTAAAAATAGGAGTTTTATTAAAAAATATTCCCTTAAAAATTACATTAAAAAAGGCCAGCAACTTTGGAAAATGCAGGGTTCTGGATACCCTAGACTAGCAGAAATCTAGATTTCATGGATAAAGAAAAAAAATAAAGCTGGGGTGGGAGGACCAACAGGGTTGTGTGTTAAATGTTAATTAGGCTAAGCACAAAGGTTCAAACAGAACAACTACCATCCACTGGCATCTTCTTTTAATAGAAATAAGGACACTCAAATCAAAGAAATAGGAAGGACAACATTTCAGAATAAAGAAAAGTCCTTTAGGTTGAATGAAATTAGACACATTGTTTTATTTTTCTCATTTCACCTCACACTGGTGAGAACTTTATCTTGGGCAAACAATGACTGGTCCACAGCTTGGTGTTTGGAGGATGCTGTTCTGGAAAAATAAAGATATTTCAATTGGCCACATCCAGACTCCAATTTTACATTTTCATCACCCCTACCTAGGAACAACTCATTAAGAGTCAACATGGAGTGTTTTGTTCTCTTCCTCGAGGTTCAAGTGGAGTTTACTAAGTGTCCCTCAAGCAGGTGTTCATGTATCTTATTTATAGAGATGGCCCCAAGCAGACCAACTTCAGGGGTATATGGTTATTACCATTGTTATTACCTTTATGAGGAAAGGATTTTGGGGAAAAACTTACAACTTCAGTTACAAGTGGTTAGCAAAGCAAGACCATCTTTCCATTAACAAAATTACCAGTTTTCCTGGTGCTAAATTATGAGGGGAATATACTGTGTGAGTCCTTATATAATAAGCCCAACCCTACCAGATGAGAAAGTTATCTTTTTCATAAAAGGGAAGCCATGAAAAATAAGAGTTTTACTGACTTACTAAGAGTGCTTGCATAAGCAAAGCAAGACTGATCATTTTTTTTTCTTGAAAACATTAAAATAGAATAGGTTGAACCTTGAAAAATAAAGTCTTCAGGGACTATCTGGGTATTCCGGGCAAGTGAGCAAGTGAGTGTTTCTTTTGTTATAAACTTTTTTCAAATGTGCCAGTTCCCTGACTGCCTCCTGTGGCCTCAGATTCTCCTCCACTCACTATCAGAGACTGTCTCTGGGGGTAGCTCTGCTTCAGATGAGAATCCGTGTTACCAAGGGATTCCCACCCCAACTGGCTGCCACTAGCCCTAGGCTAATCATGCCAGCCACCTGAGCCTCAATGTCCTCACCAGACAAATGGGACACTAGAAGTTCTAACTCAGAATTATTGAATGGACTGTCAATGTCCTGCTTCATGAGACAACTTAGCTGCAACCAGTAATAATAACAACAACAATAGCATTATCATTACCATAGAACTGAGCACCTGAATTGGAGTCAGGACATCTGAGCTGACATCTTAGCATTATCACTTACAATGTGCCCTTGGGCAACTCAATCCACTTCTCTAAACCTCAGATTGTCATTTATAAAACCGAGATCACAATATATGCTGGGCCCATAATAGTAGCTCAGCAAATATTCATTAGCTCTAACTTATCTGGGATCAGAAGTGTGAAATAGCAACAGATGGCACAACCTATGAATTAAGCCTGAGATTTTACCTGGAAATGATTTTAAAGATTTTTTAAAAAGTCCGAGATGATCTTATTTTCTTATATTTTCTTTTTTTTCTACTGATATTTGAAGTCAGTTGCCTACTGCAGTTAATTAGGTATTCTTCATAGATTATTATTAATTAAGGTTGGCTTTACATACTTTAAAGAAAAGTCTAAGTGAAAATGACTAGGCAGTGGTTTTAGTTTCACAAGCTCAGTATGCTGTTGATAATTTTATAGGTATCATATAATATTAAAAGAGGTATTAGAAACATACAAAGGGAGGTGATGGTCTTCTTCCCTGTGTACTTGTCCTATCTCCTGTGGTATTGTGCTCAGTACTAGATAACAATTTTCAGGAATAATGACAAGCTAGAAGGTGTCAAGAGAAGAATGACCAGAAGGACGTGGATGGATCTGGAACCATCGCATGTGTGGAATGATGTTCAAGGAGATATGGCTTAGGGAAAATATGAGAAATGCCTTCAAATATCTGAAGGACTGTCTTAGAGAATTTAGAGCAAATTTATACCATGGAGCCCTAAAAGAGAATGACCAATAGGCAAAAGTCATGGGACATATTTTGGCTCAATATGAGGAAGAAATGATAAACAGAGACAAAGAAAAATGGAATTGGCTATCTTAAAAAAGAGGGAGCCCCTTGAGATGTGAGGCCTTCAGAAAGAGAGTAGGTGGTTATTTGTCAGACTTTTTAATAGAAGGGACTTCTACATTGGGTGGGACACCGTAATACTTGGTCATAAACTCATTTAATAACCATGAATATAGTTGAGCAGCTACTATGTGCTGGCACCTTGAGAGGTCCTAGGTATACACTAATGTATAAGACAGGCATGGTTCCCTGCCCTAGTGAAGCTGACAGGCTCATGGGAGGAACAGACAGTAAGTAGAAATGCTAAGGGCTATGAAGGAAACAGAGGATGAAGTGACAATAATACATCAGAGGTGGTCCGGAACATGAGTCTGAGGAGGTGACATTTAAGTTGAGACTAGAGGGAGGAGAGGGGGCCATATTTGGAAAAGGAGGGGAGGGTTGGGCCATAAGAGACCACATTCCAGGCAGAAGAAGGCCCATGGGGGAATGAGGTTGGAGAGGCTGGCATGGGACTTTGCAAGTCATGCAAAGATTTAGGGTTTTATTCTGAGATTGGAGGGTCTGAGCCAGGGAATGATAAGACCTCTTTTGATAAAGTTAATAGAGTTTACTTGCTACAGGGAAGAGAAATGACAAAGGGAGGTGAGTGGGGAAATGCGGAAATCAGTTAGAAAGCTGTGGGAGGAGCCCAGGTGAGAGTCGATTATGGGTTGAACAGGAGAGAGGCTATAAAGGAAAGAGGATACATTGTGAGTAGGGGAGAAGGATTGGCTATGGGGGTTTGAAGGAAAGAAAGATTCAAGTTGATCTCTCCCTTGAGATTGTGACAGATGGTGGAACCAATTGTGGAGATGACAGAGACTAAAAGAGAGATGGGTTTGGGAGAAGCTCAAGAGTCCAGCTTTGGATGCATTAAGTTTAAGATGACTGTGAGATATTCAAGTAGAGAGACGTCCGTCTTCTGGGAAGACACGAAATCTAGAGGTCAAAAGAGATGGTCAGGCTGGAGATATAAACTCAAGAGTCTATAATTTGAATAATAAAACAGACTGCAAGGACCTTCGGCAAGAATTTTATAAGGGGCTCAGATTCTGAAGGTTTTAACAATTACTTATTTGATTAAACAAACTTCTAGTGAACCTTTCCTTATGCCAAGTCCTGTGCTTGGCATTGAGCAAAGCAAACAAACACAAAGCAAACTAGCAGAAAGGAATCAGACATGGTTCTAATTTGGCAGAGTTAGAGTCATCTAAAAACTCCCAGATTTAGACAGATATTCAGCATCAGGGAGATGATGGTCCTGGGTCATCAGAGGATGCAGCCAGGCCTGTAATCATGGACATGGTGATATGCATGGCATTTATTCCCCAAGAGGGCCGATGAGCAAAAGGAACCCTCAAATAGCTGAGCCCTGACATTCAGCCACAGGAGTTGATAGGTGTAGGAGAGCATTCTAATCATTGAATTCCTTTTGGAAGTCTTGGGGAGGGAGGACTTGGAACTCTGTGAAGATGGTCTCTAGGATGACCTTGTGCACATTAAGGTCCAATGTGCACAATGCTAAAGAAGCTCAATTATCTTACACTTTCAGGGAAATTAAAGTGTGGAAAAAGCAGGCTAGGGAGATATTTCACGTGGTTTTAATTGGTTCTCAACTTATGGAAAGCTAGGGACTGAATTCTGGGCTTCAATTCTGAAGCAATTATCGACACTTCCACTCTTTTCTTCAAAACCCTGAATTCAAGCATCCGAGGAGTGCTGGATGAAATGACCCTTGGGGTTCTACCCAGCCTGCGAGGATGTGCTTTGCCCCTTCTCACCCAAAGGCAGCTTCAGTTTTAATCAGAACAGGTTGCCAGGCATCCCACCTTTTCCCGACCAGAGGGCATCTGCTTGCTTCTTGGTGTTCTCTTTAACTTCTCTTTTAAGACCTGGCTGCTCTGCAATGCTCCCCATGTTTTCTTTGAATTTGTCCTTGAACCCTTCATATCTCATTGACCTCTCCTTTAAACTTCCCTGGCACCTGGCAGTCAGTTCATTGCCCTGCCTACTACTGTTCCATGTGTGCCAGTCTTAGTCTGACTTGATTATAAGAACTTTGGAGTAAAGAGTTGGTGTCTTTGGGTCAAATCCCTAAATATTTATGAGGGCCAGTTAAGTGCTAAGCACTGTGCTAGGTCATAGTAGGAATAAAGAGTTTGAACAAGTTATAAACCTCATCCTTTAAGGACCAAGCAATCTAGTGTGGGAGAAAGAAATGTTTCTCAACAGTTCATGGAAGTATTGGATTTTAAAATAAAGGGCTTTGGAAACAACAAAAAAAGAGAGAGGTTAATTCTGACAGTGGGTGGAAGTTAGAAAACCATTAGGGAGTGTTCTATCAATAGGGTAAAGGGAAATCGGAAGCCAAGAAGGCAACTTCTGGGAGCTGAAGTCAGAACAGTTGAAAGAATCCTAATCGTGAACACCCTCAAATGCTATGCTAAGAGGTCAACGCTTTATCCACTTTATCCATGGAAGGTTTTTAAGCAGAGACAGGTCTCACACCAGCAGCCCAGCTATATTCAGCAGAGAGTGAGTGATACAGTCAGTTCTAAGTAAATACGTATCAATTAACTGCAGATATAATGGCTTATATGAAAGGAACAGACAAGGTCAAACATTTTAACCCTGGATCCAGGGATGATGGAGATAGTGGGTCACTTCAAAGCGAACAGGGCTGACATGAAAACCTGGGCTTGGTTGTCAGTGGAAGAGGAATTATCCTCTGGATGCCAGAGGGCAGTTTGGAGATCAGGGAGACAAAGCCACAGGGACATGGCTTGCTGCTCACTATGACGGCAAACCTTGGAATCATCAGAGCTCTCTGGCTATTCCTACTTGAAAAATAGTGATTTGGTGGGATGTTGTTACTGGGACAACTGTTTGTCAGGAATAACAATGGAAGAAATTCATGAACTAGGTAGAAAGTTGGCATTTAATTAGTAGTTCCCAAAAGGCTGGTCCAATGAGTTGGGCCAATTTGTGATGAACTTTTCACTCATCAATGGAAAAATAAGGAAAGATAAGGGTTATGTAGTGAGTTTTCGGGAAGCTGAACTTTTTTCATTTAAAGGACAGCCCTTTATGTGCAATTGATTAATTTCCTTCCTTCTTTTTTAGTGTAAACGTATTTCTTCTCTTATTAAATGAGGTTGAAGAGAGGTGGTAATTTTGTTTTGAACCACTGGACTTTTAGGGGAAAAGACTCCAAGGAACTCCCCATCTACTCTTAACGGGGGAGAGTATTGATGAGTGAAGTTTAAACACACTGAGGTGGGACCCTTAAGGGTGAGAATTTCGTTGCACTGGATTAAAGGTCAGTGTACAAATGAGCACGGTCCTTCCTTCCAGGGGCTTGATGGTTCAGGTGCCCAGCGTCCTCCCGCGGTGAAGAAGGTCCAGTCACCTCCTTTCTCCCTTTGTGCTTCTCCCTGAGCCGAGCAGGCTTCCATAGTCGCTCCTGCATGCGTTTGTGCGGGAGGATGATTAAGCCACTTCTGCTGAGGGGATGGAGGAGAAACCTCTCAGGGTGGGTTTTTCTGCTCCTTTGCCAAGGCTGAGCCAGGGTTATTTTGCTGGGTGTGGGGACCAGAGCCTCAGCGTGCCAACCCTGCCACGGCCGAGGAAAAAGGTGGTTGAGTTTAGGACAGGACTGAGTGTTGGTGGGCCTGGGTCCTGGACAGGACTCTGTTAATCGCTTCCGTTTTGAGCAATGGTCTCAAAGGCCCCTGGGTCTTTAGTCCAGTCTATGGCGTCATTGGCTGTGGGGACCGTCTAAGGCAAACTGGCTGTGCAGTCACTGACTGGACACAAAGCTGGGAGTCCATCAGACTCTGCTGACCCAGTAGGCTGGGGTGATGAGTGGAGTGGGAGCAGCTAAACAATGACCAAGCAGAAGGAAGTAAAGAGTTAGTGGGGTTATATCAGGAGCTTCAATTAAGATGCAGACATCCTCAGGTCTCCTTAAGGAATACAGGTAGGATCCAAGTTCCCTTCACCCCTGCCCTTTCCCGATGGCGTTCCCCTCTTGAGTATACTCAAGGAACAGGCCGTTCTGTGATGTTACGAGAGGGAATATTGGTCAGCCAGTGAGTCAGCGGAAGACAGAGCCTTTGTCTTTGGTTTCTGACTCTATAAAATGATCCACATGAATTGTATTTTTTTTAAAGGCAAAAAATGTATATAGAACACTGTCTTAATCTCTCCATGCTGGGTGGGGGAAAGAGTCTGAAGGCATGATTTGAGTCCTTCATTCATCCCTGACTAAGTCATGTCACTGTAGCTAGGGTGACCGGCTGGTCCCAGTTTGCCTGGGACATTCTTGATTTTAGCATTAAAAATTTCACATCCTGGGGACCCCTTCAATCCTGAGAAAACCAAGCCAGTTGGTCCCCCTAACTATATCTCAGTCTTCCCATTTGTAAAATGGGAATAATGCCATGATCCTGCCCTGGCTGCCTGTGGTGGGAGGATCAGTCAAGGTGACAGATGGGAAAGTGTTTGAGATTAATTCTGGACAAATGCGGTGGCTAGATTGGAAGCATCACTAAAGCCCACCGCTGTGCATGGGCACACGCATTACCTAGGACACCTTGCCACTGGAACCCCAGTCATCTTACAGCCTCTAACATATGTTCTCTGCAAATCCTCCCACATGACCCATGCAGAATGGATCGAGCCTTCCTTTCTGTCCCCACTGTACCTGCGAACTCTGTGACAGCAAACTCATCACTCTATTACCCACATCCGCTCCTCTGATTGACTGAGAGCCCTTTATTGGCAGGAACCCTGCACCCAGCACAATAGCTAACACAGTAGCTGCTTGATAAATGTTTGTTGAATGAAGAAGTGATTTTTAATTCCTGAAATATACGACCAGAGTTATCTGAATCTGCCAAAACTGAACACTAGTTTTACATGGGTGAATACCCATTTCTGGCCCTGTAACTTTCTTTAAGTCTCTGTGGCTAAGATCAGCTGATAAAGCTCAGAGACCTGGATGGGGACCTGAAGTCTGGCTCCTACAGACAGACAGCATTTCTAAGGCACATCCGATCCCCAGCCTGCCCCGTATTGTGAGAAGCAGGTGTCAGCAGTTCATTTGCAGCTCACAGCAAACCACATCTGGTCCTGCAATGCAGAACCATTTGTCAGCAGCAGCAGGCACGCAGGTCTGTGTCACACACCTCGGAGACGCTTGACAAAGGATAAGGGAGGGAATGAATGAAGGTCCCCCTGCCATTAACGGGGGGAGTGGAAACACCATTCAGGACGAGAGAGCCGGCCCGCTGGTCTCATCTCAGCCACCTCTGGTTCAATGAAAGGAAGAAAAGCGGGGCTGATTCTAGGGACTGGC
>CM052447.1:17996949-18030377 GCA_028533085.1 Varecia variegata
ACATACCCTGTCTAAGCCACTGATTCATTATCTGTAAAATAAGATTCTTATAGTACCTACTACATTGGGTTCTTGTAAGACTTACATAAGTTAGGGAATGCATGAGGACGTACAGATTGCTTTTCATATATGGCAAGTGCACAATTAATATTAACTGTAATTATTATTTACATAGTGTTTGCACTGTGGTTTTGTTTCTTAGAGTGGAGAAGTATTATCTGTATTCATAACGCCATTAAAAAGGAGGACACCACATACGATTTACCCCTGGTCATTTCACTCATTTTCTTTACCTGGCCTCTGGGGATATTTGAGGTTGCTGTCCCCTGCACTAGATGATGAATTTTGGAGTGTCATAATGTATTCATCTTTGTTTTCCTTAAGAGTATTTACTTTAGCACTTTTTGAAAATACTATACTTGGAATGTAGATGGAATTAAATTGCATGACCACAGTCATATACTTTCATTTGCTGCCTTTAGGATGTTCACTAGTAATGGCAAAGAGACCCACAGGTTTAGTTGGTTCATTTAATTTGTATCATATAGTCTACACAATAGGACTAGTGTTTCCTGGTTCTCATGAATTCAACAGACCAGACACAACAACTGATTTGATACTGTGCACATAAAGTCACCATATACATGGAACTGGTCCGTTTGGCAAGTGATTACTTGTAGGAGTTTCCTGCATGCTAAATTCTTGTCTAGGTTCTCTGGAACAGTCGGCCCTTGCTTCCCTGAACTGTACCCAGAAATACAGGTGGAGGCCAGAAGGTAGCAACAAGAGCAAAGATACAGGAGTGAGGAAAAGTTGTGTCTGTGGGCTCAAAGACACTGGCTTGACTAGTGCTATGGATTTTTTTTTTTTTTTTACATTCCTCCAAAGGAATAAATTTCATTCCCATGGAAATACAAATATGATTAAGATATCATTATGCTCTTTTTCTGCTAGATGTTTGTGCTGAGGAAGAGTGAATAATATATGTAAATTTTCCTGCTTGACTTTCCTTTGTTTGGGGGCTCTACTGGCTCACTATGAGGGAGGAAGGTGGTTCCTTTGGTTGGAGATTCACCTGGGCCACCCCCTCCCCGTCCCCAGGATGAAGCTGATTAGATATGATCCTCGAACCATGATCTGTGGGGTCATTCATCAAATGTTACTGAGACAGATGACCCAGACTTCCTCTGCAGGGGCTCAGGTCAGGGTTACCTGTCTCCCTCCTTTCTGCCTTTCCTCAGAGACCAGCTTCGCTCAGACTCTGGAACTGTCTACCTTCAGGCATATGGATGGATGCAGTGTGGCTATTAGCTGAACATTTGGGGCACTGAGTGCAAAAGGGAATAAAACTGCACATTCGAACATTTCTATCTGTTGGCATCTTGAAGTTTCCACCTCATTGCAATGAAAAGAGTGTGGGTGTGGTCTAGCCCAGAGAAGGCAATCACCACTAATTTGGGGCAGATACCCAACAAACCGAGTAGCTAGTGAGAGAAGAGGAGAAACAGAAAGGGGATTCCTATTCAAGCACTCCTCCTGTACCACGAACTCTTCATAAGGGATTCGTTTTATTCCAGAGACAATCCTGGGAGGCTTGTAGCAAGGTCCCATTTGGAAGATGAGAAAATCAAGCTTCAGAGATATTAAAATAATAATTGTTAGCACTTCCTACTCACTTCACTATGTGCCAGGCTCTGTGCTAAGGACTTTGTGTTACTGGATCTAACCAATCACTGAGTAATAAATGGTAGCACTACTTCCAGCTTTGCTATTCGGAGAAACTGAGGCTTAGGGAGGTGTAAAGTAACTTGTTCAAGAGACTTTTGTTATTAACTGGCAGACCCGAGATTCATGCTCAGTCCTGACTTCAAGGCCATACTGCTGCTTGCTACTCTGCCAAGATCCATGGGTTGTAAATGTGAGTGTCAGGGTTTGAACTCGGATCTGATCAACTTCAAAGCACATTTGCTTTCCAAATCTGCAAGCCCCAAGTGGCAGAGGTGGGATGGGTTTCCAACCCTTCTCCCTCCTGGTCAGCTTTTGTGTTATAGCAGCTGCCGTCATAGAAAAGGCAAAAGACCCAGCAATTCTGAAATAAAGTTGCTGATGAGAGGGAGAGAGAGAGAGAGAGAGAAAAAAAAAAGAGATGCTATTTTTGACAGAGACAGCTTCTTAAAAGAAAGCACCATACAATTTGTATATCAGCGGGAGAAAGCAGTGCTTCAGCGGGCAGATCACAGCCCGTGCTGGGCTGCTGTTCTCGCCTGGGTAAAGGCCATTCATTTCCCTTGTTTTTCTCCCCAGATCCATCCTTGCCACCTCGCTCTCACCGCCTTCCTCCTCTCTCTCTCTCTCTTTAATGTGTTGCTTTGCCGTTTACAAGCTTCTCAACCAGGCACGATAAAAATGGAGCTCTAACGAGAGTAAATGCACATTTGTTTTTATGATTTCCCCAGGATCCTCCAAAATAAATCAGCCCTGTGGAGCTCCAGCCTAACCTAGAGCTTCGACACAGAGTGCTGGGGCTGTGGGGGCCCCCTGGTGTCTCACGTCCCCTGATGTGCTCCCTGGATGTTTTGAGGATGCCACCTTGTAAGGCAGTGATGGGTACCTCCATTAGGATGAGGGGAGGTGTGGACAGAACGAGGGTTCTGGAGTCAGGGTTCGAGCCTAACCTCCGTTCCACAAATCACTTTGAGAACCTGAGCAAAGTGTCACCTCTCTGCATCTTAGTTTCCTAACTCATGAAAGGGAAATTATATATCTAAATCAAAAGATGAGGGGAAAATGAACTCGTGGACATCCACAGGGAACTGAATGCACTGCCCAGCACACAGTAGGTGTGAAATGAAGGCAAGTCTCTCCTTCCCAACCCTCACACTGATGGTACAATCAGTCTGCAATGATCTGCTTTTCATTGCAGACCCAAATCAAAAGCATATAGAGTTTAGGGGAGCATAAAATTCTTCAGGGGTGTTTTTTATTCACTGTCACGGGCAAGCAGGGAAACCTTAATATGCATCAGATGTGCCCTTTATTTTTTCATTTTTATGCAGGGCAAGACATCAACTGTGGGATGGCACTGATGCTAGAGAAAATATTTGTGCCCTGCAGGTGAAAATGGTGCCAAATGGGGGTGAGGATTCCCTAGGTGATTCAGCAGAGCAGACAGCAAAAGCCATTTCCCTTGTGGAACCTCAGTTTTCTTATCTGTATATTGGTTGGGTAAGACTAAATGCTATTGTGGGTGCGTAGGGGGATATTAAATGATGTTTATCCTCTGAATAATCATTCCTTCCTCATAATTTCCCTCCTTGAATTCTTGAGAAGCCATTCTTGCCTAATGGTTGGGAAAAAGGTCCTGGAATTAGGCCGCCTGCATTAAAAATTCAGTTCTCCCATTTCCATGCCAGGTAATCTTGGGCAAATGCCATAACCATTCTGTGCCTCAGTTTCCTGAACTTTATGATGAAGACAAAAAACGATATTACTTTCACAGTGTTAGTGTTGTTAGGATTAAATAAGATAACACACATTAAATGCTTCCTAAAAGTGCCTGGGCTGAGTCAGTGCTCGATGCATGTTAGTAAGTCTCGTCGTCATCACTAAAATGCTAACTCAAGCCCTTGCCGCCCTCTGCCTGCACTTTTGCACTGGCCTACTGCACCAGTCTCCTGGGGGGCTTTCTTGGTACTCTCTAGAATCCGTCCCACGTGTCCTGACCTGAGAAAGCTTCTGTATTGATGCATCTCTCCTTTGGCAAACTTCCAGTGTCTATTCAAACACACACACACACACACACACACACACACACGCACAATTTCTCTGTTTCCCTCTTTCCTTTGTCCCTCCCTCCCTTTTTTTCTCTTTTCCTTTTTATCCCCCTATTCCTTCCCTCTCTTCTTCTCTCTCCAGCTCTTCTGAGGACGCAGGCAAATCCAGCCTCTGCGCTCAGAGGGCTTTCTCTCTGATCAGGCCTGACCTGGGTCACAGAGTTCATGGGGTTACCATGACAACGAGCATCCCTGGCTACCCATCAGGAGGCAAGGACCAATTGAAAGGGACTAGGGACTGTCATTTCCCTGGGACATACTGCATTTATCCTCAGCAGCACGCCCTGCACCGGTACTATACTATGGGAAGACAGGCTGTTACTTGCGAGGGTGGGAGGGAGGCAGAAAAAGAAATATTAGGGTTTTATTTTTTTTAGCGTGTTCTCTGTGGGGGAGAACCACAAATTGTTCTCAGAGAGAGAGACATTTATTTCTAATGCAGCCAGCGCCTGTGTGGGGGGCGAGGGTGGGGCCCCTGTGCGTTTCTGATGATCACAGTTTTCTTCTTTTACACGGAAGAACAAAATAAGTTATTTGGCTCAAAAGTGCCTTTTCAGTAGGTCTGATGGGAGGAGGAGAGAGGCGGAAAATTAACATTAAGGAGCATCCTCTGTGATAGGCAATTGGTGCTATTTCATCAAATCGTCAAAATGACTGCACAGAAATTATTATGCCAGTTTTACAGACAAGAAAACAGAGGCTTATAAAGTGATAGTAACTTATCCAGCTAGGGCAAACTCTGGCAAGACAACGGGCCCTCTGCTTGAATGGAGGTTATCTGACTCCAGGGACTGTGGCTCAGACAGCACGCCATGCAGATATCCTGGCACCTGCCAGCACCTTCATCTCCCTGCTCATTCGGATCCTCCTCCTCAGACCACTTGCACGTCTCTCTTCCCTGTCTCTCGCCCTCTCCCCCAGAGTGCAGTGCTGTCTACCTGGACCAGAGCTACCTGGGGGCTTGTTTAAACGGCACATTCCTAGATCCCACCCTGCACCTGCAGAATCAGAACTTTCAGGAATTAGAGTCCTGGAAGGGGCATTTTTAACCAGCTTCCCTAGGTCATTTTGATTTACTCTGAATTTGGGGAATGGCTCTTTAGAGGAATAGACTCAACACCACACAAAACAGCACTTGCTTATTTGTTTCCTAATTATTTTCTGGGTCAACATGGATTTCTAAAAGAGGAGAACTCTCTATGGCCTCTGTAACACTCAGATTAGAGTCAGGCAAAGAAAAGGTGTTCAGGGAAGGTCCACTGGATCAAATTGAAGACACAATCATTGTTTTTGATCCCTGTGTGGGGGCTGGGCAACTAGGAGACCCTCAACCCTTGAAGGTGAGAACCCTGCCCACGGAAACTTGGTGACGCTTTTTCCCGAGTCACAGTCCTAACCTCCCTCCTTTCTGTGCCAGATGCCAACATAGAGCAAGCAGCTCTTGGTAGATATTTTCCAGCATAGGGTTATGTGAAGGGAGAAAAATATATTCAATGGGAATGCTGGTGAGACTAAAATGTCGATGAACAATTTTGAGCTTATGCTATGTTTAAAAAAAAAACAAAACCCAGATATAGTCAATGCAGCAGGAAGTAGGAAAAGGTGATTGGCATCCTCTATCCTTCTTGCTCGTGTGCCAGAAATCCTCTACCCTTTCCACTGGGCTCTGTTAATCTTCTAGGCATTCCAGAGGTAAAATGGAAGTGGTGGCAATTAATCTGTTTGAGAGGTAAACCCCATATCTTCCTATTTTCTGTCCTTGCCAGAATCAGTTTGTACGTGGTCAGGCCTTAGGCAGGAGCACAAAAGTCCCAGAAAGCTTATATAAAAGACTTCTTTCCCAAACTTCCCAGCCTCGAAGGATATGACTGGTGGCAAATATAGAGCCCACCACTTCTCCCTTCTGTTCCCATTCCATATGACTGTAACAGCTTTCCAAATGATCCCCTTGCCTGTAATCCTTTCTGTGATTCACCTTGCAAACCACTGCCAGGGTCATCTTTGGGAGCCTGTCTGATCATGGTCCCTCCTTGTCAATGGCCTTTGATGGCCCCTGATGACATCTCAAAATTCAGACATGTGAGATATTTCACAATATGACCACAGCCAATTGCTCCTACTTATTAATGCATTCTCTAAAGTTGTTCCTGAAAACAAGCCCTATGCTCCCACCTCTGCATTTGCTCATGCACCACCCCCTGCCCAATCCGGAGCACCCTCTCCCCGCTTCTCATCTATTACAATTCTTTAGGTCCTATCTCAGATGTTACCTCTGCCTTGAAAGCTTTACAAATCCTCCCATTCAAATGTTGACTCTCCCCCTTTTGAGTGTTTCTGATTCTCTTATGGCATTGGTAGAATAATAGGTACCTACAGAATTCTGTTCATGAGCTGTACTTGATTATGCATTATTTAGGGACTGGGATTGCATCTCTCTCCCTGCTGTTCCCTGCAGCACTGTGCACAGCGCTTTGTTTGAGAAGGTACCTGGACACGGATCTGTAAAACTGAATGCAAAGCACAGGGAGTGGGGCTTGGACCTTCCTGGGTGCTCACTACCTGCTAAGCTTCAGGAAACAGACGTACTGTATTCCTGCCCCTTGGCCCATACGTCTGGCATGGACAAGACACGTGACAGAAGACAAACATGTCATGATCACAGAGACCAGAGGAGACTCCATGTAACCATGGTCACAGTTAAAGACCAGACTTTGACCAATGTCCTGATTAGGGTGTAACTCTTAGCAAATCCATTAAACTCCCGGTAGAAGGTTTGTGAAGGAGAATCATTAGCTGAGATTTTTAACTGAGGCCAATTGCGTGTGGATTCCTTCTTGGGTTGGTAAAACAGGGGCCATGCCCCCTTACTTAGGAAATGTGAACACATCGTCTCTAACTGAAGGGATTATTTATCATCATAATAAAAGAGACTGCCATTTAGACTAGCGGATACATTTAGTTGTCAACAAAAGGGCCAATAGATCTCATAATTAGTGGATTTACCAATTGCTTTTCCCTAGTGACCGGCATTGGCTGCATAGGTCTTTATCCACGACCTGAGGGCTTTGGAAACATAACTCAACCCTTTGCCCAACCCCAAACATGCAGTGACAGCCAACAAACAGCATCTGTTTCAAAGAAACACCACCTGTCCAAATGGAAAAATCAAGCATCGAACCACCTCGCTTCATCAGAGTATTTGTTTCCAGAGCAGGAGAAACAAAAAACCATTCTGTGGCTAACGCAGTCTTTTAACGCTCTGCGGGGACCATGGCCTGGCTTCTGCCAACGAGACTTGGCAAGTTTTAGAGGAACATTTGGGCCTTAGATATCAGTTCTCTGATCTTCAGAGGCAAAGCTGGGTGAGCTGTCTTGGAGGAACCTGAAACTTGTTCCAGGTAGGCTGGAAGGGAGCAAATGCCCCACAGGTGTGGTGAGGTTTGGCTTTACGGAGAGTTTAAGTGGTGGAAGAGGACTGCCAGGAAGGTCCTTTCTTGATGCAAGCACAGTCATGAAGCCTGGAGAACATCTGGTGAGGGTTGCAAAAGCCTCACCTTTTATAGGGCTGCAGAGAGTTCATGAAGCAGTTTTCTGTAGCATAAACACTTCCAGAGGGTTTGCAGTTTTGTGTACGGCTGAACAGTGTTTAAAAGAGTTTTTTCTAGGATTCAGAATAATTTGAAGACAAAGTTGATTTCCTCTGCCAGATCATCTTGAAGTATAGACCAGCCTCTTTTCAACAGGTCCAGAGGATGAATTGCAGTCTGCTCCTTTACTCTTCTCACTTTCCACCTCTGTCATGTAGAATCGTTTCCTGGGAGCAAGTCGGTGGATCTAAGATTGCTGGAGCAGGCACTCGTGGCTGGGGCATTTTGTTTGCCATGACTCTTTGGTATTTCACCGTGTCTTGGTGAATTGGCACCATTTGGGGCATGTGAGGCAGAGGTATGATGGAAACTGGCTGCTGGGGTGTGTGTGTGTGTGTGTGTGTTTGTGTGTGTGCATGTGCATGCATGCCTGTGTGGTTACTCACATTTTCTGTAAACATTCTTCTTTATTTTTTTCTTTTTCTTTTCTTTTTGAGGCAGAGTCTCACTCTGTCACCCAGGCTAGAGTGCAGTGGCATCATCATAGCTCACAGCAACCTCAAACTCCTGGGCTCAAGTGATCCTCCTCCTCAGCCTCCTGAGTAGCTGGGACTACAGGTGCTTGCCACCATGCCCAGCTAATTTTTTCTATTTTTAGTACAGACAGGGTCTTACTCTTGCTCTCAGGCTGGTCTTGAACTCATGATGTCAAGTGATTCTCTTGCCTCAGCCTCCCAGAGTGCTAGGATGACAGGCATGAGCCACTGCGCCTGCCAACCATTCTTCAATGGTATGTTTTGTGGAACCTCTACATTATTAGTTGATAATCAGTGGTCCCTTTTAATGCATAGATAAGCAGAGTCCCATGGAGGGCAGAGGGAATTTCCCAGGCCAGATACTCAAGGCCCTCTTAGGATGAGCATTAGTCTTCCATTTTTGAGTCAGGAGTTTTGATGGCCCCATAGCCACCATAGAGTTTGCCACTGGAGAGGAAGGAGTACTGTGAGAAACAGGAGCACAGGACCATCAGGGGGTATCCAGACTTGCAGATCGCCATTAGTGATCCGTATTCGAAACACGTTCCTTTGCATTTCTCTCTCCCTTTCTCTTACTCTCTCTTTTACAAAATCAATAAATGGCTTGTTCTGTCTTTTACAGAGATGTAAGCAAAAGAATCAGGTTCTTCTCCTATTACGCAGTTGAATTATTTTCAGCATTTATTCCAGAAAGAATCCTTGAGCATACAAAATCTACGAAAACAGTGTTACTACTCAAAAGGACTGGTACTTGGTACAATAAAGTGAGTGTCCATGATCACTTTTTGCCTACGGAGTGGTGAGTGGATGCTTTTGATTCATGAGCTCATGGTTATTATTTGGCGCATGGGAATAGGTAGAGAGAACCTGGCCTAAGTCCCGTCTCTTGCCTTTAATGACTGTCAGTTACAAAGCCCAGCACAACCTCAGCATAAATTGCAGCTCTGAAGTCGACTGCCAGAGCTTGAAATCTGATTCCTAACTTATTAACTGTGACAACTTGATCAGGTAACTTAACTCTGTTTCTCTGTTCCTCATCTGTAAAATAGGAATAATGGTACTTCATAGAAATGTTGCAAGGGTTATAGGAGATAACACACATCACACAGTGTGTGGCACTTATTAGGCACTAACTTGATGATGGCTTTTATTATAGTGGAAATCATCTGAGTGCTAGATAACTTGAGTTTTAGGTTCATGTCACTCAAACATCCAATATTTTCTAAGTTGTCACCTTGTTCCAGGCACCTGTGGCCTGGAGGGGCAGAGGTACTCTATTGGTTGGACAAATCATGTCACCAATCTGTGCCTTGTTTTCTTAACTTTACATCCAAGTATTTAGGTCAAATGATGCTCTTAACTCATAAAAACTTCAGTCAATTATAATATTGAAGAATAATTGATGTTCCTGGACCTACAAAGACTCATTCTCTACTTTGGATCTTTCTAGTGTGATGTTCTATAAGTTTCTGAGATAAAAACCTCTTCCTTGCCAAACACTATTGTCAAGTTTCCTTTGAACTTTACCCAAGCTTGCGCAAAGAGTCTTTTAAGTTCTACCAGGCAAAAATGAATGATTGATAAATACCAGGCCATTTGATGTCGCTTTATTAGGTCATATTCAATTATGTCTCTACTCCTCCAGATAGATTTCTTTTCCTAATTTTCAGACAATTACTTAAAATTCTTTAAGGTATTTTCAACGCTTTTCAAATACGGACAAAAATCCTTTATGAAATTTTTCTCTACCTCACTCTCCAACCTAAGCTTTACCTTTTCTCCTCTTTCTTACTTGTGTTCCAGGAACACTTAGCTCATTTTAGTTATCAACTGTCCCATAATTTCTTGCCTGAAAGTCTTTGCACATGCTGTTCCTTCTACTTTGACTACTTTTTTCTTTTCCTCCCCTCATTTCACCGAGTTGACTCCAGTTAATTTGTCAGACCTCAGCATGAAAAAATCATCCCTGGGCAAGTCTTCCCAGCCACACCCCACCCATCCTGCAGACGAAACTGGACCTTTTCATGTCTGGGTGTGTTTGAGATCTTCTCTTTGCCTTTATTGTTCTGCAGTTTCAATTAAATCAGCTGCTGATTTTCATCTATTTATTTTTCTGGGGACTCAATTTTCAAATCTGAGGATTTATGTTTTCCATAAATTCTAGGAATTTTCTTTAAAATATTGCTACTACTTCATCATCTCTTGTCTCCATCTGGAACTGATAGAAGATTGATTTTTTTTTTCTTTTTCTTGTCTCTTAAATTCTTTGTTATATTTTGTTTTTATCTCTCTGTGTGATATTCTGGGGCATTTTCTCTGATTTACAGCCCCCCCACCCCCAGCTCACCAATTTGCTCTTCAACTTTGTCTAATTTGCTGTTTAACTCTTCCATTGAGATTTTATATGAATGACTATGTTTTTTATTTCCTCTAAGTGCTAATTCATACTTTTTCAAATACATTTGGTCTTTAATGACAGTGTCTTTTTCTTTTAAAACTGTTTTTAATTACTTTTATGTCTTCAGTTGTACTTTGGATTCTTGCTTATGTAAATTGTCACATAATTTGTAACTTTGCCCTGCTTAGGATAATCCCAGAATAATTAGCTTGTGCTTTTCATTCTGGTTTTGATTTCTTTTTTTCTTTATTGGCTCCAGAGATTTCCTGCCTTGCATTTACAAGGCTATTTGTTGTATCTTATCCAGCATCTCTAGGTGTTTTATAGTGAGAATTTTGTTCTGCCATAATGTGGGAAGTAGATGTCCTCTAGGTCCCCTGTTAAAGACTATCTTAGTATCTGTCATAATTGTCATTAAACATTAAAAAAAAATCATGTATTCAGTGCCTGTCTCCCCTGTAATAATGCAGTTCCATGGGGGCAGGGACTATGTCTATCTTGTTCAAAATTGTAGCTCCAGCTACTAGCCCAGTGCCTAGAGCAATGGTGGGACTTAATATTATTAAGATAAATGCATGATCTGGAGGCAGGGTGGCCCTGGATATCATGTCAAGATGGGTTAGGAATTCCTCTCCAACCTTTTGCAAAGTTCATTAACCCTTCTTATCCTTTCTGAAATGCAACACTTTCTTAAAATGATTTAATCCCTGTATAATTGACACACTATCTCATAGGTGACATCACATTATACTGTTTTCAATTACCTTCTCCATAGATTATCCCATCTGAACTCACAACCACTTCAGACCTAAGAAGGGCTGGGATGATTATCCTCCCTTTACAGATGAGGAAACTGAGGTTCAAGAGATGATAAGCCTTACCTTCTATAAGATAGTCAATAATAACCCCAGAATTACATCTAGGTCTTTTGATTCCAAGTCTACTGGACTGTTCCTCATTTGTTTACAATGAATATCAGAGCTTCTCTATGTGAAAGTAAAGTCCACTTTGCTTCTTTACCAAACTGCCTGTATCTTGTTAAAGAAAGCAGTGTCTAGGTACGAATAGGTGCTACCATTAATTTGGTGCTATTCATTAGATGCCATTTTGATTCCCATAGCCAGAGTCTCAGGCCGCAAACTACTTGATTTTTCATTTGGACAATGTGTTTATGTTTCTTTCATGACAAATATTATAAACCACCTTCTGTCAAAGAATCCAGGTTGCTAGAGAACCCTGTTCGTGGCCTCGTTGGATGCAGGGGTATCTGGTAAGGAATGGGGTCTTACAGGTCACATGACAAAAGCACAAGGTTCATCTATGTTTAACACACTTGGAGGGGTAAGGTGAGGCATGGGGGAAGAACACATGGGCAGTGACAGTCATAGCAAGCTGAGGCCCCCGAGTCAATTTCCAACCTCAGGGCTGAAGATTGTGGGTAGCTGGAATCTTCCAGGCCCTCAGACGTTGTAGAGCCCACGTGACAGCTTGCATTGGGCCACTGGAGGCATGTGGCAGACACGGCAGCTTCACTCCTGAGATAGTGAGGGGAGAGGGAGCCACCAAGGAAGCAAATCTTGGCTACTTACCTCAGGGCGGACCCCTTGGGTGTCGCAATGCCATAGCCTTTGGAATCCAAGTTACCTCCCACCTTCATGGTGTCACAGGGTTTCCGCTGCTCAATGTACTCATTCATGGTGGACTCCAGGAGGTAGGCGTATTTGCCTTTGGATTTCCTCACTCGGATCATCCCCTCCTCTGTGGTCCGCACAAAAACTGATGGTTCCGCTGACTTCATGTATGTCCACATCTTCTCAAACACGGCAATTTTAGACCTCTGGTGGGGACAGAAACAAAGCTGGAATTAAGTGCTGGCTGTGCTTGGAATTGGGGTTGGTGCACACACTAATGAAGAGCTGAGTGTAGCTTGATCACACATTCATGAGTGAGATTAGCTCAGGAAGAAACAAATTATGAGTGATTGCAAAATAAGAGGCTCTAATTAGTACCAGTAGGTTCCAAACTACAAATATCTTGCAAATACAGAATGAACAGAGGAGCTCAGAATCTTTTAATTACTTCTGAGTAATTATATTCCTCCTAAACATGAGAGTTAAGAAACTGGGGCCGTGCCTGGCTTTTACAGGCATTAAAGAACCTGTCTATTGTTCATAAAGGCCATGTTTATACTGCCGATGAGAAGTAGAAAGCTGCATATCAGTGGAATCTGATTTCACTATTGGAAGACAACACTGAAGGATTTCTGGGTCATGGGTTGCCAAGTTCCAGCCATAGCATATTGTAAGACCTGCCCTCAGAATGTAAACTGTTGTCTGATAAAGCTAATAACTTGGGACTAAATATTGTCACCTGTTTACATTTCAAAAGCCTCCAAATCTAATCAAACTGGCTTCCTTATCTCCTCCTAAACACACCTTGGGCCTTCCTTCCTTTGGGACTTGCTCACTTGATACGCTGGTTGTGTCCCACCACACCCTTGTCTTCATTTCACAGACAAAAATCAATCCTGTGTATTTGGAGCCCACCTCAGTTCCAAGGGCAATAGTTTTTAAACTCCAAAGGCACCATCATCATGTATAGAGACTGTAAAAATGCAGGCCCCCTGGCTCTAAATCTAGAGATTCTGATTCAGCAGGCCTGGGGTGGGGCCTAGAATACATCTTTTTCAGAATTTCCCTCGTAACAGGTGTTCTGATCTGTATGGCTAGCATGGCCCTCACTTTGAGAAAAAGAGTATTGTGAGGGCTGGTATTCCTATTGGACACATAGACCGGGTCATTTGCTGGAAGGCTAGGCTAAACTGCTAGGATTTCAAATCATCTGTGCGTAGGTCTCAAGTATATGGAAGCTACCTGAGGGCAGGGCAGGGGAGGTCTTCCCTTCTGAGGGTCCTTCACAGAGTCTAATTGAGCACCTTGCACATAGTAGGCCCATAGTCAGGGCCCATGATCCAGGACCATGGTCAATCCTCTCATCTAACATGCTCTTTCTAAAGGGTATCCTTTTCCCAAGGGGGAGATGTATTTCGGGGATACTGGTGTCTGGCTTTTGAAAACGTTTTATAAATGGACAAGTGTTAAATATACGCAAGGGACTATTTTTTTAAGTTAGTTACTACTAGAGTCACACAATCTCTATAATTTAGTGGTTAATATATAGAGTACAGATTTATGTAATATAAAATCATTATTACATATCATTTTTCTCTGTGCACAGTATCAGGTTTATTTCTTTGAAATCAATGCACATCAAGTGTTGGTAAGATATTGATATACAGTTGTCATTTGAGCAAATTCATCTATAAAGATATTTGGGATCCAGAAAGATTCTAGGTCTCAAGGGGAAATTAATGAAAACAGTTGCTATTAAAACTTCAGTTTTCATAGTCTATAATTTAGATAAACTAGATCGTTTGTCATACAGTATGGTTTACAATTTAGGTCTTAGATCTGCTTCTAAGTCATGGTTGGTCTACGGAAAATCCCTTCTCTTTGGGCCTTAGTTTCCCCATCTGTTGCAAACCGAGTTTAGACATGGTCCTTTAAGTCCTTTGCTTGCTTGAAATCTCTGATTTTTTACATGAAGATATATCATTTAAGCAACAATGCCAATGTGAGAAAGAAGGAAGAAAAGGGAGGGAGGATTCCAAAGTTAGGGGAGGAAATACCCAGAACCAATCACAGCATCTCCAATGTATTTAATATTTTCTCACAGGAAACAGGGAAATGTAGAAATTCAGCTGTGACCAGATTTGCAGATAATCTTCCAGGCATAAAACCAACAAAACACACAGCAGGGCAATTGCAAGATGCAATTTGACCTGACAGGACGGACACAGCAGGGAACTGGGTTGTTGACAGGCAGAGCTGAAGAGCCCTCTGGGCGATGGTATGCAGAAAATTAATATGTCCTCTCAGCCTTACCCCAGTGCCCCAGATGCTAAGGCTCTGCTCACAGACGCTCCGAGCCGACTATCAGGAAAGTCTCATCTCCAGGAATGGGATGGTAGCATGAGTGGCAGGGAAGATTGGAAGCATACTCAGGGTATTTGTTCTTGGATCTCTCCTATCGTCTGCAGCTCCCACAGCCCTTCACACATCTTAATTAAAATGTCGATGGAGGATTAAGTGACTCTGAGTTGGGGCTGCCAAGACGCTCTGGGCTGCCATGGGGACTAGAAGCCAGATTTTTCAGAAACTGGAGTAGAATTCTTGTCTCACTGTTCGCTCCTTCTGCTCTGTGGAGGTGGCAGGTGATCGTATCTCCCCACCCACCGAAGTCCTGGTGGGATAATTCTCAAGGTCAGAGTCATAGAGATGGAAGGGCTCCTGGGACACATCTTGGCAGCACTCTACTTTTATAGGTGAAGAAACTGCGGCCCATGATGTGGCAACGAACTGTCCAATGTCGTGCAGCTTGTTAGAGGCAGAGCCAGGAATAAAACCCTAATTTCCTGATTGCACACCTCATGCCTCTGCACTGCAACCAGCTGCCTCTCTCTCCCTTTAGGCTTTATTTGTTAGTAGCTGCAGGATCTTGTGCAAGTAACATAACCTTTCTGAGCCTCAGTGTTCCTCTTCTGACAATGGTGGTAAGAGTATCCACTGCACAGCATTGCCATGGATACCATGAGAGAACATAGGTAAAATGCATAACCCAGTGCATGGCACCAGGAAAGCATTCTCTAAGTGGTATAATTACTGCTAATATTATGCCCCTTTTTCAGGTTTTACTTTAGGGTAGGATACATGGTTTGCTTGGTTTCAGTTTCCCTTCTTATATACATGGTAGACATTGATACCAATCAAGAAATTCTTTCACACAGAGCCCAGATGTGACTTCAGAAACTCTCTCAACATAGAACTCTAGGCAACCACTACTGACCAATCAGAGTCAGCACATGGACTACAACTTATTTGCCACCGATGTAGTAGGCCTGGTTAGGGCATAGAACTAGTAGAATATGCACTCTCTTGGTTCCAGATTCCTAACTTTGTGCTGCGGACAGGAGACAGTGATATGTCCATTGACACAGTTACTAACAAAGAACTTTGAAGTCTTAAGTCCCAGCTGTGTCTCTCATTAGCTAGGGCACGACAATTTTCTTCTCTGGGCCTCAGCTTCCTTAACTACAAAATGGTAGGGTTAGACTAGATTGGTCCACAGCCCCATCTATCAGCCTGAGTGATCTTCTAAAAAGTGTTTATCAGTTAGTGACACCACCACATTAGGACAACATGGTTCAGTGGCAAGAATACTTGGGTTGGAATGAGAAAACTCAGATTTGGTCCTCCCAACCCCTGGCACTTGCATCATGAATTCCCTGAATCTCAATTTCTTATCCACAAATTGGACACCGTAATACCTGTTCTGCCTTAGGTCACCAGTGAGACATAAATGAGACCACAGACATGAAAGTGCTTTGGGTATTGGCACATGCTGTATGTGTTCTGGGGATGAGAGCATTGCTAAGCGAATTGGGTGGTTCCCCACCTGCATCAGCAGGGATGGGGGAATAGGACTAGCTTTATGGACATATATGGGGCACCTTCTTCACACTTTGGTTGCAGGCAAAAAATGTCAGAGCATTGTAATGAGATTATAAAGTGGCTTTTCTACTAATTGGCAGAGTGAGCTTAGGCAACTAATGCCTTTCTCTGAAATGACAGGCTCTGACCAGGTGACCACTAAGGTACCTTCTTGCTCTTATTTGTTGAAAATTGATGATTTTAGCCTTGGAGCTGGGATCAATGATGGTTAAGACTTTTGCCCCTTTCCTGCCTGTCTTACAGAACACAAAGCCCATGACCAAGAACTGCAGCACATCACACATCAGGTTATTTGGGGCCTAGGGTTTGCTACATGACGTTTTGGAGGGAACCTGGGTGAGTCTGGGTGCGAGCCCTACCCTCTTGCCTAAGGCAATACAGAGACTTGCTGTTTATGCTCCTTCCGCTACTTGCTAGCTGTGTGACCTTAGGTGCTTACTTTTGCCTCTCTGAGCTTCACCTATAAAATGGGGACAACAATCCCTAATTCATCTCTACTGAGAGGATTAAACAAGATAATACATGTAGAGTGTGCTTAGCACAGGACCTGGTTTATAAGTAAGTAGTAGCAATTGTTTATTATTTTTATTTGATTGCTGTAAGGTAGCTCCATGTGGCATTTGTTCAACTTCCAGGGTGAACATGTTCAAAGTCTACGGAACTACAGGTTTTCCTGCTTCTAGTACTTGTTCAAGTTGTTCCCTTGGCCTAGAATGTACTTAGCTTACTCAGTTCTGACCTGGTTTTATGAGATCTAGAAATGTTTTCAGGTCTACCCTGGGTGGCTTCAATCCCCACCCCTTCTTCAAGGTGTCTCCCCAATGCTTGCATTTCCTTGACGTCCTACTGGTAAATACAGCTTCAATTCTTTGTTCCTTGTTTTCCCTCTTATTTTAGATGTCTTATCATGTAAAATAATCTCATTAAGACTCTTTGAGATAGACATCATCGTCCTCATTTCATAGATGAATGGAAGTGGTATCACAGTGGCCAAGTGCACAGAACCAGGAAAGGATGGAGCCAGGGTCTGGAGCTCCATCTGCCGACCCTGCAGGTTCTGCTCCCAAGCTCTCTGCTCCTCCACCTTGGCCCACTGCCTCCCACCAAAAGACATCTCACCATCTCCACTCCCACTTTACAGTTTCTCTCCCTCCTGGAATTATTAATATCTAATAGATCATCTCTTCCAGTTATTTTTTTCCATACACTATCTTCTTATCAAGTAACAAATATTCATTGAGTCCCTTCTATGAGATAGGAGGGAACACAAACAGCATGAGGTCCAGACCTTGTCCATGAGCTGTTCCTGATCAATTGCTAACTAGACTGTAAGGTCTTTCTGGGAGCAGGGAGGAAATCGTATTTGATATCCTTTGCAGCACTTGGAGAATCAGCACAGACTGGTTTATGCAAGGAGTCTAAATCCATGCAGGAGCTTTGAAGCTTTCACAAATGCAGAAATGTAGATTTCTCCTGTGGAAAGCCGAGAAATATCCTGCGTTTGCCTGATTTGCAGTCAGTTAAGCAGCAGCCCTGGCTGCCTATAATCTCACGCTACCTAATGAGAAAGACATTTGCATGACAGTAGTGGTTCCCTTTGGTGACAGTGCCTTTGGACTAGGGATGACCCTACCCTGAAGAACTCCTTCGTAGATCCTGCTTCCAGCGTCCCGTAAGCAATTTCTGTCTGCTTCGCGAGGTCCTCTGCACTCTCGATGGGAGACACCATCCTCTCCACAGTCAGGAAGGCGGCCAGGTTGGCTGTATATGAAGAAATGATGATCAAGGTGAAGAACCACCAGACGCCACCGACGATGCGACCGGACAGGGACCTGCAAGCCAAAGGGAAGAGGCATGAGGAGCGTGGACCATCGACTGCGGAAGGCTGTGGGGAGGGGCTGAGAGCCAGCCTGAGCTCCGTCAGCGGAGCTGTCAAACCGTATTGCACCCTTCTCCTCTGTCAGCAAGATGTGAGAATTCAAATGTCAGATTTTGTTCCTTATCACGGAAAAGGACCTGTGGGGTTGCTGTCCTTCAGGGGCGATAAAGCCACATGCACATGTTCACACTCGCTTTCACGCATACACATACATCAAGGCATATGCCAAGAAAGACACAGATATGTCAACACTTGCCCATAAAAATCACAAACATGAACAAACATCCTTTCAAATGCAATTACATACACCCCAAATGTTTGTGCACACATATATGAAGGCAAATGCATTTATACACACAATGCACACATTTGATGGGTCCCGGAATGTTTCAGACCACTTTCTCGTTATTGTCCTCCTGGCTGGCAAAGGCCACCAAAAGGATGGACTAGAAGGAATGGAAGGAAGCAAATATTGGAAATAGAATGAGAACAATCATACTGCAGCCACTGCAGGGAATATCACCACTGGGTACAGGCAAAATCCCCCCTCCACCACCCAAGAAAAGAAAATTTGGATGAATTAAAAAGGTAAATATGACAGTCTTTCATGAGGTGAGAAATTTATCCTTGAACTTCTCAGTGTGCTGGTTTCCTCTATTATACCCCAAAACAAGGAAGAGAAATGTGACCAGCCAAGAGTTCCACTGTGATCTCTCTGATTTGGCTAGGATATTTCCAAGTCCAGGGCTTCCTAAAGAATACTACAAGGTGATTTGGATGTTACGTGGGGTGATTTTATGTGGTGAGCAGACACTATGTCAAATCATACTGAATCAGACAGTGATAAAGTTATTTGTATTACATTTCCCTGCCCATCCTGTTCAGTTTATCAAGGAAGTGCTATCCTGCAGCTACTGTACCTTTAGGGCCTTTATAACGTGTGCTCCGACAGCCTCAAGCTTGGAGCCTTCAATAGGTGATAGTGCTAAACTAAACCTAATATTTAACAACTGGAGAAATCATCAGTCCAACCCAGGAGTTTTAGAGATGAAGAAACTCAAGAGTCTCAAGTCACACTGTGGCTCAGGAGCAGTGCCCAGGCCTGCTGGCTCACTCTATTGTTCCACACTGTTTTCAAAACCCTGGTTGACCCTTTCTGTGTTATTCCCACACTCCTCGGCACTTCCTTTTGTCTCTGTTTCTTGGAGATTCCTTTTCACTCTAGGCAGACAGTGAAATCCAGCAAATACTTGTTATTGCTTGCTATGTGGAAAAGAATGGTCCTACGTGCTTCTCATTAGGAAGAAAATAAGAGAGAGGAATCTTGTTCAAAGGAATGAGACCAGGAGAGTGGAGCAAAGCTATGTCACATGGAGAACAGCTGCAGAAAGAAGGGACATTTAACCGGAAGAAAAGAGCTGGAGAGCCATGTTCCCTGAAGGGTTGGTGTGAGGCTTGTACTATGTGACCTGATTTAGGAGCATTTGGCAGAAGTTTCAGGAAGACAAACACTAACTAAATGGGAGGAAGATATTTTTGATGGGTAGAGTGGTGCAACGATGAGTTGGCTATCCTGGGAGTGAGAGGGTTTTTTCATTTCAGAAGGTGTTCCATTTACAGAGATGTACTTGGTAGCTGCTCTTGGTCCCCCAGGATACGGAGTGCTGGGGACACAACTCTAAGGAAGACAGAAGAGGGGTCAAGTGTCATGTGGGGCCAGGGAACAGCTGCTTCCTCTCACATTCCTCCCATCTCCGAGATTCTGTGATTTGAAATCATGAGTGGGTAGACCAGGATCCACGACTTCCCTTGAGCAGGCAAGCAAAATCGATACAAAGAGGCAAAATTACTCCCCCAGTGCCCCAGAACCAGTATACAACTGCACTCAGAAGCACACCAGTCCTCAGATGGTGGGTCCCATGTTCTGTTCATTTTGGGAGGTGGCAGATACAAGTGTCAAGGCCATGTGAAGCTTCAGCTTCTTTCCCAACTCTGAATGACCACCGTGGCATCTGAACTGAACTGTAATAATAAATTCGGTTTTTAATTTTACACATAATTATTGTACATATGTATGTGGTATGGTGTGATGTTTTGATACGTGTACACATCGGGTCATGACCAAATAAGGGTAATTAGCATATCCATTGTCTCAAGCATTTACCAGTCTTTTGTGGTGAGAATATTCAAAATCCTTTCTTCTAGCTATTTTGAAAGATACCATACAGTGTTGGTAAGTGTAGTCATCCTACTGTGCAATACAACGCCAGAACTTATCCCTCTTATCTAATTGTACTTTCCACCCACTGACCAGCCTCTCACCATTACCCGTTAACCCCTTTCCTTCCTCGGATTCTGATAACCACTATTCCACTCTCTACTGCTATGAGATCACCTTTGCTAGATTTCACATATAAATGAGATCTTGAAGTATTTGTCATTCTGTGCTTGGCTTATTTCACTTAATGTAGTATCATTTAGGTTCATCCATGTTGTCACAAATGACAGGATATTATACTTTTTCATGGCCGAATAGTATTCCATTTTATATCTATATTATATCTATATTATCCATTCATCTGTTGATGGACACTTAGGTTGATTCCACATTTTGGTTATTGTGAATAGTACTGCAATAAACATGGCAGTGCAGATATCTCTTTGACATACTAATTTCATTTCCTTTGGATACTAACTCAATTGTTGGATCATATGACAATTTTATTTTTAATTTTTAAAGAAATTTCAATAATGTTGTCCATAATGGCTGTAATAATTTATGTTCCCACCAACATTTGTTCTTTTTTGTTTGTTTGTTTTTGAGAACAGCTATTCTAACTTGGATAAGATGACATCTTATTGTGATTTTGATTTATATTTTCTGGAGGATTAGTGATGTTGAGAATTTTTACATGTATCTGTTGGTCATTTGTATGTCTTCTATTAAGAAATGTCTATGCAGGTCTCTTGTACATTTTAAATCAGATTATTTGTTTTATTTTTTTTTGCTATGGGATTGTGTGAGTTCATTATATATTCTGGATATTAACCCCTTGACAGACACATAGTTTACAAATATTTTCACCCATTCTGTGGGTTCTCTCTTAACTCTGTTGATTGTTTCCTTTGCTATGCAGAAGCTTCTTAGTTTGACATAATCCTATTTATCTATTTTTGCTTTTGTTACATGTGCTTTTGTAGTCCTAGCCAAAAAATCCTTGTCCAGACCAATGGTATGACGCATTTCCCCTATATTTTTGTATAGTATTTTCATAGTTTTGGGTCTTGCATTTAATTCACTTTGAGTTAATTTTGTATATGGTGAGAGATAGGGGTCTACTTTCATTATCCTGCATATAAATATCCAGTTTTCCAACCACCATTTGTTGTCCTTTCCCCAATGTGTGTTCTTGGTGCCTTTGTTGAAAATCAGTTGGCTGTAAATGTGTGGATTTATTTCTGGGTTGTCTATTTTGTTCCATTGGTTGATGTGTATGTTTTTATGCCAGTATCATGCTGTTTTGGTTACTATAGCTTTGTAGTATATTTTGAAGTCAGGTAGTGTGATGCCTCTAGCTTTGCTCTTTTTGCACAAGATTCCTTTGGCTATTTGTGGTATTTTGTTGTTCATACAAATTTTAGGATTGTTTTTTATATTTCTGTGAAGAATGCCATTGGTAATTTGATAGGAATTGTATTGACTCTGTAGATTGCTTTGGGTACTATGGATATTTCAACAATTTATGTCTTTTAATCTTTCCATTTATTTGTGGTCTCTTCAATTTCTTTCATCAATATTTTATAGTTTTCACTGTAGAGATCTTTTTATCTCTTTGGTAAAATTTACTCCTTTGTATTTCTTTTGGTAGCTGTTATAAATGGGATTTGTAATTTTTTTTTTCAAATAGGTTGCTGTTGGTCTATAGAAATGCTACTGATTTTGTATATTGATTTTGTATCCTGAAAATTGGCTGAGTTTTTTTTTTTTTTATTAGTCTGTTAGTTTTTTGGTGGTATCTTTTGGGTTTTCTATATATAAAATCATGTCATCTGCAAATAGGGACACTTTGACTTCTTCCTTTCTAATTTTGATGTCCTTTATTTCTCTCTCTTGCCTAATTGCTTTGGCTAGGACTTCCAGTGCAATGTTGAATAAAATTGGTGAAAGTAGATATCCTTGTCTAGTTCCAGATCTTAAAAAAAAAAAGCTTTCATCTCTTCCTCATTCAGTATGATGTTGGCTGTGGTTTGTCATATATGGCCTTTATTGTGTTGAGGTACATTCCTCCTATACCAAATTTGTGGAAGGTTTTTATCATGAAGTGGTGTTGAATTTTATCAGATGGTTTTTCTGTGCCTATTAAAATGATCACATGGTTTTTGTCTTTGATTCTGTTAATGTAATGTATCATGTTTATTGATTTGAATCTATCACATTATCCTTGCATCTCTGGAATGAATCCTACTTGGTCATGGTGAATGAGCTTTCTAACATGCTGTTGAATTTGGTTTGGTAGTATTTTTTTGAAGATTTTTTGCATCTATGTTCATCAGGGATATTGGCCTGTAGTTTTCTTTTATTGTTGTGTCCTTGCCTGGTTTTGGTATTAGCGTAACACTGGCCTCAAAGAATGACTTTGGAAGAATTCCCTCCCATTCAATTTTTTGAGAATAGTTTGAGAAGAATTGATATTAGTTCTACATTAAATTGTTGGTAGAATTCAGCAGTGAAGCCATCGGGTTCTGGACTTATCTTTGATGGGAGACTGATTCAATATTGTTACTTGTTATTGATCTGTTCAGATTTTCTATTTCTTCATGATTCAGTCTTGGTGGGTTGCATGTGTTTAGAAATGTGTCATTTTTTCCCTAGGTTTTCCAATTTTTTGGTGTGTAATTGTTCATAATAGTCTCTTATGATCATTTGCATTTCTGTAGTATCAATTGTGAAGTCTCCTTTTTAATCTCTGATTTTATTTGCATCATCTCTTTTTTCCTTAGTCTAGCTAATGGTTGGTTGATTTAGTGTATCTTTTCAAAACACCAACTCTTTGTTTCATTGATTGTATTATATTTTTAGTTTCAATTTCATTTATTTCTGCTCTGATCTTTATTATTTCTTTTCTTCTATTAATTGTGGTCTGAGCTGGATCTTGTTTTTCTAGTTTCTTGTGATGCAATGTTAGGTTATTTAATTGTGATCTTTCTACTTTTTTGATGTAGGCATTTATTGCTATAAACTTCCTTTTAGCACTGCTTTTGCTGTATGCCATAGGTTTTGGTATGTTGTGTTTATATTTTCATTTTCCTCAAGAATTTTTTAATTTCCTTTTTGATTTCTTCATTGATCCATTGATTGTTCAGGAGCATGTTGTGTAATTTCTGTGTATTTGTACAGTCTCCAAAGTTCCTCGTGTTATTGAGTTCTAGTTTTCTTCTCTTGTGGTCAGAAAATATACTTGATATAATTTTAATTAAAAAAATTTGTTGAGACTTGTTTTGTGGTGTCACAAGTGATCTATCCTGGAGAATGTTCCATGTGCTATTGAGAAGAATATATATTCTTCAAGTGTTGAATGGAATATTCTGCAAATGTCTGTTGGACATTTGGTCTAGAGTGTGGTTAAACTTGATGTTTCTTTCTTGATTTTCTGTCTAAATGATCTGTTCATTGCTGAAAGTGGGGCATTGAGGTCCCCTGCTATTATTGTGTTGCTATTTATTTCTTCCTTCATGTCCATTAATATTTGCTTTATATATTTAGGTGCTCCAATGTTGGATGTGCATATATTTATAATTATTGTATCCTCCTGCTGTATTGACCCCTTTATTTACATAAAGGCTTTTTTTTTTTGGCTCTTTTTACAGTCTTTGTCTTAAAGTCCATTTTTTTTTCTGATATAAGTATAGCTATTCTTGCCCTTTTTCCCAGATTTTCATTTGCATGGAAAATCTTTTTCCATCCCTTCACTTTTAGTGTATGCCTGTCCTTACAGGTGAAGTGAGTCTCTGGTAAGGAGCATATAATTGAGCTTTTATAAAATTATTCAGCCAGTCTATACCTTTTAGTTGGAGAATTTAATCTGTTTATATTCTAGGCAATTATTGATAGGTAAGGTCTTAGTACTGCCATTTTGTTTCTTGTTTTCTAATTGTTTTGTGGATTCTTCCTTCCTTTTTCTCTTACTGTCTTCCTTGGTGGTTAAGTGATTTCCTCTAGTAGTATATTTGTATTCCTTGTTTTTTATTTTTAGTGTATCTATTAAGGGTTTTGCTTTGTACTTACCATGAGGCTTAGAATAAACATTCTGTAGTTTTATCTCTGAAAATATTACTGTAGTTATTATTATTTTCAGTAGCTCTGTTTTTAGTCTTCATACTAAAGTTATAAGTAGTTTATACACCATGATTATTGTATTACAGTATTACGAATTTGTCTGAATACTTACTTTTACCAGGGAGTTTTCTACCTTCAGGTGTTTTTCGTTTCATGCTAGTGTCCTTTTATTTCAATTTGAAGAACTCCCTTTTTTATTTCTTGTAAGACTGGTCTGATGATGGTAAATTCTCACAGCTTTTGTTTGTCTGGGAAACTCTATTTCTCCTTCAATTCTGATGAATAGCTTTGCCTGGGTATCAAGAGAACATAGAAGGGCTTGCTAATTACTCTGCTGGCAGAGGTCAGCTGAAGTTATCAGAGGAGGAGATATTGTGCGAGGTTTTGAAGTAGGAATAGGAGATCACCAAGCAGAATAGATGCAGGGCTGGAAGCAGGCACAGTAGATAGAGGTAAAAAGGAGGAGGTAAGATCTCGCCTCCTCTGTAAACTTCCCCAACTGTGTCAGCAGAGCCCTTAGCCACCCCTTCTGTATTTGCATTATACCACTATCATTCTTCTAATACAGTACTAACAATGCAACTGTATTTATTTAAGATGTTACTATAATTATTGTTGATGGTGTTTATTGACTAAGAGGGATGATGGTGGGTTGAACTAAAGAGAGCCCACAGAAGTTGGAAGAGGCAGGCCAACTGAAGAGACGCAGAGATCTAGGTGCTAGGACTTGGTGACCCACAGGAGCGGGGGCTGTGGGAGGGGAAAGATGCCCTTTTGTGCCTGCTGGGTGAATGAATTCTGACGAGGTTTAGGAGTCAGATGCTGGCAGCCAGCTGTCTGTTCTTACAAATGGTCTTTTTCCTTTCATTAACAAAACAGTAAATGTGTCATTAAGTGCATTACTTGATGCTAATGGAAGATAGTAAGGATCTGATCAGACCATCTCTGGTTTATGACAGGCATTTCCTGTCCCGGTCACTGATTAGGATTCACTGCAGGCCTTCATATGTGTGTTTCTAGTCTCACAGCTTGGATCTGTTGCTCTAGACCAGAGGGCAGCAGATTTTTTTTTTCTGTAAAAGTCCAGGTAGTAAATATTTCAGGCTTTGTGCGCCGTTCGGTCTCTGTTGCCCTACTCATCCCTGCTGCAGCGGTGTGAAAGCAGCTGTAGACAACATGCAAACACATGCGCATGGCTGCGCTCCAACACCACTTTAATTACAAAAACAAGCAGTAGGCTGGATTTGGCCTACAGGCCATAGTTTGCTGACTCCTGCCCTCAATCCCTACTGTGAGTATCAGAGACCTTTGATCCAAATTAATATGCAACAGTAGTCAAGACATTTCTTAATCATCTATCCAGTTATTAGCTCTTCCACACGAGCATCCAGATAACATATTGCAATGATTCATTGGACAATTGCTTTTGTGTGATCCTTAGGGGGAAAACAGAAGGTGATGTCACTCTCTATCAAGAGCATCAGCTCAGGGCTCAGACAACGCGGGAGGGAGTCCTGCCTTATTTCTCATTGGTTGTGTGACTTTGAGCAAGTCACTAAACCTCCTTGTGCTTACTTCTTTACCCAATGGAGTATAGTTGTACTTATTCATCTGAAAGGTGTTCTTAAAAATTAAAAAGGGAAATTCACAGGAAGCAGGCAGCACAGCGCCTGGCCCAGAGTAAGTGCTTTGGGAGGGAGGTATGCAGACAGTGCAAGGAGCACGCTGAGGGGGGCATGGGGACAGCCACTGAGGCTTCAGGAAAGCAGACGCTTGGGCCAGTGAAGGGAGTGGAAAGTTATTAGACAGCAACCAACTTTTGATCCCAGCAACCTCCTCTCTAGGACATCTCTGACAAGGAGTTGGATATGGACATTCTTCTTTATTTCAAAAGCATGTCCTGTCATCCCCAAGAGGAAGGGGACAGAAGGGACACCTCCTGTGTGCCTTCATTCAACTGAGCTCAAGAGGTCACTGAGCACAACCTATTTCCCTTTTTCCTCTGCTTCAAATGGCTATTTTTAAAAAGTAATAGAAACAGGCATGAAGGCACAGGCTCAGACGGACCGCCTTGAAATTACTGGGAGAAAAAAGTCCATCTTGACTAATTACCGAGCTGAGCTGTGTTCAGAGAGAGGCTCACTTGGTCTCGGGCATCGAGGTTCCTAGACCAGGGTAATTAGCTCCGGCCAAATGCAACAATTTTACTGATGAGGCCACTTCATCCAAGATGTCGCGTCTGGGTGGCAAATCATCACATTTGTCAGCAGCTGCAAATCACTCAGCACTTCCCTGGCAGAGCTGGAGAGATTGATTTTAATGGCCCCAGCTGCTGGTCATTGTGTTCTAGCACTGAGCTGGGGAGGGCCCCGGACCCTGGTGGTGAGTTTTAGGGGCGGGGAGCTCTAAGGAAAGCCCAGTACCTGTAAGCTGGTGTACTGCTCTAGCACCTGCAGAGCAATGTTTCAAGAGGAATGTCTTTTGTTCCTATTTTTTTTCCTACTTAGGCAGGCTATGGGAGTGCAGTGTGAGCAGTTTGAATTTATGTCTTTTTTTTTTTTTGCATTCATTTATTCATTCATTCATTCTTTGATTCACTAAGCCTCAGTTTTCATACCTGAAAAAGGGGGATAATGAATCCCATCTCATGAGTTGTGAATTCAACAAATCCTATCTCACACTTAGCACAGACATAGCAGAGGCCAAGATGTCACCTGTGATGATGATGACGATGACTTGTTCTGGAAATACTCCTCTTGGCTCCTAGGCCCCATACTCTCTTGGGTCCCCTCCAGCTTCACAGATTGGTCGACCTTAGTCTCCTTTGCTGGTTTCTTCCTTTTGCTTCCTCTTGGGATAGTGTTGTGCCCAGAGCTCAGGCCTTAGCCCTCTTCCTGTAGCTGTCTACAGTCTTGCTTGGATGCTTTCTTCCATCCCACGGCCCTTACACATAGATGCTGATAACTCCCAAATTTAAATCTTCACCCCCTCTCCTCTTCTCTAAATGCATATATAACTGCCTACTGGATACCTCAAACCCAAAGTATCCAAAACAAAATTCCCGATGAACCCTCACCAAAGAGCCCCAAATAAACACAACTGAGCATATTCTTCTGTATCTTCCTCATCTCAGAAAACAGCCCCACTGTCCACCCTGCTGTTCAAACCAAACACGGGGGAGTCATTTCTGGCTTGTCTGTTTCTCCACATCCAGCCCTTCCAGGCCAATCATTCCCCATCTTCATCCCAGCTCCTAGATTCTAGTGTCATATTTCCTGGCTTCTTCTCTTGTCCTTGAACAATTCACACAATAGCCAGAGGGATCTTTTAAAGCTGTAAATAGGATAATGTTGTTCCCACCCCCCTTAAAATCTGTCACATTTAGGCAATAAAATCCAAATGTTCTACCAAGGCTTACAAGACACTCATGGTGCTGGCCTGCCTCTAGTCTCTTCTCATGCCATCTTTCCCTCCTTTGCTATGCTCCAGCCTCCTTGGCCTTCTTGCAGTTCTTAAAATCCACCAAAGTCTTTTCCACCGCAGGACCTTTGCAATTGCTGTTCCCACGGCCTGGAACTCACTTCCCTGAAATTGTCCCACACCTGCCTCCATCCTACCCTTCAGGTTCTGACTCAAATGTCACCTCCTCCAATACATTACTCTAGGTATTGTTACCTCACCCTCTCTCATCTTACCGTGTTTCCTTTTTTTCAAAGCACTTATCAAAGTCTAAGTGATCTTTATATAATTATGTATTTACTAATTGACTTGTTCATTCATTTATTATCTGTCTCCCTCCACTAATGTGTCAGATCAGTGAGGGCAGGGGTCTCATCAGTGTCATTCACTGCTATACCCTCCGCACCTAGTATAGCGCCTGGCACAATTGAGTAGGTGCTCAGTTGACATGTACTGAGTAGACGAATGATTGCACAAACGTTTACTGAGGTCTGACTACACACCAAGCAAGATGGGAAATATCTAAGAGGTTTCTTCTTAAAGAAATTAATTTAATAGAAGAAATGTGACCCACATGGAAGCAACTATGATAGCTGTGCTAGGTGAACAGCACAGGTAGTCACTGATTAAGTGCTAAGAAAAAGCAGAGGTGGGAAAGGCCACATCCTGCTGGGAAAAATCTAGAAAGGCTTCAAGGAAGAGGTGTCATTTAACTGGGCTAAGCAGGGCAGCTTAGTGTTTTGAGCATTTACGAAACAGAAAGAAAGGCATTTCCTGGAGGAGGCACAGCCTGTACTATGATGTGGAGGAAGGACATGAATGTGAACAGGCAAAAGTTTCACTTTGCCCAAAACATGCTAACTGCACCAGCAGCCACCATTTTCTGAGCACCAGCTCTGAGCTAGATACTGCAAGAGATACTTGACATCCCTTTTTCTAATTCTTATCACTCTCTTTGGGCCAGGCAGCCCCAAAGACAGTAATACTCTTTTGATAAACGACGAAACTGAGGTTCAGAATGATGAAATAATTTAATAAGGTCATAAAAACAAGTCATGGAGCTTACATGTGAACCCAGATCCATTTGATTCCAACGGTGTGACTGTAACCATGCTCTAAGTGGGTCCAGCCCTGCCCGGGGCCACCACCCTCATCTCCCAAGGTTTATCTTCTCAGGTCCCAAGCACCACTTACCACCGTTCCTAGACACAAAAGAATATTTAGCACCACACTGGTGTTAAAAATGTGACTTCCTCCATGTATATTTTTGGGTTTAAGTTCTTAGAAGAAGCCACTTGCTTTTTATAGCTGCCTGCCGGACGGCCCATAATACCAAAACATATGGTTCCTCTGCATCCAGAGCCCCCCACCCCCGGAGCTCTTACTATGTGCTGAGCTGCCGGCTCCTTTGCAGAGGTGGGACGGCCTCCAGGGGCCTGGGTCTCTGCCTCAGTGGGCCAGATGTGGGGCTGGGTTATCACCTGTGGCCCAACATGTCTGGCATTTGAAGTCCTCAGTGCTGGGAACATATTTAAATGTGGGATGCTGTGGGGATTTTTAAAAACGGACCCCACTCCATAAGCAAATGGGAAATACAATAACAGTGTGTCCTCGTGCTTTAGCGAACATTTGGTTAGCCACCAGCACAAGGCACATAGTGAAAGGAACTATTCTACTTAAAATAATCCATTGAAAAGCCTCCATGTGCCAGGTTTTTTCACCCTGCTCTGTTTTCTGCACACTCAGCCCCTCCCTCCCACATACCCCCAGCAGAGCGAGCACAACCACCCTCAGAGGCAGCGAACAGTCTCCCTTCCTCTCCTCACCCTTAGAACCCCACCCCCCAATTATTTCTGCAAAGGGGCACTCGGCTGTTTTTGAGGCAGTGAAAAGAATTATTCAGTGGGAGTTCCAGAGCTGTACAGACCTCCTTCCCACTCCTGCCTCTGCCAGTTATTAACTATGACTTTGGGTGACTCATTTCACAACTCTGAGCCTCAGTTTGATCGACCTATGAAGTTGGGGGTAAGAACAGGAACAACCTAGAAGGGCTGTTGTGTGGATGAGCTGTAATGTGCTTCGTGGGACCAGCGTAGCTTCCTGATAGAAGCAGTTATGACTGTTCAGAAATGAAAGATGATGTGGAAACAAATTTACCCTATGATGTTAAGTGAAAAAAACAGGTTGTAAAACAGAGTATACTATTTTATATGGCCCCATTCAAAAATTCAACCTTGGCTGGGTGTGTAGTGGCGCACGCCTGTAGTCCCAGCTACTCGGGAGGCTGAGGCAGGAGGATCGCTTGAGCCCAGGAGTTTGAGGTTGCAGTGTGTTAGGATCACATCACTGCACTCCAGCCTGGATAACAGAGTGGGAATCTACCTCTTAAAAGCAAGCAAACAGACAAACCCTTACCCTTGGCAGAGATAACCATGTGGAACTATGTATACTAAGGTGCTCTGGGAGTCATGTAGATGCCTGCATTATGGCCTTAATTTGTCCCCCACTTTCTTACTTCTATTTCCTGATTCCCTAAGTGAATACCTGTCATTTTTATAATATGTGGAAAACCCACAACACAGTGGTTAAAACTGTGGGATCATCCAACCTGGGTTCAAATCCCAACTTCCCTTCTTCCCGGCTGTGTAACCTTGGGAAAGTGACCTAGCCTCTCTGAGTTTCCTCTCTCTCATCTGTAAAGTGGAGATAATAGCAGTACTTCCTCAAGTCAACCATTAAATATTGTTATTTTTTAAATCACTAACTTGGCGGGTAGCATAGAGTCAAGAAGGAATATAGACCAATATAGACAGGGAGGTGAGCAAAAGTCTCTCTGAGGGGGTGATATTAAGCTGAGAGCTGAAGGTTAAGAATGATCTAGATGTGTGAAAAATCTAGAGGAACACCTTCTAGACAGAGCAAACAGGAAGGGCAAAGGTTCTGAGGTTGCAGAAGGCTTCATGTGTTCCAGATGGTTGGCTGCACAGGATGAGTATGGAGAGTAAGGGGAAGGACTAGATTGGGCAGAGCATCTGGAGCTAGGGCATGTACTCTGGACATGATGATTAAAAGTCCAGCTCCAAGTGCCACCTCCTCCAAGAAGCCTGCCTGGCTGCTGCTTCCTGTGATCACTTTTCATTACTCTAAACTCTTCTACTTTTCCTGTTAATACCACTCCTTGCCCTCCTCTTTTTCACTGTTACCATGATGCTAAATTATTAAATCATTAATAGATTTTAGATTTCTTCCTAATTTTCTAAAACCTAATAACTCTACAGTCTCAATATCTGTTTAGTGATGATGAGACTCCATAAGGAGGCAATTTGTAATGCCTTCCTCTGAGCTATGGAGGAAAAGATTTCTTAAGCTAATTAATAGCAAAAAACATGATTGCACAAGGGATTGCTTATTCTGTAAGTCAATAAACTGATTTCAAAAGCTCGAGAAGCACCCAGTTTTGAGAAAATGGTATCCAGATACATCTATAATTCTTACATAGTCATAAAATCATGTTTCCTCAGAATCTTTGCTCTGAAAAACATTTGTCATAGATATGCAAATTACTGCATAAAGTTAAAATAATAATAAAACTGTGTTTCTTTAAAACACAGTTGTAAAAGACTGATGTTCCCACAAATTTAGACAGGTTCCCACTCTTGGTAAATTGTTGTAAATTTGCTTGAATTACTATAGGTATGGAATACTAACTTTTGTTCTCTCCCCTTTTTTCTCAGGAGTCCTCACCAAGAATGTCCTCCTTGTAACAAGGACATCCTTGGACAGGAAGCTGGCTCTGGGCGTGTTCTGAGTTGGAAGAGGCACTAAGGAAACTGGAACTTCATCCTCACCCTCAGGAGATGGGAAGGAATCTTCTTCCTCCAGTTCTCAAATAGGAAAAGCAGCCCTTCCTGGATGGGACACTATGCTCAGCACGAGGACTTGGGCCCCAGTGCTCAGCTCTGCCATTGTACCTTAACCTCTGTGTTCCTCACACATCTGACAAGCAAGGGGTTATCCGTCCCATTATTCATAGGGGGATGTGTGGTAGGCAGGATTCTCAGATGAGTTCATGACCTCTGCCCCCTGGTGTTACTCCTATGATTTTGTTATGTTCCCTCGCAAAAGGGATTTTGTTTTTGCAAATGTAGGTAAGTTTAATAAGCAGTTGAACTTAAGACAGAAACATTATCTATCCAGGTGGGGCTAACCTAATTACAGGAATCTTTTTAAAAGAAGAGAGTTTTCTCCAGCTGGAGGTAGAAGAGGAAGTCAGAGAGATTTGAAATGAGGGGGGTTTCCATCACCAAGATGGAGGGGTCATGGGCAAAGATCGGAGACAGGCCTATAGAAGCTGCGAGTAGTATCCACTGATAGCCAGCAAGCAAAGGGGGATTTCATCCTTACAACTACAAGAAACTGAATTTTGCCAATAACAGAAATAAGTTTGGAAGAGGACTCCAAGCTCTAGACGAGAACTTAGCTGGCAGACATCTTGGTTTCAGCCTTGTGAGAACCTGAGCAGAGAATCAAGTCACAACATCCTGGACTGCTAAGCTACTTAAGTATGTGGTTATTTGTTACACAGCAGTAGAAAACTAATATGGGGTGACTGGAAATCAGTGTACAATGTTTCCTTAAACCACCTCTTACATCTGCCATTTGAGGATGTCTGCAATAAATCCATAACCCATTACTTTAGCCTCATCTTCCACTTTTCTCCTTTATATTTTCTTAGCAAAGTGTGGTTAAGAGTAAAGGCCCTGCCATCAGGCTGCTTGGGATAAAAAGCCATTCTGCCGAGAACTAAGGGGTAACATTGGACAAGTTAACTAACCACACTGAGCTTCAGTCTCCTCACCCACAAAGTGGGATATGATGGGCAGAAAATTTGTCCCCCAAAGACATATGTACTCTAATCCCTAGAACCTGTGAATATGTTACGTTACATAGCACAAGAGACCTTTTAGATAGAATTAAGGTTGGGAAACCTCAAAACAGGGAGATTATCTTGGTGGACTCAATGGAAGAGGAAGGCCTAAGAGTTGATCAAAAAAGAGGTGAAACAGATGAAGAAATAGGAAGGATTGGAAGCATGAGAAGGACTTGATCCTCCATTGCTGGTGCTGAAGATAGAAAAAGAGGGCCATGAGTCAAGGACTTAGGGTGTCCTCTAGATGACGGAGAATCCTTAGCTGAGAGCCATCAAGGAAACAAGGACCTTAGTCCTACATGCACAGAAAGTGAATTTTGCCAACAATCTGAAGGAGGAAGGAAATGGTATCTCCCCTAGAGGTCTCAGAAAGGAACGTCGCCCTACTGACTTCTTGATTTTACCTTAGTGAGATACATCCTGGACTTTCGACCTATAGAAGTGTAAGTGATCTATAGTAAGATAAGATAATACATTTGTGTTTTTTTAGGATGCATTATTTTTCACAGATATAGAAAAAATAATTTTACACTCTGTATGGAACCAGAGAAGACCCCATTTAGCAAAAGCAATTTTATGCAATAAGAACAAAATGGGAGGTATTAATTTACCAAACTTCAAACTATACCACAAGGGTGTGGTTATTAAAACTCAGTGGTATTGGCACAAGTACAGGGACATCGACCAGTGGAACAGAACTGAGAACCCAGATATAAAACCATCCTCATATAGCCATCTAATCTTTGCCAAAGCAGACAAAAACATACACTGGGGAAAAGAATCCTTATTCAATAAATGGTGCCGGGAAAACTGGATAGCCACATATAGAAGACTGAAACAGGACCCACACCTTTCACCTCTCCCAAAAATCAAGTCACGGTGGATAACAGACTTAAACC
>CM052447.1:18030477-18045701 GCA_028533085.1 Varecia variegata
CAAGAAAAAAATCAAACAACCCTATCAAAAAGTGGGCAAAGGACAGGAACAGAAACTTTTCAAAAGAAGACAGAACAATGGCCAACAAACATACGAAAAAATGCTCAACATCTAGTCAGCAGGGAAATGTAAATCAAAACCACAATGAGATATCACTTATCTTCAGTGAGAATGGCCTTTATCAAAAAGTCCCAAAATAATAAATGTTGGCGTGGATGCGGAGAGATAGGAACACTCATACACTGCTGGTGGGATTGCAAACTCGTGCAGTCTCTATGGAAAGCAATATGGAGATACCTTAAACAGATACAAGTAGAACTACCATTTGATCCAGCAATCCCATTATTGGGCATCTACCCAAAAGAACAAAAGACATTCTATAAAAAAGACATCTCCACGCGAATATTTATAGCAGCACAATTCACAATTGCAAAGATGTGGAAACAATCCAAGTGCCCATCAATACGGGAGTGGATTAATAACATGTGGCATATGTATACCATGGAGTACTACTCAGCCATAAGAAACAATGGTGATACAGCACCTCTTGTATTATCCTGGATAGAGCTGGAACCCATTCTAGTATCCCAAGAATGGAAGTATCCCAAGAATGGAAATATAGGCACCATATGTACTCACCATCAAATTGGTTTCACTGATCAACACCTAAGAGCACATACAGGAATAACATTAACTGGGTGTTGGGCAGATGTGGGGGAGAGGATGCATGTATACATACATCATGAGTGCGATGTGCACCCTCTGGGGGATGGACACACTTGAAGCTCTGACTCGGGCCGGGAGGGGGGGCAAGGGCAATATACATAACCTAAACTTTTGTACTCCCATAATATGCTGAAATAAAAAAAATGATGCATTAAGTTTTAGGTTGTTTATGTTTTGTTACAGCAGCAATAAAAAACGAATACAGGGACGTTGTGAAGAATAAGTCCATGTAAATCACACAGGACAGACAGTGGCACAGAGCAAGCGCTAATCCATGCTATTTCTTCTCACCACAATTTTTATGAGTCATCCAGTGCTCTGGCCACACTCATCCTCCCTGTCCACTCTGAGTGCTTTCATTCCTACACATTCTTACCTTCTCCTCATGTTGCCTCCCCATGTGTGTCCTTAGGTATCCTTCCCAACTTCAAAGTCCATCCCAGATGCCATCTTCTCTAAGATGCTTTCCCCAACCCCCTCAGCCAGGTGCAAGCTCTTCCAAAGCGACACTTTTTGTGTACATTTTCTAACTATTATATTTATTTAAACCCTAGCTTATATGAAGGGTTTTCTCTATTAAATTCTGTATGCTGTGATAACAAACACCCCCAAGTCCCCAGATCTTGGCTTAAAACACCAAGTGTATTTCCTTCTTTGAAAAAATTTATGTTTTATGTGGTAAGAACACTTAAAGAGATTTAGTCTCCTACCACATTTTTGAGTACAATATTGTTGCCTATCGGTACAATGTTATACAGCAGATATTTTGAACTTACACATCTTGCTTAACTGCAACTTTATGCCCATTGGTTAGTAACTTTTCATTTTCCCCTCCTCTTAGCTCCTGGAAACCACCATTCCACTCTTTGATTCTATGAATTTAAGTATTTGAGATACCGCATGTAACTGCAATCAGGCACTATTTGTCCTTCTGTGACTGGCTGATTTCACGTAACATGATGTCCTCAAGGCTCATCCATCTTGTTGCACATTGCAGAATTTCCTTTTTTTTTTTTTTTAAGACTGAATAATCTTCCATTGTATGTGTCTACCACATTTTCTTTATGCATTCATGTGATAGTGTACATTTAGGTTGTTTCTGCACCTTGGCTGTTGTGAATAGTGCTGCAACGAATGTAGGTTTGCTAATATCTACTCGAGATCTTGATTTCAATTATTTTAGATAAATACCCAGAAGGGGGATTGCTGGATCATATGGTAGTTTTACTTTTAATTTTGTGAGGAGCCTCCACACTGTTTTTCATGGTGCCTGCACCATTTTTCATTCCCACCAACAGTGTACCAGGATTCTAATTTCCTCACATCCTTGCCCAGACTTGTTGCATTTTCAGGCATATTTCTTGCTCATGCCACAGGTCCATGGCAGGTTGGGCTATTCTCCTGCCACCCTCCCTCTGGGCTAAGCATGGCAGAGAAGCTGCCCTCGGGAATGTCCCCAGTTGCATGCTGGCTCTTAAGCCTTCTTCCTCGTAGTGCTACGCTTCACTTCTGTTGATTGTTCACTGGCCAGATGAAATATTAGTAACACGGCTGCACCTAGCTTCAGCATGGAAACAGACGAGCAGTAATCCTGCCTTGTGCACAAGAGGAAGAGAGCTGGATATATCTGGTGGACAACACTTGGGATGCTCACAAGTGTCTCCCACAACAATCCCCTAGGAAGAAGTTTTCACCACAGTTAACATTTCACAGGTGAAGAGCTTGAGGCAAAAGGATAGCGCTTGGCCACGTGTTTTCTAAATGACAGGGTTGGAATTAGGACCCAGTGTCCTCCCATCCTTCTTACATCCCTGCTGTAGCTCCTTATACGATGCTGTTATGAGCCTCACACTGCGCGGAGGGTGCAGCAGAGAACAAACTCAGCTCAGGCTCTGCCCTCACTCGACAAGTCGGCTACTGTGCCTAGTTCTCCTTCCTGCCCTCCTCACCTGCCTCCCTCATCTCACCCTGCCTACCTGTTTTATATGTGCTATCTGTCACTGTAGTTGTCCTCCTCTCCCCCTGCACAACTCGATCACAAGCAGGTGGACGACAGGCGTGGGATCTTCAAAGTTGAACTCATTGCAATCCCTAATATGTTATATTAGGCACTCAACAAATGTTCTTTGGGTTGAACACAAAATTGAAAACAAAATGCACGTTAGATGCCAAACATTTGTTCTCTGCTTATATCCCCCCATGTGTTCCTAAAACTAGTGTATTAATAGGGATTTGCATGTGCTTTGCCAGTTTATTATAAGGAACATGAGCTATCAGCATCAACTTTATAACTCATAAATCACTCTGAAAATTGCCAAAGTCATTTCTTAGTTTCTTTTTTTTTTTTTTTCTTCCAAGAGGTTCCACTTTTTTCAGTGACTTATACTAAACTGACAGTTCTAATTAGCAGTCATGAAAACTCAAGCTTCTAAAGCCATGGCAGATTAGAAATGAATTTTCCAGAGATGTCATAAAACTTCTTCCCATGAGGGATGTCGTGTGTCTCACTGGTTGGGTTTAGGTGAGAAGGGAAGCCCTGCGGGAAAGCGGAAGCTGGGAAAGGATTAAGTGGGGAGGACGTGTCTCCAGTACCTGCCTGGGCTGCCCGGGCTGAAGAGATCATTTGTAATTTACTGCACGCATGCTCGTGACCCAGTGGGATTGTATTTTACATCTCAGAGCTCTGGGTCTTGTCTATAACCTGAAAGCCGAACCCTGTCCCAGATGGGAGCCCAGCCTATCCTCAGCCTGCAGGGATTTAAGAAGTCAGCTTTGATGCTGCCGTTGATATTTATTCAGCTCTTTATTAATACCAAGTGCCTTCTGTGTGCCGGGCCTTGTGCTGATGATACTTTCCAGGCTTACTGGAGGAAGGACCTTCTAAACCGAGACCTGAAGAATGAGTCCACCAAGGTTGTTATAGGCAGAAAAAGATAACAAGCACCAAAGATCTTGGGAGTGGGCAGGGAAGAGCTAAATGGTTCTCCCAGTGGAGGGATGGCAGAGGCGAGGCAGTGGGGCCTTGGTGGGAAGGTGTGGAGTGGAGGGAAGTGAGCCCACATGGGCGTGAAGAAGCCTGCAGCAGAAAGGTGGTGGGGGATGGCAAGCAGAGGGTGACATGGGCCAATTCGCATGTTTTGAGAAATCGCTGCCTTGTAGAGTGGGGAAGGGACCAGCGGGAGGTGGAGGTACGAACCCTGCCATGGAGATGAACAGGCAAGATCGCCGGGGCTGATCAGAGAGGGTTCCTCGGACCACATTTAAATGTTAGTTAAATGTTGCTCTTTCTGCAGCCTATCTGGATGGGTGCTTAATCTGAGTATCTGTTCCCTAGTCGCTGCTTCTGGGGACCTGGGTCTGGCCTGCTCCTGTCCCATAGTCCCTGTTGAGCACCCTGGTTAGGATGGGGGCACCTGTGTACACCCTTCCTTTAGCCTCTTAGCAGTTAACATTTAAATTAGCAGTGGGACTCTTCCTGGGAGTAAGAAATGGGATATGCCCCAGGAGAGAGAAAAATGCCTGAGATAAAGGAGGAGAGGTGTCTGAAATATTAGAGCAGTCAACTGGGGAGCTGTGTTAACCACGGACAGGATACCGACTTCATTTCAAGTCTGTTTCCCCATCTACATGTAAAACACAAGTGAGGGATAATGCTTACCTGCCTCAAGGTTGTTATGAAGATCAAATACAACAATAAATGACTGTACTCTGAAAATCAAAACACTCCTTGCAAGTGAGAGGACTTAAAGTTCTGATATCACAAGGTAGAATCAGAGACCCAAGTGCTAGAAGGTACCTCTGGGATCATCAAGGTCATCCTGACGATTCCACAGGTGAGGAAGAGTAGGCTGGGGCTGAGAGATTAAATGACTTTTCCCAAAGTCACCCTCAAAATTAATGTTGGAGCCAGGTTTAGATGGCAAATCCCTGACCTCAAGCTGAGGGTTCTTTCTGCTTTATTGCTTTGGAAGAATATCATGGTAACTGACAGTCAGATTGACCGGGGTGTGACTCCCAGCTTTGCCAGTTATTAATATTATAGTCTCGGCCAATTTATGTAATGTTTTTGGGACTCATTTTTTTCATCTGTAAAAATGGAATACCCATAGTAGTTAACTAAAAGGATTGTTATAAAGATTAAATGAGATAATGCTTGCAGGTACTGGATAAACTGTGGCAGTAATTATTATTATGACAAGATCATACATTGCACATTTGCTTTATGTCACCACATTCCTGGTCCACCCCAGATGAAGCTCGGCCTGAACTTCAGAGGCTTCCAACCCAACCCAATACATCCCTGATCTCATTACTATTATTATTTTGTATAAATTTAAGGGGTACAAATGTAGTTTTGTTATATGGACATAGCATATAGTGGTGAATTCTTGCTTTCAGTGTACCATTGCTGAATAATGTACATTTTACCCATTAAGTAATTTCTCATCCCTCACCCCCCTCCCACTCTCACACTCTTCCAAGTCTCCAGTGTCTATTATCATGCCCAATCTAGTCTGATCTCATAAGCTAAGCAGGGTTAGGCCTGATTAGTACTTGGATGGGAGACATCCCTGATCTTAATTTAGTACCCTACATATCTTACTGATTGAACTAGGGGTGAGGTCAAAGAGAATATGATTCCCTACTGATCCCCAATACTTGCTCAAGCCCATCTCATAAGCCCATTGGAGGATCTGTCTTAGTTTGAAGCATGGTCAAGAGGCTGTGTGTATACCTTGTTCCACTCAATAGAATATTTCATGCAAATAAATGAGGAAGGGTGGAGGGAGACATGGAATTTGATTGATGTAGGATTAGAGGGCCCACTGTGTTTTTTCAGGGCAATCCTCATTCAGGAGTGTGAAAGGCCTGGAAAATTAAGAGAATTCAAAGGTGTGATCTGCTCTCACTCTAGGGAGTTTCACTCTACACCATCAAAGTTAATGTTCAGGATCAGACTATCTCTCAAAGGTAAAGCAGCAGAGAAGAACGAAAGTGTCTTTGAATCTAGGGAGATGTCACTAAAATGACTTCTGGGTTCAGTCACCCCCAAACGCCTAGTGATTATACAGAATGCTAGAGGCTGTGCCCATCTCCTTGATAAATAGGAACTATGAATCACTATCACAGGAGGTTTAATTACAGCTTGACTATATGCAAAAAGCTCTTGCCTGTGCCCAGGTTCCCTTCCCAACTTCATTCTATGTGAATTTTAATTAAAGGCTTCAGTTTTCTTGCTGCTTCCTTTCTTCTCTTATGGAAATGATTGCAGAAGGGCATAAAATACCAGCATATACATATGCATTTCTGATAAGACAGCATGGAAACTTGAAGTCAGACTCTTTATAGAAAGAATTATATAAATAACCCCTTATATGGTGATAGGTATTGATGCCACCCTCTTTGATACACTCCCTTCACTTGATTTCTAGAACCCCAGACTCTCCTGATTTTCTCCCTACCTCACTGGCTGTTCCTCCTCAGTCCCTTCTGATGACTCTTCATGACCTCTAAATGCTCAAGGCTCCCGGGCGTTGGACCTCTCGTCTTCATTAGGCTCACTTCAAGGTAACCTCATCCAGTCCCATGGCTTTAAATACTGCAAGTTGATCATCCCTAAAATGCCGAAGTTTACTCTGGATCTTCTCCCTCACCTCCAGGCTCATGAGCCTGATCCATATTTTTTCTTGCATGTCCAATAGAAATCTCAAACTTAACCATTCCAAACTGAACCTTTGATTTCTCTTCATTCTACACACCTGTTACTCCACGAATATTCCCTATTTCAGTAAAGGGCATCACCATTCTTTTCATTACTGAGTCCTAAGAGTTTAGCTGCTCTCTATCCCTCACACCCCATTTCTAATCCATCAGAAATCCTATCGGTTTTGTCCTCAAAATATATTCTGGATCAGACCATTCCTCACCATCTCCACAGAAATCACCCTATCTAAGCTCTTCATCTTTTGCCTGGACTAATACCAAATCCCCCAACTGGCCATCTTTCTTCAAATCTGTAATAGTCTGTTCTCCACATAGCAGCCTACAGGGTTTCTCAACTTCAGAACTATTGACATTTGGGGCCAGATAATTCTTTAGGGTGGGGGCCTGTCCTGCCTATTGTGGGGTGTTTAGCAACATCCCCGGCCTCTACCCACTAGATGCTAGTAGTCCTTCTCCCCGAGATGTGATAACCAAAAATATCTCCAGACATGACCAAATGTCTCCTGGAAAGCAAAACCATCTCTCGTCGATTGAGAACCACTGAGTTAGAGAGAAATCCTTTAAAAATGTAAATCAGATCCAATAATTCTCTTGCTGGAAACTTTTCAATGGTTTCCCATCATGTTTAAAGTAAGATCAAAGTTCCTGACAATGGCTCACAAGGACTATTTCTCTTATCTTAAATACCCTTCCCCTGCCTTTTCATTTGGCTGATACTTATTCACCCTAGCTTAAATGCAACTTCCTCCAGGAAGCCTTCCCTGGCCTATCCCTTATATCTGGGTTGAAGTCCCTTCTCTATGTTCTCATAACTTCCCACTCCTCCTCCTTTGACATAGTGCACATCACATTGCATTGCGGTTGTTTGATTACCAGATTGAACTCCTTCAGGGTAAGAACTGTGTCTTATTTATCACTGTATCCTTCCCTTATACATAGCATATGGACTAGAAATATATGGTGGACTGACTTAAGTTACAGACTGAGCCTGGCATGCACTATGGGTAGGCATATGATACTCAACCTGGTTCAGACCTTGGAAACAGATAGAACTATGAAGCTATATCATACCGTGTCTTAGCAATTTTCCTTTTTATTCAGTAGTTCCAAAATTACTCTGGTGGAACATCAAGGACAATCTCTGCTCTTAGTCAGAAGAGTCCTTATTAATAGAAACCCTTCATTCCACAAATACTTATTGATCATCTGCTATGAGCTGGACACTGGACTGGGTGCCAGACATCTGCTGGTAGATAGAAAGTCACATACACAGAAATAGTGGAGTTTACATTTCAGCATGGGTGATGGTCATTAGTGCCTAATAACATAATAAGTTACCTAACTGCTACTGTGAACATCAGGGAAAGTGAGACAGAGGAGGGAAACATGTAGGCATTATATCTTGGAGAATGTTTTGTGCGCACTTGAGAAGAATGTGTATTTTGCTGCTTTTGGATGGAATGTTCTATATATGTCTGTTAGGTCCATTTAGTATAAAATGTAGTTAGAGTCCAATGTTTCCTTGTTGATTTTTCTCTCTAGATGATCTGTCTACTGTTGAAAGTGGGGTCTTGAAATCCCCTTCTATTATTGTACTGTTATTTCTCCCTTTGAATCTATTATAATTTGCTTTATAAATTTAGGTGCTCTGATGTTAAGTGCATATACATTTACAATTATTATGTCGTCTTGATGAATTGACCCCTTAATCATTATATATTGACCTTCTTTGTCTCTTCTTACAGCTTTTGACTTAAAGTCTATTTTGTCTGATATAAATATGGTTCCCCTGCTCTCTTTGAGTTTCCATTTGCATGGAATATCTTTTTCTATCCTTTCACTTTCAGCTTGTGTGTGTACTTAAAGCTGAAGTGAGGCTCTTGTGGGCAGCATATAGTTAACTCTTGCTTTTTTATCCATTCAGACACTCATAAAATTACATTTACAGTAATTATTGATAGGTAAAGACTTACTATTGCCATTTTGTTAATTGTTTTCTGATTGTTTTGTAGTTCCTTTGTTCCTTTCTTCTTTGTGATTTGATGATTTTCCGTAGTGGTGTTCTTTGATTCCTTTATCTTTTGTGTATCTACTATAGGTTTTTGTTTTGTGGTTACCATGAGGCTTACATAAAACATCTTAGAGTCATAACAGTCTATTTAAAGCTGATAACAACTTAATTTTGATATACAAGCTCTATACTTTTGTCTCTGCAACATACACCATCTTATGTTTTTGCTGTCTCAATTTCTGTCTTTTTACATTATGTATCCATTAACAAATGGATCCAGACATACCCACAATAAACCAATAATAAATTACTTTAACTATAATTATTTTTGATGCTTTTGTCTTTTAACCTTTATACAAGACTTAGAAGTGATTTACATACAACTGTTATAGTATTAGAGAAGTGTCAAGAATACACAATGGGAAAGGACAGTCTCTTGAAATAAATACTGTTGGAAAAACTGGATAACCACATGCAAAAGAATGAAACTGGACCCTTCTTTTATACCATACACACAAAAAACAACTTAAAATGGATTGAAGACATAAATGTAAGACATAAAACTATAAAATTCCTAGAAGAAAACATAGAAAAAAGCTTGACATTGGTTTTAGCAAAGATTTTTTGAATATGACCCCAAAATCACAGGCAAAAAAGCAAAAATAAACAAGTGAATCTATGTCAAACTAAAAAGTTTCTGCACAGCAAAAGAAACAATCAACAAAATGAAAAGGAAACTCATGGAATGGAAGAAAAATATTTGCAAATCCAATAAGAATCTAATATCCAAAATATAAAAGAAATTCATACAATTTAATAGTAAGAAAACCCCAAATAACCCAATTAAAAAATGGGCAAAGGGTCTGAATAGACATTTTTCCAAAGAAGACATTCAAATGGCCAACATGTATATGAAAAGCTACTCAAAATCATTAATCATCAGGGAAATGTAAATCAAAACCAGCATGAGATATCGCCTCACACTTGTTAGGATGGCCATTATCAAAAAGTCAAAAGATAACAAGTGTTGGCGAGGATGTGAAGAAAAGGGAACACATACTGTAGGTGGGATTATAAATTCATACAGCCATTATAAAAACCAACATGAAGGGTCTTCAAAAAATTAAAAGTAGAACTACCATATATCCAGCAATCCCACTTCTGGGTATATATCTAAAGAAAATAAAATCAGAATCTTAAAAAGATAGCTGCATTCCCATGTTCATTGCAGCATTATTCACAGTAGTCACAGTAGAAACAAACTAAGTGTCCCTGCAGAGATGAATGAATAAAGAAAATGTGATATATATATATACATATATAAAAGAATATTACTCAGCCTTTAAAAAGGAAATCATACCATTTGTGACATCATAGGTGCACCTGGAGGATGTTATGCTAAGTGAAATACGCTAGACACAGAAAGACAAATACCACGTGATCTCACTTATATATGGAATCTAAAAACGTGGAACTCATAGAAAGAGAGAAGGGTGGTTACCAGAGGTTGAGGAGTGGGGGAAATGGAAAGATGTTGGTCAAAGGGTATACAATTGAAAGTTATGAGATGCATAAGTTCTGGAGACCTAAAGTACAGCGTGGTGTCTATAGTTAATAATGTATCATATATTTGAAATTTTGTTAAGCGGGGAGTTCTTAAGTGTTCTCACCACACACACACACAAATGGTAATGGATATGTTAATCAGCTTGATTATGGATGGTAATCATTTCTTAACATATATGTAAATCAAAACACCACATTGTACACCTTAAATATATACAATTTGTATGTGTCAATGATACCTCAATAAGCTAAGAAAAAAACTGGGGTCTCCCCTTAGGGAGCTCACATTTCTAGTTCGCGAAAGAGAAATTATAGAATCATAGACAATGTGCTAAGAATTAACAGAAATACATAAAAAAACACATGGGAGTTCTGAGGTAGAACCTACAGACTGTCCTGGAAGGTGGAGCTGAGGAGGTCAGGAAAGACTCCCCCGAGAAAACGATATTTGAGCTGAACCACAGAGGATGAGTCTACTAGATTGAGAAGGGGTCCAGGTAAAAGGACAGAGAAGTGAAAATTCAAAGAGGGCCTGGGAGTTTGGAATGGAACAGAGGAGAGGCCAGAATACAGAATATAGGAGAAAGATGGAGATGGGGAGAGAGAGAGAGAGGGAAAGAGGCAGATGAGGCTTGAAAAGTAGAGGCCAGATTTTAAAGGGCTTTGAAGGCCACATTAATAGGCTTGGGCTTTACCCTGCAGTGTTGGGGAAGAATTGACAGCGTCTGATCAAGGTGGTTAAAAGGCTAGATTTGAAGCACACAGAGCAGACTTCAGGGAAGAGCCTGGAAGGAGGGAGGAGTCTCACTTGAACCTGGTCTCTAGGCATGTCTGACCTTAGGGCTGAAAGATCTCTTTGCTAGTTACCTCAGAGTCCAACAGCTAAACCCTCAGATGGTACATCTGTGACACCGATCTCTGCTGCTGACATGCCTTAGCTAGAGCATTTGCAGTTTGACATAAGGGGAGACAATGGAGTATGCCATTGAAATGTGGGCAGGAAGCATTAGTTCCTCCACTTACCTAACTGCCCAGAATCTAGTCTGGACCTTATGACCTCCATTTTGGACTAAAGCAACAACCTGCTGCTTACTGCTTTATGTACAAGTGCTCAATGCCACCAGATTAAGCATCTTAAAAGAAAACTTTCAGCCCATCATTCTTCTATTTGAGTTATTCTTTATTTCCTGTTTAACATTCACTCCTTGGGCTGGCTTTGAAAACCCTTGATAATTTAATCCCACATTCCTGTCTATTTTATAGTCTCTCCATCACCCTTCTTGACTTCATCAGACCATGACTATTCTTATTTCTGTATTTATGCACATACTGCTAACCTTTGCTCATGTCTACCTATATAAAAATATATTGATATCTGCAAATCACAAGTGCTATTTATTTAGACATTTATCCATTTACTTCTCCACTTGCTCAGCATACATTCATCAAGGCTCTGGGGGAAGTACTGGAGTTATTGGGATGAGCAAGACAGGGAGGTCCCATGCTTATGGAGCTGAGTTAGTCTTGAGCTTTGTTATTCAAAATGCACATCCTTGGATTAGCAGCATTGGCATCACCTGGGAGCTTGTTAGAAATGCAAACTCTTAGGCCCCACCCCAGATCTACTGAATTAGACCCTGCATTTTAACAAGATCCCTAGGTAATGCGAATACACATTAAAATTTCAGAAGTAACGGTCTACTGGAGAAGCACTGAACAAGAAATTGTAGCAACGTGTAGAGACTGCTATGATGCTACAAGAACAGGGATGAGAGAGTGAGCACCATGTTGTTGAATGTTCAATTATTTAATGGGCATTTTTTTTTTGCTGAAGTAAACAATGTGTGTGTGTGTGTGTGTTCACAGAGACACGTGCTACTCTTCTTGAGAATCTGCCACGCACTTAACCCAGTCCTGAGTCCACTGCAGGGACCTAACACATATTTTTGCTCACACTGATTGATGGAATTGTTTACAGAAATGCTCACAAATTTGAGGGTTTGAGAGGTTTCAGCAAATGATGGAATCGCTCAATGTTTGCCAGTACAGTTTTGATTTATTGAGTGTGGGGGTTTTTGTTTTGCTGCAACAGAAAGGGAACGTTGTTTGTCCCTTTCAAAGCCACATCATTTCACCACAGGTGACATAAACAGGGGTGGAAAATTCACAAGATGAAATGAGAGCAAGTTTTGTACAGAACAATTTTTGCTCTGTGCTTCAAGACTATGGATGAGTATGTTTTTTTCTGTGAGTTATTTTTATTTCTGTCGTGTGCAGAGAGCTCAGTGATTCACAATTCAGCCGATGCCCCTTGTTTAACTGCCCCAGCACACCCATTACTCTGTAATCCCCTCAGACTTAACTGGCAAAAAATGTGCTACTTAAAAACAACTTTTCTACTTTTTCATCTCCTTTATGATATGCCCATGCAACCCACAGCTTTGCTCACACACTGAGTTGAGTCTACGGGTCATGAAAAGCAACCATGTTCCGAATGCATAACAAACTCCTTTTTGTCTCCCACTTCTTCCTATCTCATTTGAAATGCAATTTCTTCTTTTAGGTTAATTTAAATGAAAGGAAATTAATCCCTCTCTGCCTTTTCTCTGGCAGTCTCTAGAGTTGGGCTTACTCCAGGTTTGAATGCTAAGGGATGCCTTTCCTACCCACATGTATCCCGAGCTTTATCCATCAGTTATTGGTGTTTCAAATCACTGTCCGGAAAACCACTGACATGCAGTCTCAGTTATTGATTCGTTCTAGACCCTTGAGAAAAGCCACAATCATTGGTACTCCAGCAGAATCATAGTGTCCCACAGTCAGAAAACACTAACTCATAGGAGCAGACATGACCCTATAGAGCCTCTATGTGAAGATTATTCCTTCTACACGAAACCCCCCAACTCTTGACCTATGGGATCATCCAGCCTCTGTTTCAGCACCAGCTATCAAGACTAAGAAAGCTACAGTAGTTAAGACTGGGTAATACAGGGGCAAGGGTGTGTTCATCACCACATACAAGTATATCAGCAGAACAGAATCAAGAGTCCAGAAACAGACTTGCATGTATTTGCTGTCTACTTTATCAGAAAGGGGTATGCAATAGGAAAAAAGGATGGCCTTAGAATAAACTTGCAAGTTCAATAGGCTATCCATAGGCAAAAAAAAAAAAAAAAAAAAGAAAAAAAAATCATCATATTCTGTCTCACACATATGTATAGGGCACATGGATCTTTATAGGAAAGGTAAAACTAAAGCTTTCAGAAGAAATTATACAATATCTTTAAGACTTTGAGGTAGGCAAACACTTCTTAAGCAAGACACAAAGAGCGCTAGCTGTAAAGGAGAAATCTTGCTAAACTGGATGACGTTAAAACTATGTATTTCTGTTCATCCTAACACACTGCCAAGACAGTCAAAAGATAAGTCACAAAATGTGAGAAGATACTGACAAAACATACAACTGAAAAAGGACTTGTGTCAAAGACATATAAAGAATACTTGTACAATACTAAGAAAAAAGCCTCAGGCCGGGCGCGGTGGCTCACGCCTGTGATCCTAGCACTCTGGGAGGCCGAGGCAGGTGGATCGCTCAAGGTCAGGAGTTCGAGACCAGCCTGAGCTAGAGCAAGACCCCGTCTCTACTGAAAAATAGAAACAAATTATCTGGCCAACTAAAAATATAGAAAAAATTAGCCGGGCATGGTGGTGCATGCCTGTAGTCCCAGCTACTCGGGAGGCTGAGGCAGGAGGATCACTTGAGCCCAGGAGTTTGAGGTTGCTGTGAGCTAGGAGGATGCCACGGCACTCACTCTAGCCCGGGCAACAGAGCGAGACTCTGTCTCAAAAAAAGAAAAAAGCCTCAGATAACCTAACAAGAAATGGGCACGAGACTTACGAAGGTACTTTATAAGAGAGGCCAGTTATCCAAATGACTAAAAAATACCAGAAAAGTACTAGCCACCAGGGAAATGCAATTTAAAACTATAATGTGTTACTACAGCCCATCTACTTGATAAAATGAAAAAGGCAAATGTGGAGCAACTGGAACTCACATGCGTTGCTGATGAGAGTCTAAATTTGTACAGCTAATTCTGAAAGCAGTTTGGTAGCGTCTGCAATATGAAAATATACATAACTTGACCCAGGAATTCCACTCCTAGTTATATGCCCACCAGAAATGCACATATCAAAAGACTTTTACAAGAGTATTCACAGCAGCCCTACTTATAATGACCTCACTCTGAGAACAACCCAAATGTTCATCTGCAAAGAATGGATAAATAAATTGTGGCATATCCACAAAATGGAATACTATACAATAATGAGAACAAATGAACTGCAACTATATGTGCTACATGGATGAATGTCACAATATAATACTCAGCAAAATGACCGAGACACAAAAGAGTACATACTGTATAATATTATTTAGGAAATTAAAAAACAGCTCAATTAGTAAAAATAATCTGTGGTATCAGAAGTCAGGGTAGTGGTTACCCTTGCTAGAGGGAAACCATGAGGAGGGACACAGAGGGGGTGTCTGAGATTCCGGTGCTATTCTGTGTATTTCTTAATCTGAGTGCTGATTACACAGGTGTTTTCACTTCCTGAAAATTAACTGAGCTGTATATTTATGATTTGTGCACTTACTTATTTGTGTGCTATGCTTCAGTAACACACAAATGTTTGTTGAAAATTGGTTGATTTTTAACAACAAAAAAAATCAATTATATGTCAAAGAGGGGAGATAATGAGGGAAACCTCACTCCCACTAAAATATTTATTTGCTCAGTGTGTTATCTGAAATTTCAGAGGGAAAATGTCCATTGAATAAAAAAGAGGTTGAAGTTAAACAAAGCAAACGATACAATAAACTGTGACTCTTCTCTGCATAAGTAAGAAAATTCCCCTTTCCCCCTCTTGAGTTTTGCTGTAACATATATGGTGAAAAGTAAGAGCCATTGGCTTTCCATGGAAGGCTGATAGATTTGCTTCTGGTTTAATCGTGTGTCTCCTCTACCTCCCTCCCCAGCCAGATAGGCTTTGGGTCACTCACTGGTGGCACTTGGGGCCCAGGATCCATTCAAGCTTCTTAAGTTCACTGTTCCTTGTGTGTTAGTCTTATCTCCTTAATTAGACAATAAACACCATGGAAGTAAAGACTTGATGTTTCTTATTTCTGTGTATTGTTCAA
>CM052447.1:18046201-18080011 GCA_028533085.1 Varecia variegata
CCCTTTCATTCTGTTCCTCTTAGCTTTACTTCTCAGTCAGGTATGCAAAGGCACAGCAACTCAATTTTGCTAACTCTGATTGTTCTGTTCTGTTGACCACCCTGAGCAAACACTGCCTAAGCATGGAGACCTTGGCTGTGGGCAGGAGGAATAGCCTATGGTCTCAAAAAGGCAAAGGCAGTAACCTGGCTCCTTTTAGACCTGCTGAAGGGTTTTTCTGAGACGAAATGTGCTCCTCCTGTCTCTTTTCATTTGCCTCCAGGGATTATGGCGAAGTTAAAGGCCCTGTATATCCTGAAAGGTGCTGAAGTCTAAACATTAGTCTTTTGAAAAATTGCTCATTGTTTGCTAAGGGTCACTTGAGTTATTTTCAACAAATGCTTCATTCAAGTCTGGATTACGAAATGCTAACTTAACTGACTATGTGAATTTCTTCAGCCTTGGTTTCCCAACCTATCAAATGAGGTGATTAGACAAGAAATTATATGAATTTTAAGGCTCTAGTCTAGAGATTCATTAAGGATCTAATTTATAGATTCATTAGCTTAACAAATAATTACTAGCATCTATTGTGAACACAAAGTATTAGTAAGCACTGAGTACATAGAATATTAATAAACATTGACCATAAATGTTATATATATCTCTACTTGGAGAGAGACAGAATACATGCCTTTTGTCGGACACTTATTGCATGTCAGGCACCATGCTAAGTCTTTTAAATACCTTACCTCATTTAAGCTTTACAATGATTCCAAAGGGCATTATCTTCATTTTATTAACATATATAAGATGTGGCAGACTGTATTTTCCAAAGATGGCCACATGTAGATGGCTTCCCATTCTACATGTACTTCTTACAATGTGACATTGACACTTGTCCTACCACAAGGTGGAATCTATGCTCCTTCCCTTTTAATCTAGTTGGGTTTATGCCTATGGCAGAAGTCACACTATGTCACCTTCAAGGGTGGGTCATGAAAGGTGATGACCTTCTGTCTTCTTCTCTTTGGGACACTCGTTTTTGGAACCCAGCCATAATGCTGTGAGGAAGCCACACAGGGGCATGGAGAGGGCAGGGGAGGTGTTCAGGCCGACAGCCTCAGCTGCCAGACAAGCAAGGGAGAGAGAGAGCCTTCAGAAGATTTCTTCCCCCAACTGTCAAGTCATCCACAGCCTTCTAGATTTTCCATCCGAGGCTCAAACATGAGCAGGGACAAGCTGTCCCACTGTGCGCCTTTCCGAATGTCCTGACCCATGAAATCCATGAGTATAATGAAATGGCTGTTATTCTGTGTCACAAGTTTGCTGGTTGGTTATACAGCAATAGTAGCAGAGGCTCTGAGATGCAAAGCTGGTTGCCCAGGGTTATACAGCAAGTTAGCACAGAGGCAGAACCAAGCCCAGGTCTGACTCCAGAGGCCTCGCTCTTAGCTGCTCTGTCAAGAAAGCTCTGCGTATTTTTAATTCCTGCAAAGCCAATAACTGTCACTCCAGGATGTAGAGAAAACCAACCACCCTAATGCTGACCACAAAGAAACAAAACCAGGTGCCCAGGACGGGACTGGTACACAGTGCGGTTTGGCAGAGAAGGGTCACTGTCAGGGAGATGAGTCACGCGAGCGAACAAGGCAGGTGCTCGGATCCAGTTCCTGTCCAGGAACTGAGCTCAGAAACAATCCTGGGATGGAATGAGTGATGCTGCCAATATCCTGGAGCCAGAACACTGCACCTGGCAGCCTCCCTCCTCCTGGGAACAGCCCCCGGACTTCCCTCTGGCCGGAGGTGGGCCAGGAGCGTAGCCAGCAAAGGAGGTGCCTGTCGGTGAGTCTCAGAAAGCTCCTCACAGAGAATAAACGATTGGTGGAGGGCCAGGGACAGGGTGGGAAGGAAGTGAAGTGACCGACATAAAGGAAGGGAAAGAAAATTAAGATTTTTGGACCCCTGGTGTATGCTAGGCACTAGGCAACATGCTTCAGCCTCTGTTTGCTCAGGTATTCTTATAACAATCCCGTGATATCGGTATGAATAACCCTTTTTAAAGTTGAGGAAACCGAGGCTCAGTGATTAAATCACCGGCCCTAGTCTGAAAGCTTAGTTAGTAACTGGTGGAACTAGGATTCAAACCCAGGTCTTTCTGAACAATGGGATACTTGGCTCCAAAGCACAGTCATCTCCCCTTCTTTGCTTGGCCCCCACCCCACCTTGCCTTACCTAGAGTTCCTCCTGTACATCTTGCTTTATCCCTTGGGACCAGCCCAAGTTTCTCCTTTTCTATAAACCAGCCCAGATCATTTACTCCTCAGTGATCATTCTCTCTTTCCTACCTATTGACTATTTTGCTCTTGGGAATTATTCAAATACTTGCTTTGTTTTATCATCTTTTTTCCTTGCATACGCTGCTGCTTCTACTGCCTTGCAAACTCAGAGGTCTGAACTCATTTCTAGCTTCTTTGAATCTGCCATAATGCTTAGCCTTGTGCCTAATACAGGGTTTCGATTCCAGGTGGCGCTCACTTGAAACATTGGATTGATGAATCCTCCCTTGTATCTGTAGAGATACATGGCCACAAAACAAAACAAATCTCCTTTCCATTCTTTTTTCTTATTCCCAGAATGGGACATGAAACAGAACATGAACACCAGATGACTGCCCAGCCAGAAGGGAAGGCACCTTTCTGACAGTCCCTTCCACCTGCTGCTCAGGACATAAAGAACCTGGCAGCAGTGAAGATGGCTCCCTGAGTACCCAGCCAGGACCCTCTAAACCTCAGAAATTAGAATGTGGCTGACCAGGTTCCATCCATGGTGGACTAAGCCTTAACACAAATCAATAACTGTGCTCCATGGAAAGTTGGGAGATACTGATGGCTGCTGAAGAACTGGCCCAACACTGGCTGTTTGAGACTCTGTATGTTTCTAAGGTGACACTTTAATGGCCTCCCAGCAGGTTACAAGGCCTTAAAAGTGTTAGGTGGATCATTAAACTTGGTAAGCTCTCAGCCCTTGGCCAATGAGGACCCAGGAATGATCTTGATTGACAGGTCCCATGGCTCAACTCATGCTGGCCTCTGTGCCTTTGCTCACGGTGATCTACCATCAGGGATTTCCCTCCTCATTTCTCTTTGCTTTCGTAGAAAAATCTTATTTTATCTTTCAAGGCACCATCCAATGCTTCCCAGGAGTCTCACTAATTTTTCCTTTCTCAGAAAAACTCTAGCACCAATTCTATGAACATGGAGTTTAGCCCATGGTTACACATCCCCCTGGTTCCTGTGTTCCAGAGACGCAGCATGGGGCGGTGAAAAGAGCCTGTAATTTGGATCAGCACGACCATCACCCATTACTTCCTGGCACTGAGATCCTGAAGGTCTCTACAAAGCAGCCTGGCCGTCCTTTCTCAGTCACCTTTGCAGCTGCGTCCTGCTCTGCTGGGTGATGACCCGTCACCTCTTTCACCAGGTTTCTGGTGATGGACACTGGGCTATTTCCTGCTTTCCAATGCAACAGTGAAATGAATCCCCTACCCGTACATCTTGTCACATCTGCATAACCATTTCCATAGGACAAATGTGTAGATTCCAGATCTTTCTCACTTCCACAATTTTAAGGCCATTCCTGATCCTTTTTTCCTTATTTTCTCCCCATTCATCATTCCTACCTGAAGTGCTACAGTGAGAAACATACCCTCTTCAGCTTTGGCTGCAACTAAGGAACCTCCCAAAGTCACTTCCCAGCTGAAGCCAACTCCCCAAAGTGGCACTAGTTGCATTTTTGCTCCTGTCCCTGTCTTGCCATCTACCTCACCCCAGCTGGCCAGGCTGCACTCAGTCTTTAGGGGCTGGGGGATGGAATGCAGTGCTCACCTTTCCTCCTTCAGGAAGTGCATTTTAAAGCCAAAGATGCTGTAAGGAATAATAATAGAGGAATAAAAACTCAAAGCAAACGAGGCCCATTAAAAAAATCAGAGTTAAGGAACCCTGTAGAAGAAAAAGGATGCCTTTGTTTTTCATGAATTACAACAATCCCCAGGGAGCCCAATGAGGATTTCAGAAAATTTCTGGTCTTGGAAGACAGCAGTGTGTCAAGGATAAATCATGGCTGTTAGATTCAGACAGACACAAGTGATAATCTCAGCTCTGCTGGGTACCCACAGGCAAGAGGATTAGCCTCTCCAAGCCCTGGTTTTCTCATCTACAAAACGGTGCTGCTATACATTTGTCGTGATGATTAGAAGTAACATAATCTAGCATGTATTAGAGCACCTGACACATCGTAGGTGCAACAAATGAAAGGAATTTGTACTACTGTTTTCCCAGCAAAGAGAAAATTAGAGGTTTCCTGAATAGCGCGGTAGCCAGCAACATTAGAACGACAAGGGCAACATTAGGATGACAAGTGAACTTTGTTTTCTGGCTCCTTTTAACTTCCTTGTATCTAATTCTTCCCACTTCTCTTCCAAATCCATTTAGAGACAGGACCGAGTCTATGTTGTACAGGTATTTAGTGACAGCCAGAAATTCTCTCCATTACCCTGTTTTTTCTTCACTAAATGAAAAATTACATGGTCCTTAGAAGGTACTGTGAAAATGGACATATTCATTCAACAAACCTGTCGAGTATTTAGAATACACAACATTTTATGTCAGGTTTTGAAGACCTGTAGGGATGAGTTCACCTGTCTCAATAAGGAACAGACATGGGTGACTACAGTGCCGGGTGGAAGATACAAGATGCCCTCGGAGAGGTTGAGGTGACAATGGTGACAGCAACAGCAGCATCAACAGCATTTACTGTGTGTCAGCCCTGTGCAAAGGAAATGCTTTCCACGTATTATGGTATTTAATCCTCAAACATCCCATTTGCGGTAGGTCTAATTACCTTCCCTATTTTCCAGAAGAGGAAACTGAGGTGCAGAGAAGCTATTTTCCCAGGCTTATGCTGCTAGTCAGTGGTAGAGCTGGCACTCAATCCAGCCATTCCTGTTCCAGACAGAGTTCAAGCTTGCGACCGTCACCATAAAGCACAGATTCCCAGGAGGAGTTGCGGTGGGGCGGGGGACAGCGAGAAGGCAGCATTTGCAAAGACGAAACAAGTTCAGCAGGAAAGACCGGCACGGCCATTCCCAGTAGAGGGAACAACAGGGGCACAACGGTGGCTGGGAGCTGGGGAACCGGAATGAAGCACAGCTCGGCTGGGCTGGAGCCTTGGCTAAGCTGGGAACAAAAGGAGACAGGCCAGACGTGGGGCTGGACACGCGCCAGAGACCGTCTTGCTCCCATTCTGGGGAGGGAAAAGTGAGCCGCTCAGAGAGGAAGTGACTCAGCCAGTGGGCCAGCAGCAGTAGGCTGGGGCTGAGCTGCTTTTTAAGCTCCTTCATTCGCAGCCTCCTCCAGCCCTGTGACAACAGCTGGTCCTCCCTCTCTCTTTGGGCGGGATTGCACTCTGCTCCTGGCCGGCCCTGTGCCTCCTCATTCTGAGGCCCTCTCTCCCTGAGCCACCAGACACACACAGTGACTGTCAGCACCGAGGTGTGTGCTTGCTGTGTTAGTGGCCTTGACACCATTTATTATCTGCTGGATACCTTGGGCTTCATTCCACTATCATCTCCCTTGAACATAGCTGGGGTAAAAGTATATATAAATGGCGCAGCAAAAAAGACTCATTTGCCAGAGTTAGATGGTGGCACCTAACTCATATTCAAAACTGTCAGGTTCCCCGTAGGAATCTCAGCATACCTTCCCCGTCAACTCAATTAATTATGCTTTCATTTTTCCCTATACAGAACACAATACTTATTTCCAGATGAACAACTGGTCTCTTGATCTCAGATGCTGTATTTCCAAAGAGGGTTTAAAGAGAAACAAGAGGTCCTCTCCAGGAAAAGGTGGACCCTGGGAAGATGTCGCTGGCCATGAGTAGGCCTTTCTGGAGACAGAGATGTGGGGACCATCGCTCTTCTAGTGTAGACCCCTATTCATGCCCTGGATTTTCCAAAGTATGTGAAAGAAGAGAAAAACATAGCAATCAGATTTTATACTTGGAACCAAAAATGGAGAAGAGATCCTTTTAAAAATATACAAATATGCTATTCCCAGTGTGTCTCAATGCATTAAGGGCATACGGTGGTGTTTTATACTCCTCACCCTTTTTGCAGGGCTCTCAAATTGGAGGCCCACAAGCTGAATCTAGGCATGCTTTTATTTGACTTTCACAGAGTCCCCATGGCAATGTCTGCCCAGAACTGAGTGGGAGCTGCCCTCTTTAGCTGACACACGCATGCGGCTCACCGCTGCCCCAGCGGACCTCCATTCTCGTGCTACTGAACTTAGAGTGATCGTCAGTGTGGTCTTGACTAAGTCCCTTCCCCTCCCGGGAAGCCAGAATCCCCACCTATCCAATTGGGATGAGGGCGTTGATGGCATTTTTAGTTTGTTTGTTGCCTGCGTCCTCCCACTGGAATGCAAGCTCCAGGAGGGCAGGGCATTTTGTCGGCTTCCTTCAGTGTTGTCTCCCACAGCACCTGGAAGCATGCTTGCCGTATGTTAATAACACGTGCCAAAGAAACACTTAATGAGTGAATGCATGAATCACTGGTTCTGAACACTCCTTTCAGCTCTGTGAAAAACTTTCTGAAAATTTACCTATTGTGATTTTGGAGAAAAAAGAATCTCTCCCTCAATTAAACTTGCAGAGACTTGTAGAACAACCCAGAGAAAGAGAACAGTGAGACTGCCCCCTTGCTGATGGCTGGAACTGCTGTCTGAGACACAGAAAATGATGCTTTCGTTTGCATGTCCAGTGAAGGCTTTTATTCTCCTGTCACTGCATTCATTGTAATACTTCTAACGCCACTTTCGGAGCGTCTGAAACTTCTACTCTTCTTCTTCCCAAAGGTCTGTGAAACTGCTCAGTAGCAGAGGATTAGAACTAAAAGGTAGGAGGCATTGATCTAGAGTCACCCCTCCTCCCTCACAATGGGCTCCACCCATAGACAGTCCATGCAAATGTCACACCTGCCACGATTGCAGAATCACCTCCCCTGGGCCAATCCCTCTGTGTTGGTGTTGCTTGTTAATGGCGAGGGAAAAGCAGTCAAAGGGAATATACATTGGTGGGTTCCTTTGTGAGCTCCTCCTGGTAGCCTGGCCTGCAGAAGCAGGGGTCACCAGCAAGGCCTCTGCCTTCAGTGGCCACAGGGCCTGGCTCATCTAGCAGGTAACACACTCCAGGGAAGTGAGCATGCACACTCTGGGCTCAGTGTTTACAACTCATGCTTGACACAATTTCCAGCTGCCCCATGGACCTTGCTTTCGTACTTCTAAGCTGACTTCCCTGGACAGCACCCTAGTTCAATGACTTTCAAACTTTAATGCCCATCTGCATTGAGGCAGACAGGGGATGGGGCACTTGTTAAACATGCAGAACTCTCCCTCCAACTGCAGAGTTTCCTATTGAACAGATCTAAGTAGGTCTGAGAATCTGCATTTGGACAAAGATCCCAGGTGATTCTGACACGTGAGGGATCCCAGCACAAAGCCTCATACCCAAACTCAAGACCCAGAGCATCTATCACACATTTCCTGCCTCATGGTTGTCCACACGTCCTTGTGACACTGTTCCTTGCAGAAATGAACCTGTAGCCTAAATAAAGCTTGTGCTTTCAAATGCAAGATGTTTTATAATTCAGGCTGCTTCCATCAACTTCCCTGAGTATTTTAGTTCCAGCCTCCTTCTTGCCCCACAAACACTCCAGCTACATCACAATGAACAAGAAAAATGGGTTTGCATGGCCTTCTCTGGGAGGGGAGGGCAGAGAGCAGGAGGGGGAAGCAGGTAGGTTTCTCACCATCTCTCAGTATCGGAGGCAGGCTGGCTGCTGAGGAATTTGTGTGTGAACGCAAAGGTCAGGCTGTCATTGGTTATCAGCTTGCACTGTTTGCATTGGCCACCTTGTTCCCATGGTGAGACAGTTACAGGGCCCTCAACAAGTAAATTCACTGGGGGGCATGATATAGGGTTCCAGATCTCCAAAGTGCCATCACTCCCCCACCTGAGACTTCTCACTGAGAGTAATAATTATCTTCATCAGGTGGAGATAATTATCATACATTCTAATACCATCTACAATCAGGAATAAAAGGAAGAGTTCTGAGAGCTGAAATCATAATTTCCCATTTTCCTCTATTCCCCTAGGACCTTCCAAGCTTGTCTCAGTCTCCTTCCTAAGGTTATCTGAACCCAGAAAAGTACTGACACCATGGAGAAGCCATTGGGGGAGTGGGGCCGTGGGCATAGGGAGTGGAAGAGGCTCGCTCTTAGTTTGCTTGTAGGCAGTGGCCTCAGCTGAGCCTGCATGGGAGGGTAGCACTGGACTGGGTGTCAACCAGCCACAGGTATTGTCTGGGCAATCTTAGAGAAAATCCTTTTTCTCCCCTCTCTTGCCTCAGTTTCCTCATGTGTAACATGAGATGAATAAATTAGAGCATCCTAACGGTCCCACTCAGAGCTAATGGTCCCTGGAACTGTGGCTCCCTGTTTTCCAAATGCTCCCTCCCTCTTGGATTCACCCTCAAATCCTCCCTCTCCTCATCCTCATAGATCAATCTATCAGCAAGTCTTGTCAATTCCAGTTTCAGAGTAGAACATAAATCCATATTCATGACTGTCACTGTAATTTCCGTCACTGTAATTTTCCCGGGATGGCTGTGAGAGCCTCTTGCTTGGTCCCTCTGCTTCCATTCTGGACTCTTCTCTGCCCAAATTCATTTCCTCATAGCTCCCCAGGCTGGCATTTTAGCACGCAAATCAATCCTTCCCTTGCTTAAAACCCTCCAATGGCTTGCCACTGCATCTAAAGTAAAACATCAAATCCATACTATGGCCACAGAGCCCTGCATGATTTGGCCCCTGCCTCCTTCTCCAATATCATCTCAAAGCACTGTTCTCTTCACTCACTACAGCTAGACATGCTGGTTGCTCCTCCAGTCCTCAAGAGCATTTAGTTCTTTTCCACCTGAGAACCTTTGCACATGGCTATTTATGTCTGCCAGCTCTATACAAGCTTAGTTCCCTCTTACCCATCAGCCTCCTCAGAGAAACCTTCTCAGAACACTCCAAGTGAATCTCCTTTAATTCCACTTGCTTTATTATCTATTGCAACAGCAGGTTCATTTTATTCATAGCACATCCCAATTTATACATTCACAATTGTTTGTTTAATGTCTGTCTTATATCACTATACTGCCAGCTCCTGGAAGCAAAGTCTCCTACCCACCACGCTCCCTCATCAATATATTTTTATATTCTCAGCACCTAGCACCATGCACACTGTAGGCAGTTCATAGTATCTGTTGAATAAATGAATGATGTTGGCCACAAACAGGGGGCAAATGTGCAGAAAAAGAAGTTGGGGAAACTAGAGATAAATTTTGTCTATGATAATTTTTGTTCCTTCTTTAATATATCTTTTCTTAAAACGTTCCTCTGTATGGAAAAAGGAATAAAAAATATCCATTAAAAATAGGTCTTCGGGCACAAGAAACAGGCCTACAAAGTCAATTCATAGATGGCTTTTTAAACTCACCATCATACTAATGAAAAAAATCATAATGCATGATCACAGCTAAACTGAATTTTAACTTTCACCTTGTAATAGGTTACACAAAACCAATTTACCAAAAAAACATTTCAAAGGGAGTGGGGAGGAGTCTTTAAAGCATTTCAGTAGCATTTGCTGGCATACATCATTCATTGCCTGTGCTAATACCAGATTATTTTTAACTACTTGTGATGCTAGTGCAGAAAACATTGACTTTAGGCCCAATGGCCAATGCTGCTGGTTGATTCCCTTCCCCCCCCCCCCCGCAATATCTTTTCCTACCTCTTCTACTCTAGAGGCCAGAAAACCTAAATCCTTATCTTCCAGCCTCCCTTACCACTAGAAATATCATGGCTCTGATCAATGAGATAAAAGCAGACATCTGTTTGGCGTGGAGAGTATTTTGTTAAACTTTTGTTTTTCTGATCCACAGAGACAGAAATAGGAGGCGGCACTTCTTTCCCTTCATGCTGCTTGAATTTGGAAACGATACCTGGGAGCTGCCATCTTGTGACCAAGACTAAAAGGCCAAGAAAAATCAAAGAACAGCCAATTCTGATTTCACTGAGGCACGAGCCACTTCCTACCACCACTTTTACAGTTCGAGACAGATAACCCTCTATCTGTTCACATTACTGTGGTCAGGCTTTTTTTTTTTTTTATTACTTGTAGACAACCACATTTGATCACATTTTGTTGGTTTTTGGTTACTAGACATTAACAGTAACCTTTAAAAGATTACAAAGAGATAAAGCTACTTGTGGCTGAGTGCAGATACATGGAATTCATATGGAACTTACTTCCTCGAATTCTAAATTAGTGAAGGTTTACAATACATTCTTTAAATAAGCACCAAGAACAATTAATTGAAGCTCATTTGGAAAGATGTTTGATGTATGTGAACCCCTAGAAGTCCCTTTAACTGTAGTACCCAGCGTGTCTGACAAAGTTCTGTGTATATCAGAGACTCATGAAACTTGTGGACTTCATGAAGAAATATGTAAACAACAACAAAAGTTTCTATCGGTGTTTTTTATTGTCTAGTTGGTCTCTGGCCCTGATCACTGTCTTAGTGCCCTTGCCTTTTTGTCTGGCTCAAGGTGAGATGAAGTATGTGTCTTTTCAACTTATATTTCCAAGAAACATTGTGATGCATATTCTAACTCTAATGGGGGTTTCTACAAGCTCCTAAACTCTGGGACTGGACAGGGTGGTCATGATAAGGAAAAATCCATCTCAAGTGGATCAAACTCCTTATTCTGGCAGTTAACTCTTCTTGTGTCTGTCAGACCTTTCATCCAAAGTCACAAATCCTTCCTCCCAGCTCCTATGAGGAGGAGCCTCAGGAAGCCAGATATTGTTGGTCTTCAGAGGGAACCACTGGCTATTTCTGCTGTGTCCATGGATTTCCCCAGAAGAGGGTACTGGGCTTTCAAACCAGTGTGAGCAGTGGCATCCTTTCTTCTAGTGAAGCTTAGTCAAAGTCCAATGTATAAAATCATGAAAATAATAAAAAATAGCATCCATTTTACAGCACTTCCTAAGTGAAGGCTGAGTACTGTGTCATAGGTTCTATGTATCAATCTCTTAAACCTTACAACAATACTCGAGGTAGGAACAGTTATTTCCATTTTATCAATGAATAGAGGCATAGAGTAGAGTTGTTTTAGTAAAACTAGGGAGAAGGGAGACTGGGTGCATTGCTCTTCACTCTCATCTTCACCTTGGTGTCAGCTCCTAAGATACCCCAGTGGGACCCCAGAAGTCCAGAAAACACAGTTTGAAAATCCTCTTACAGGCAGAGGTCACACACTCCAATACTCTCAGGGACCATTGGAGTAACTCAGGGGTGAAAGATGTCATGTGGGGGTTGTGGTGAACCGGTGAATGTGTAGACCTGTTAAGAGGATGGCCACCACTCAGTTTTGGAGAACCATTGCCAAATTCTGTACAGATTAAACAAAAACGTGCCCAACAGAGGATTCAGTTTGTGGATCATGAGCTTGAGGCCTCTGGAAGAATAGTGGGGAGCATGAAAACACAACCTGAGGTCAGACCACAAAGTGCCGAGAAGAGGCAAGATGCCCACTGAAGTAATGGAGAAAAACAGGCTCACGGATCTTTTTTGGCATGTGCGTGTTTTAATGGCCCTACATTGTACTGACTAGATAAGAATCATTTTTTCCCACTGTTTATCTACTGGCCTGATTTATTTTTAAGCAAGCCCTTCCCCTGTTTGGTTCCTTCTACTCTTCACCATGTGTTTGCCAGTATTGGCCAAGCATTCAGTCTCACACCTCCTCTCCCACGCCCCCCACCCCGACTGTCTTCTTATTTAAAGAAAAACAAGATCATAATGAACGATGAGACTTTCTAAGTTATGCAGCAGGCAAAATAAATCCTGAGGGAGGCTTGTTAGAAAGATTTTACTCTGTTGCCACTTAGGAGTATCAGTCCTCATTGACACTAAAATGCAAAACATAGACAGGTGGTGAGGATGCTTGAGGCACACGTCTGTGAGGCCTTGATATTTATACACTTGTGCCCTCAGATCCGTCCATGGAGGCCGACATCTGAGCCATGACTCCCTGCGTGCTTTCGAAATTTGGTAATCTACCAGGGAATGCCTAACAGAAAAAGAATTCATAGACATGAAGCAACTGTAAAAGGAAATCAGTGCTTATTGAAGAGGTAAATCAGAGGAGATTTGTACTTAATAGGATGAATATTCCAGAACGTAGTCAAAAGATCATTACACATAAAGACAGGAGGTCAGTAAATGTGGGAATTAGTCTGGATTGGTAGTTTTCCAATTTTTTTTCCTTCTCTCCTTTCTACCCTTTTCTCCTTAGCTTCAGAATCACATTTTTCAAAATAAATTATATTCAGAAATCCAGGATATAAAATCGACAAAAATGGAGCTACTCTGGTTTCATGAGGGGGCCTGAAACACCACTGATTTGATTACCCTAGTACTTTCATTGAGATATCTGAAGCACCTCTGAGAAATCCCATTTTTGAACCACAAGAAACAAATTTACCATGGGAGCTAGATAATTTCCAGGAACTTTCTCAGAACCAAGAAGAGGAGAACCTTTTTCTCTTTAAGTTGAATGAAACCAAGGTCTACTAGGGTGCAGTGATTTGCCTAGGACCACACAGCGAGCCCGTGTGCTAGAGCCAGTGCTAGAAGCCACTCATAATCTGGTGGTCTTTCCAGCAAGCAGAAGTAGTATAAGACAGTGATCTGAATCTCAACTCGCTTGTCTACTGGATGTGTAACCTTGGCAAAATACGCAGCATATCTGTTGTTTGTCCTTTGTAAAAGGGGATATAATGAGAGTTCCACCTTATGCTTCTGTAAAGACGCAAGGAGATAATGCATATGCAGGACTCAGAAACTCGTTTGGCATATGGTAGGTGCTCAATAAATGTTAGTCGTACCACCCAATCCTCTCTTTGTACCCTTCAGCTACAGAACATCAAAGCTGTGATTATGCCTATGAATCTTGACAGAGCACATCAACCAGACAGCAGACAGAGTGGCCCAGCCACAGGATGCTCCAGACAATCCACAGTATGCAATGGACAGTTGGCTAGAAAGAAGAGTTGAAAAACTGAATACAATGAAGTCTGGAAATAATTCCCATCTCTTAACTTTCCAGTATTATTCCCGCCCTCCCCCCCCCCCCCGAAAAAATAATAGCATTGAGCAAAGAAAGGAGTTGAGAAGGGCTGACTGACCTGGGAGAAATGTCACATCCTTGCTGCATGAAGGCTCCCAGGGAGAACCACAGGCTGTTGAATATCCCAAATTCATTGGACTGGTCACTGGTTGTCTGGTCCCGTCCTTCCTCAAACTCTTCACTGTGCCATTCATAGGGGCTGAAGCGGCTGACCAGGAAGAGGACGACACTCACTCCAATGTAGGCAAAAACAATGCACATCCAAATCTCATAAGCCAAAGGATCAAGGAAGGAGAAGACCCCCGGCTTGGATTTCTGTGGTTTTTTAATCATGATGGAGATCCCCAGACTCATAAATGGCTTGGAGAAATCTATAACCTCTTCCCGGACCAAGGTGATGGTCAAGGGAGCCACAGCCACATCTGCTCTCTGCGGAAAAAAAAAAAAAAATGCAGTTGAGCTCAGCAGCTCTCTTGTTTCTCTCTTCACCATGACTATTCTTTATAATCTTAAAGGATGTGAGAGTGGGAAATCCAAACACTCCTATTCTATAAAATATTTCTGACAAATAGATGATCAGCTCAATATCTTACAGGAGAGACTGTCCCATTTGTTTGACAGTTCTAATTATTAAAGTCTTCTTCCTCATCCTGCAAAAAGGAGGCTGCAGTGGTATCTGTTGTTTTTGCCTGCCCAGCAGCCATGCCTCCTTCCTCTGCTAGGAGAACCACTCCTACCCTGCTCTCAGTCCTCCAGGTTGGAATGGGGCTGATGACTCTGGTCACATGGGGAAGCACGTGACCCAGGTCTGGCCACTCAGCATCCTTCACCCCCTGACCAGAATGGTTCATTCAAGGATGGAATAGGACCTAACTGGGTTTAGTGAGAATTAGCTCTGAGAGCCAGAGCTGAGAGATACAGAGGATGATCCTTGATGCCCAGTAATTTGGGCTACTCTAAATTCAGGGATTATCCTGGACTCCCTAGGAACATTCCTTTGTTGCAAAGAATACAAGCCAATGCTTCTGTTTGCCTAAGCCAGTTTGAATTGGGCTTCTTTTAGTCCAGGCTAACAAGGTAGTTCAGGTAAATTTAACTCAATAGACATTTATTGAACAATTATTATGTGCAGGCTATAGGCTAGAAGTTGTAGGTAACTATATTGCCCCCATTCAGGAAATTACAAACTACTAGGAGAGATTCACACACACACACACAATTTTTCAGCCAACCAGGTGTATGGGATATGTACTATGCAAGAGATACAAAATGCTACAGGAGATCAGGGAGAGATTCATCCCGGCTGGGGAGATCAGGGCCTGTATCACGGAAGAGGTTACATGTAAATTTGGCATTAAGGAAGGCTGTAATTTTGACAGGTTGCTTGGGCACGGAACAGAATCCCAGCAGGAGGGAACCATGTGAGTTAAAGGCCTGGCAGTGATAAGGTAAAATAGCATCACAACTATTTTTTTTCCCCCCAGGAAGACTGCTAAGAAATATACCAATAATCCCATTTTTAAATTTCAAATCTGGCAAGTAGATAAGCAAGAAAAGATTGTAAGAAATGTTCATCCTTGCACATGAGATCACCAGGCCTTGCTCCTCTGTCTTTCCTACCTCTCTCTAATGGCAGAAGCACTGGCATCTACTCAATAAAAATGCACTCCTCTATTGGCCTGAGATCAAGAGATCCTGGAAACCCAAGAGGGTTTCCATGGACAGAAGCCACAGCATTGATTTCTGAGCTGAGAGACAGGCCCATGCAAGTCTGTTCGAGGCGAATGGCTTTCTCTTAGGACTCTGTGCAACAGTCCAGATGTGAGGCTGGTGACAGATGCTGTGTAGATGAGAGCCCTGCCCACCCACCAGCCGGCTGTTGCTTTCAGATGATTTCCACTGGTTACGCTCATTGGCTGGGATTATTGAGAAGGTGCTTTAAGTGGAATAAAAAGCCTGGCTTCAGAATGACTTAAGTTCTCACTTACAGAAAGAAACTTCCCATAAAGCAATGTGGAGTCAGCTTTGAATTTCATAGTAATGCTATTTTCTTCCCTCAACACTCGCTGTATAAATCTTGATAATTTCTACAAATATAAGCCAGTGCAAGGGAGAAGACAGCTACTCTTTTCTCTGTAACCCAACAGAAAAGGAATGGGGGAGAAAAGTAATGAGAGTGACTCAAAGGGATTGACCACAAGTGACCCAGAAAGGAGCCAGATAAAGACACCAGCTCTGAAAGGGGTAGATGGTATTGAATGGATTTGTTTGATGCTTCCTGATATGAGTTAATAAAAGGGATCGTAGACTCAAGAATCATAGATCCATACAGTCTTAATGCTTAGTTCATTAGCAGTTCAAAAATTTGTTCCATGGAACATGATTTCTGGAAGGGTGTTATTAACATGAAAATAACATAAAAATGTGCATGTATGGGAAACGTGTGGGATTTAAACAGGTTACTTTTGGACTTCTCAGAACCTTTAAATGACCACTAGGCACTGAGAATTTCCAAGAGGGGTAAGTAGGATGCAGTATTTCCAAACTTATTTGGCCATGGGTCATTCATTTCCCTAAGCATCAAAGGATCCATGGATGCAGGATGCAAACAGTGGGAGATGCTAAGTTCAACTGCTTCATTTTACAGATATGAAATTCAGATCCAGAGAGGAAAGGCAGTTTGTGCAAAGCAGCAGTGTTTTAGCTTGGTTGATAGTGACTGACAGGCCTCAGGAGTTAATTTCCACCACCTGACGTGGTTACTGAAGCTTCACAGGGATGGTTGAGAGCAGAGCAGAGTGAAGACCAGGCTGCTCTTCTCTGCAACTTACTGACCGTGTGGCCTTGAGTGAAACAGTTTTCTTCTTGGATATCAATTTTCTCATTTAAAAAAGTGTAATAATTCTAGTTTTAGCTATTTCACAGGATTATTTTGTGAGGGTCAAAATAATTCAAACACATGAAGTACTGTGAAGTGTGAGCATTTTATAGGCACTCAAAATTATTTTCTTTAACTGACATCTTAGGACAGTGGCTCTCGCACTTGAGCGTGGGTGCATCGGAATCACCTGGAGGGCTTTTAAAGACACGAATGGCAGAGTTTCTAGATTCAGCGAATCTGGGGTGAGACGTGAGAATTTGCATTTCTAACAAGTTGCAGGGGATGCTGCTGCTGCTGCTGGTCCGCGGACCACACTTTGAGAATCGCTGCCCCAGGACATCCCCAAACGAAATACGTGATGTCTAGAGACAGTCCTGGGAAAACAGGACACAGTTTCAATCTGGCAGGAGAAAGCAAAAAGTGATTCACACTATCAGGGATGGAGATTTACTCTGAGCCAGGCCCTGCGTAGATGAATGCTCCCCATCACCGCCCTGTGGTAAAGGATTCGCTTTCCCCGTTCTACTGGGGCGGCCCATGGTGGAGTCATGCAATCAGGAAGGTCACAGAATTGAGATTCAAATCCAGGTGTCTAGAAGCTCACTCTCTTTCTGCTCCACCAAGGCAAAGGACAGACCGGAAAGACAGCTGGGAAGAAGGCAAAAAGACAGATCTATGCAAAAAGCAGACATTTCATTTGCGGCGTGTGGCATCTCCAAATGCAGACACTTGCTGTTCTCTCCGTTAATATTGGCTCTGCAGTCCAGCCTTTGGACGGTGTGATTGCTACAGAGGCAGTATGTTCCAGCGTGGGGGACAGAGCCAGGGCTGCACGTCCTGACTCCGCTTTCACTAGCTGTGCTTCCTATGCCAAACAAATTATCTAACGTAGCGCTTAGATAATATACAATGTGGACAGCAATCTTATCTACCTAATGGGACTGATATGAGGGGTACATGAAAGAATGTGAGTGTTTAGCATAGCACCTGGCATGCGCTATGTGATGAAATGTTACTACTCTCATTGCTTATGAGAACAAGGAGGAGTAAAAGGAGGCAAGAGAGACCCTGATTGACTTAGCTATCGCAAAGGCACTGAAGGAATAAATTTGGAGGCCTCCGAATGAATTTTTCCTGACCTCTCTGGTGGTTTGAGGTTGAGAGATACTTCCCCAAACCTCTCTGTTCTTCCTCAGAGGAACGGGAAGGGGAAAAGGGAAGCCAAAGTAAAAATAAAGGACAGGCATCCAATTATGCCCATCACGGAGTGTCAGAAGACAGTTTTTACTGGGCTGAGGGACAGGCCTGGTGACGGGGAGGAGTCTGGAACAAAGCTCGCTGCAGAGGCACCGCCATCCAGAGGTAGCTCTAGCTTGCTGGGCCCTGGTGAGCCGATGACTCACCCCTGGCTGCTGGCTACTGGGGGGCTTGCCCTCGGGATGATCGGACCATTGTTCTGCCCACATCATGGACTTTTTACCTAGGGAACCGCAGTACATGAGGTGAAGGTGAAGAGAAATGCTGGAGAAGGTGAAAAGTTCACAGCTGTTGCCATGGGGATGACCTTACGAGCTTGGTGGGCGTTCCCATGGAAACCAGCCTCCAGAGGCAGCGTGCACCATCCATGTCTCCAGCTTTCATCAATGGAGCTTCCAAGCGAGAGGCAGGAGAGGGAATAGGAAAGGGGAGAGGCATAGCCCATTCCTCGACTCATTAGCCACCTCCACAGGTCATCTCAAAAGTCACCTCCCTGAGGAAGATTTTTTTTTTTATTCCATCTTTTTCTTCTTTGAATTCCCTTTTATATCTCTCATGGTCATCATGACTCCTCCTGCCCTGATATGAGACTAGGAGATTTAATAACCTCCTAAATGGTTGCCCATCCTGACCAGCACTTAATATCTACCTGGGGCTTGGGCATCTGCTTCAGCTCCAAGACCAAGCTTGGAGTTTTCCATTTCCGTGAGGGAAGCCCCAGTGGTCCCTGTCCTGCACGTGGCAGCAGACGCTTCTTCCATCGCCTCCTGTTTCTCTATTCAAGTACATTTATGATCTCCCACGGAGGCACCCACCCCCTTCTTCTTGCCATTTCTTATTCAAACTCACCCCTGACCACTCCTCAACCCAAGCCCTTAACAAAACCATCAGCATTTTCTCACTCTCCTCTCACACCTTGCTCATGTCTGCTACCATCCTATTTTTGATACTTTAGAAATTCTTGGGCTGCTTTTCTCTCTTTCTATTTACATATGGCTACTTCTTAAGTTCCACATCCTCCCCGAGGGCTAGACCAACTCACGCTAGCCTCTCATCTGAACCATACAACTTAACTGCTTGATTCCAAGCTATTGTTTACTATTCTTTCTCATTATCTTTTCTACCCCATAAAATGTTAAGCTCTTTGGGGACTGGGATCAGACCTTTTGCTTCACAGTGATGCCATAAATAACGTGGGGCATTCGGTGGCTTCTCAAAACTGCTTTAATTTATTGAAGACTTTATAGCAACTGTGCACGGAGTTCTTTCAAGTGTGGTGAGTGATAGAAAGATAGAGCAGACCTATCCCTATTACACAGATAACTGTTACAGGAGGCAGGGAAAGCCATAAAAAAAAGCAGACACTAAATTCTACAGGGGAAGGTGAGAACAGTGAAAAGGGGAATTCACACCTGTTATGGGGAGAAAGAAATGACACCTTGGAAAAAGTAGTATTTTGAAGGAGGAGTAGGATTTTAGAGGTGGAGAACGGAAGGGAGCATTTTGGGAAACTGAGTGAGTGACGGGCAGTTTGGTGGAATTGGAAGTTTCATGAGAAGGAGTAGAAGGTCAAGTGACTAGAAAGTTAGTTTGGATCCAGATGTATCTAATACCAGAGAAGAAACTAATACTGAGAGAGCCACAGTAACCTTTTGTAGAGGAGTGACAACTCAGCAGTCTGTCTTGGGGAAAACCAGTCGTGGAGCTATACTGTCACCTGTTTTGGACAATAATCAACCGAAGTCACAGGACCCCTAGTGGGGTTGAGGGAGCCGGGACCAGGAACCTGAACAGAGAGTGTCTTAAGACCTTGGATTTTGGACAGCTCATCTATTCAGCAGCAACACTACTCAGTTACAGGGTCTAATAAGCATTTGTGGGCAGGGCCACCAAACTACCAAATGATTTCTTGTCAAACCATCTGCCTCTGCCCTCCAACTCTGCACCCTGGGGCAAACTTACTCCATAGACCAGCTCTCCAACCATGCCATTCCAGGCCTTCGTATCAGGGTCTCGGGCTCCGTATTTTCCATCACTGACGATCTCAAGACGGTAAGAGTAGCCCACGTGCTTGGCAATCTCTGCCGCCAGCTCAACACAGTATCCCTCGTAGCGGTCATTGCCCTCAAACTGGTTGGCATTCTTCTTGAGCATCACATAAGGATCTTCCTGGTAGAGAAATGGGGAGACAGGGAATGTGGGTTACAGGCTCACCCGTGGGCAGGGAGGGCTTTGGCATGGCAGAGGAGGGCATCACACACATTGGTTAACATTGGGGAAGGCTCTCTAGACCCTAAATCCACTTTCTCAATTTCTGCACCCCCTACCTCATTACAAGCATCTTGGGTTAAGGAAGCAAACTTTGTTAAGGCAAGAATGTTTTATCATTAAGATATGGTTCACAGCTTTTCAAATTATGCTCCAGGAGATTTTGAATTTTTTGTAGATACCTCTGGGGGCACCACAGAGGGGAAGGAGACTCTGAGTGAGCCCCAAGTTTCTCATGACCTATCATTGAAAATCATAGCAGCTTCACTTACAGATACTTCACAAGTTGGACTTCAGTGACTTTCTTTGGAAATGGCTTCTACAGAGGGAGGATGGAACATGAAAACCAGCACAATTCAGTCTCACCCTTATATTTTATATATGGGAAAACTGGCTCAACAAAGCGTAAGTGGTTTACCCAAGGATACAAAGTATGACATAGTGAAGCTAAGAGGTACAGAATGACAACTCAGAACCTCTCATTTCCAGGGCATTCCTTTTCCCCCCTCTCTGTTTATGTCTCGACAGTTTTGTCGAGAAGAATGACAAAAAGCTTTCACTCCTGGTGGAGAGCCCTTGTGCTGGTCCAGCGTGAATCCCAAGTAATCTTGATGAAGGACAGAGTACTCACTAGGATTGTAGTGACGATGTATGTCCTATTCTGAACGCTCGAATTATCACCCCCAGCTTGAGCGTCTGTGGCTGCAGGGACAAACTTATCATCTTCATTCCAGTAACCGATCTGTCAATGAGAAGAAGGCAGAGATGTAAGGTGGCCCAGGCTCTTCAGGACTGGCCTGCTCTGAGCCACCCAGGCAATGCCAGCGACAGAAAGGCAAGGAGCTCAGAACCACACTGCCCGGTGTTGGACACGCTGGGCTCTAAGATACAGGCAGAGAGAAACAACAAGAGGCAAGATGCTTCCTAGGCACTCCCAACCCTGCCCCAGTGAAGACCCTCCCCATGGTGGGCTAAGCCTGGAAACTGCCCCCTCGGAGGGGCAAGGGCTTAGCCATTCACACAGCTAAACTGTTTTGCACAAAGCAAGTCAGGGTGGTGGGGATTGCCTTCCCTGCAGTTGTTCACAGGGCCAGAACCCACTTTCTCCCGTGCCTATTAACCCTTCCCTTCCCTGAGCTCATTCTGAACTGTGGCTGGCATCATATGATTTAAGCATTACATTCCTTTTACTCTCTTTTTAGGTTAACTGTCTTTTTTTCTGTCTAGATTTAACTTTCTAGTATGGTTATTTTATCCTTTATTTATTTCTCTTATTTCCGAGTATAAACTATGATGATACTGAGCATATAGCAGTGCCTAAAAATAATGATGGACAATGTTAAGTTTTCAAATATTAGTAGGTTATTTATATTGACTCATTTTCCAAGGTCTTTCAGCTAATATTAATTGAATCCTTACAGCATACAAGGCTCTGAGCTAAAACTGGTGGTGATGTGTGGCAGAGTTGAAAGAGATACAAAGAAGTCTGAGAGATAGGCCTTGCTCTGAGAATACCTCTGGCCCAAATGGGAAGATATGACACACACACATACACACGGCCCCAGAATTGACAGGTGCTGGGTCCAAGGGGCTCAGAGAAGCAAAAGGCAAGTGCGGAATCCTATGCAGGAAGCAAGGCAGCAAGAGGAGGATGGGCTTAAGGTCATGAGGAATGAACAAGCTGGGCCCAAACCTTTCAGCTTAGGGAGACTATGAGCTAAAGTGTGAAGGCAGGAATCTGCCCAGATACGTAAGTTCAGTGGGTCCCGGGTGCAAGGTAAGGTTAGCCCAAGAGGGCAGTCGGTTCTCAGGGTCTAAGGTAGCAAAGGGCTTTGAAGGCCAGGCTAAGCAGTCATGGCAAGAGGGAGTCATGGAAGGTTTGGGGACAGCAGAATGACAGGGCTAATACACACAGACACATGCACCCCTAAACCTAAGCTTTCTATACCTATCTCTCTCCCCTTCCTTCCTTCCTTCCTTCCTTCCTTCCTTCCTTCCTTCCTTCCTTCCTTCCTTCCTTCCTTCCTTCCTCCCTCTCTTTCTTTCTCGCTATCTGTGTCTTTATCTCTATATCTCTTTAGACAATTGTGTTTTGTTTTGTGATCGTTATGTTGCCTGTAGATACAAAGGGAAAAAGGAAAGAGAACTAGAAGTGCACATGCAGAGCGATGAGCAGGTCTATCAACAGCCAGAACTCAGCTCAGGCTCACAGAAAGCAAGGCACACGCCAACTGGTCAGCTGAAATGTCACCTTCACCTCGATGTCTTTCCCAGTTCCTTCAGTTGGAGATAAACAGTTCTTCCTGCAATCTCGCAGCCATTGGCAACAATAATTGCTAGCACTGATGATGTTCTCGCTATGTCAGAGGCTAAGTGTTCAACAGTTTTCGTGCCATTTCGTCTGGCTTAGGGGAGTATGTTAACTTGTCCAAAGCGATGTGGCTGGAAAGTGGCTGAGCTGGGCCTGGAACCCTGGCAATCTGTCTCCGGAGGCTGCTTTTAACCACTGTGCTATTCTTGCTGAGAGGGGACTTGGCCTTGGGCTGGGAATGGTTATCATTTATTGAATGCATTAGTTATCATTTATTGAATGCTGACTGCATTTCAGGGACTCCTCCAAGTGCTTTTTATGTTTTAACTCCTTTCATCCTCACAAAAACCTATGAAGCGGGGAGTTAATTATCATTTCCGTTTTAAGTGTGAAGCAACTGAGATGTGGAGCGGTGAAGTGACTTTCCCAGGGCCACAGGGGAGCCGTGGAGCCAGGATCTGAGCCAGGAAGGCCGCCCCTGGGGCCGTGCCCTCCTGCGGCTCTGGGAAGCTGCCCGCAGCCCTTGAGCACCTTGTGTGTGTCCATCCCTCCCCTTAGTGCCCTGTGGCCCAGCTGTTTGCTTGTCTGTCCCCATCTCTCCGAGGTGCTGCAGGCTCCTCACGCACAAGACTGAAGTGTGCTCATTCTGGGTCCCTGTCTCAGCCCAGCGCATCCTTTCACCGAGAAGCAGCTCAGGAAACGTTTGCGGAGGGAATGGACACACCCACCCAGCTGTGACCCGCATGGCTCAGTGGTCCCTGCTGACGCCGAGAGGGTTCGGAGGCCCGAGAGGGAGTGTCGTGGGGTACCGCACTGAGGGTCACCCTCAGCGTGGGCGTGGGCGTGATGCTGCCTGTGCGGATGCTGTTCATCAACATGGAAGGAGACATGTGCCTTTAATGACATAAGGACCAGAAACTCAGGTTTCCAGAATGTCAGAGCTGGAAGAGGCCTCGGGGATCATTTCACCCAACTCCTTCCTTTTACACAGGGGGGAAACAGAGGCGCAGATGCCAGGACTTGCTCAAGACCACAGTGCAGTCTCAGCTCCCTCGCTTTGCCAGGGCAGTGCCCGTGGGCCCTCCCCCACTGTCATGGGAGGTGGGAAGGGACAGGGAGGAGGAGGAAGCTCTGGGTCCCTCATCCCTGCTCCAAAGGTCTGCTCTGCTTTTATCTGTTTCCCACACTGAGCGGGATTCCCCTCAAGAGCTGCTTTTCACAAGGGGCCCTCCGGCTAAAAAATAAATGTGTACAGCTACCATGACAGTGTATCACGATGCAAAGTTTTTGTGTTTGGGGGGTTTCTTTTGGTATTCAAAAAATCTTCAAAATACTTTCACAACATTTGACTCTTTTGATCCTTACACTATGCAAATAACACAGACAGGTTTGGGGTTCTTGCCTCTGTTTTTTACAGGTGAGAACATTTAGGCTTAGGGAGATCAAATGATCTAACTTTGATCAGATTAGTGGCAGGACACAGGACCTGGGTTTCATGGACCTCAAAGGTAAGATTATTTAATAAAAGTCAAAATGAACTTGGGAAAATATCTGCCAAATATGATTGTTTTTCCCCCCATAAATGATGCTAAGGTGTTTTTGTTTCTTCCTTTCCCCTTCTTCTCCTTTTTACCTGTTTTTTTTTCCCTCCCATCTTCCCTCCTTTCCCTCCTTCCTTTCTTCTTCCCTCTTCACAATTGGTCCACAGGTTTAGCCGTACAACCATCAGAAGGTCATTTTCTTTGGCATGCAACTAATTCCTCTAAAACCCTCAGGGTATTAAGAGGTATTATTTTTTAAAAAAGAATAAAAATGATAGTCAGTAGTCAAGAGAGTGGTCTCTGGCCTCAGGCAGATCTGGTTTAGAAGCTGGGGTTTCCCAATCACTAACTGTATGACCTTGAGCAAGCTACTTGACCTCTGCTGGCCTCAGTTTCACATCTGTAGGATGGATATAACAATGGTGCCTGCCTCATGTGCCGCTGTGAGGACTTACATGAGTTAATACATACAAAACAATTAGCATAATGCATGGTTTATATTAAGTTGTCAGTAAGTTAAAAATGATATTCATTATGGTAATGCCTTCTTGAAGGTTAACAGGTTTCTATACTAGAAGATATTTCAGTTTTCAATTTGCTATAAAACATTATCAATCTCTAAAAGAAGTATATATTACAGAGTATTTCTAAACTCACTTGACAACATAACCCTTCTTGGCATACAGAATATTCTAGGACAAGTGGTTCAAAAATCACAAAACACTGCTTTAAAATTTCCAGTTATTTTGATAAAAGGTGGGAATAAAAGCGAGATGAATCTGTATAGACTAGATTTATATGGCTCAGAAAGAGACTTTAAATTTTAAAATAGTGGTCCTTCAAAACTACTATCATAAAACTATTGTTAAACTGGGATCTATAAAATATATTCTATAGCTTGGCTTCTATATAGCTATTTTTATATCAAAAGCTAGTAGAATAGTTGAATGCTATAAACAAGCTTATTTTATTCCTAACTCTTTTGTAGGTAAATAAAACATAATATCACCAGGATCAGTAGAGACTAAGAGATGGTCAGCCTCATGCTTGTGCTTCATGTAAGCTAGTGGACAGCGAAATCTGGTTCCACAGTTTGATGAAAAGAAACTGGAAAAGATTTTTGAAGAGACATTACACTTTGGAGATGAGAGCAAATTCCCCTTTCTTTAGGAAATGGTGAGTTATTATATAGCACTTTGATTCTCTACTGAGGATATGCAGGAACTTTGATTCTATCTGAAAGTAAATCAGAGTTAGTACTTGGTAAAGATGGGGCCCACCATTCAGGAGAGGATTTAAACAATTCTGACAGTGAGAGGTCTTCTCCTGGGGCCAGTTATAATTTTTGATCTCCTGTTTTCCATCTACCTCTAAAGATTCTTTGAATGTAGAAAATGACTCTAGATGATAGAGCAGATTTTTTTAAGTGGATAAAGTCTTATCCACTTAAAGGAGATGATCATAGAATTGAAAATTCAATTGATCTACCTTGCACAGTCATGAAATCGAATTTATACATTGATATCCCCAGGCTGCTTCTGAAGCCACAGCCCCTTACGTCCCTAAATAGGATTCATTATAATCAATTTTTACAAAGTAAGTTGCCCACTGTGGCAAAGATGATAACTAGCTGACCACCAAGCATTCTTGTTTGCCTTCCCCAGTGTAGACATGTTGGTAAAAAGTGGCTCCGCAGGCAGCAGCTATATTTCCCAACCTGCTTTGCCTGTACTTGGGTCAAGTGATTGGGTTATGGCCAATGGAGTGCAGCGGAAGTGATGTGCATCTCTCCTAGGCCAACCCTCCCAACTCCCTAGCACAGTTTCCATTTTCTTTTCTTTCCTATTAACTGGATATTGACAACCAGAAAGACCCAAGTAGATAGTGGAGCCTCCATAAGCTGGAGTCTCAGCCGAAACCCTCAGCCCCAAAACTAGTCACTGAATGAACAAGAAATAAATTTATTTTACATCCAACAGCTGAGATTTCAGAGTTTATCTGTTACAGAACCTAGAGTTACCTAAACTAACAGACTTAACAGATTTGAAGTTAATAAATTTATATGTAATTTTATCTCAGTTCTCATTGATGCGTTATTTCATTAAATTTGCCAGAACTTTCTTTCCCTTACTTGCTGGTAGATCTACGGAATAGATACGGTAGATCTATGGGCAGGAATAGGATGCTCCCTGGTTGCCCCACAATATTCAATAAACTGCCCACTCATTTAATAAACAACCATTTATTTGCATGTGCTTACTATGTATCAGTATACTCTAGGCATGAGGATGTAATATATTATACAAATATGGTCCCTGCTTTTAGAGAGCTGACATTTGAGGACATTCAGTAGGAAGAGAAGAGAGGAATAAAGACAATACATATCCAGACCAAGAGTTGGCAAACTTTATCTTAAAGGGCCAGACAGCAAATATTTTAGGCTTTGTGGATCACACAGTCTTTGTTGCGACTACTCATCTCCGCTCTTGCAAGGTGGCAGCAGCCACGGAGAATATATAAACAAATGAACATGGCTACGGTTCAGAAAAATTTTACTTACAAATTTCACTTGTCACAAATCATCTTCTTTTGATTTATTTCAACCATTTAAAAATGTCAATGTAACCATTAGCTCATGGGCTACACAAAAATAGGTGGTAGGCTGAATTTGGCCTGTGGGCTGAAGTTTGCCAACCTCAATCTAGATCAATCAACCAACAAAAATATATCGGAAAAAATAAACACCATGAAAAAAAAATGGGATAATGTGATTATGCTGGGGTGGTGGGAGCTACTTGAAAAAGCTTGGTCAGGGACGGCCTCTCCCAGGGTGGTTTCGCTTGGCCTGAGATCTGAACAAGAAGAAGAAACACAGCACATGAAAATAGAGCGATAGGAAATGCCAGGTAAAGGAACAGCAAGTACAAATGCCTTGAGAAGAGAGTGAACTCGATGTGCTAGGAATGCAAAGATGCTGGTGTAGCCAGAGTAATGAGCTGGAGAAAGAGCAGCAAGAGCTGATGTCACAGGGAAGCAGCATCCGGGCTCGTAAGGCCAAGGTAAAGAGTTAGAATATATTTTACCAGCAACAGGAAGCCAGTGAAAGTTTTTAAGCATAGGAGCAAAATAATCTGATGCATATTTAAAAATGATTGTTCCAGCTCTTATGGTGGAAAAGTGGTCTTATAGAGGGACAAGAATATAGCAGGACTCGTGACTTATCAGGAGGCTACTGCAGGTGGCAGGGGAGGTAGCCTGGGCTCTGGGGTCAGCAGGAGAAATAGAGACAAGTCATGGCAGTGAGGCTGTATCTTAGAGCTATAACATGATTCAGTATGTCTACAACTGGGTGGCAAGGATTTAAAGAGAAACTTCCATAGCACATAAGGAACGAGGAGATCTGAATTCTTCGGGACTTCAGAAGATTACTTTTGATATCAGCAGGACTTTGTGCCCCTTTGGTCTTCCTTCCTGCCTGTATTTCCATTCCAGTTATACACAGGGTCAGAACTGGGGGCACAATCTTGGGCAAGGCAGGGGGGACTCAAATCAAGTTGAAATGAGAAGTAGGTGACTTTGACCAGACCAAAAATTTCTACAGGAACAATGGTGATGGGCAGAGATGGTTAAATCAGCAATAATGGTCCCATGATGTAAGATGTAAGAGGATTTTCCCTAAACTTCTCCAGTGAGCAGCCATTTATCAGAATTTGTAATTCTACCTGAAATTGAGAGGGTATTTTACTCAGAAAGAGATTCCTAAATCAGTACCCCAGAGTGAAGTAGTGTCTCTGAATACCATTTCCTGAAGATTCAATTGTAGCAGAGCCAGTACCTACCCTGGCCTCAGAAGCTCCTACACTTTATGATGGAAGATGCTTAGAACGCACACATTTCAGTGGACATCAAATCAGGTCCAGATGCCTAGAGGCTGTGCTGGCACATGCTTGCACAGGAAATAGGCCTGAGGGGCAGGAGAGTGTCTCCAAGGACCCGAATTGGGAAGAAGCAGCTCCTTTCTATTGCACACATCAGGTAATGCCATGTAACGTTCGCTGAAACCAGCACAACTAGGTCACCCTTGCAAATCTGAGAAATTACTTTGCTCGGAGGCTGATTGAGTAAAAAGCCCGAAGCCACAGATAGATGTGAAGGAATTGATTTTCTGAAAGTCAGATACCCTGTAAACAAAGGATGTTTAAGCCCACATTCTAAGAAAGGATTTAGTCATTGGAAAGTGAGTTTAAAAACAGCCTCGGGATCTGAAAAATAAAGCACAGCCATTTGCTCGTGGATTGGAAGGTGCTCTGTTATTTCTGTTTCCTGATTTATCCATTCCATGGGCTCGCACTGCCTGACTCACCCAGATGCAATGCTGACATAAAATGCCTGCGAACTACAGAAAGGAGTTGAAAAGTACAAACAAACATGGGTCGCATGTTCACTACCACGTGCAGGTGCTACTTTTCTGAAACCCTTACTGCAGGCAGTGGAATAGCAAGAATTGTCTTGTTTAGTCCTAACATCAATCCTGCGGGGCAGAGGGGTATTACCACCTTTTTAGAGATGATGTAATGAGGGTTAGGGAGCCAAAACAATTTGATCAAGGTCAGGTGCCTAGTAAAGACTAAAGCAGAGGCTTAAATCCTAGTCTGTCTGCCTCTGAAGCCTGAGCTCTTAACCACTCTGCCAGCGTTTCTCTTCAAATCCCTTAGAGCACCAACCGGGACCCCTGCAGGCTGGAGAGGATGCTTTTACAATGTGTATGTATCCCTGGGTCTCATCTCTGTTTTCCAAAAGCAGACACCCAGGGGCTGAGACTCAGGAATCTGCGTTTTTAACAAGGCATCTAGTAATTCTGTTTGCTAAAGATTGAGAACCACTAATCTTACTTCAAGGCCTCCACTTCCAAGGAGAAGTTCTTGGTAAAGAGCAAGTCTTGAAGAGTTTTAAAAAAGGCTCCCAGCAATCTCTGGGCAAGGTTTAGGGTCAACCCAAAGGGCTGGGAATGCCGGTCTTGAGAATAATAATTGGGGAAGCTCACACCAATGGACAATTTGTCAAATGATGAAGGTCCCAGTGGAAACCCCACTTCCACAGAGAAAGCCAAGGTCCAGCCAGGAAAGGGACAATGTGATAAGGGGAGAGGCTGGTAAATGCATCAGATGTAGGCCGGGCGCGGTGGCTCACGCCTGCAATCCTAGCACTCTGGGAGGCCAAGGAGGGAGGATCGCTTGAGGTCAGGAGTTGGAGACCAGCCTGAGCAAGAGCAAGACCCCATCTCTACAAAAAGGAGAAAAATTGGCTGATTATAGTGAATGCACACCTGTAGTCCCAGCTACTCAGGAGACTGAGGCAGAAGGATCACTGAGGTTTGAGCTGCAGTGAGCTATAATGACACCACTGTACTCTGGCCTGGGCAACAGAGTGAGACCCTGTCTCAAAAAAAAAAAAAAATATAATAAAAAAGAAAAGAATCAGATGGCATTGGCATCCAGAGTCAGAGCTGACAGCAATCAGGGGTTGCATAGCCCAACATCTCGCACTTATTTAAAATACCTACAGAGGCTAAGAAAGATGCTAAAAGGCCACACAGCTGGACAGTGGCAGGACTGGGGTGGAAGTCTCTGGCTTCCCTTCTTATTATTGCCCCACTGCTATGTTCCCAATATATCCAGTGTACCACTAACGTGTAGAAAAGGATCTGGCTGTATTTCAAGTCACTCCACCACCCCAGAGTGGGAAAAAACAGATCAACATCCATATTTTAGTAATGACAAACACATAGCTGCTCAGACACAATGTAGAAATGCCAATTTGTTTCTTCCAGGAAACAGCAATATTTTTCCCCCGAGGGCAAAAGCCCATTCTGAGGATTTTGAGGGACAGCCGAGGTCCACGGTCAACAATTTTCTATCTAGGAGCAATCTAGCTGCCTGCTCGAGGCCTCACACAAAACAGCTACAACATCTATGTTTTCATCTGTAAGACGGGGGAGTGATACCACCAGTTCTCCCCGAATCAGAAAGGAAGATGGCCTGGAGAGGCAGTCAGATGTCTGATGTCCTTTCCTAGGGCAGCGAAATTCCCCCAGCTGCCACCCTTCCGCCAGCCCCTCCGTCATCAGAAATGTCCTGATTGTGTCACTCTGATATACTCAGCTTTGGCAGAGGCTATAGCAGGTTGAGCATGGGCTGGAGAGTCAGGGGTCTGGAGTAAGGTCATCCTTCAACCAGAGCTCACTGTGACAACCTAGGTGGCCTACTGGGCCTCTCTGCTTTGGTTCATCCACCTGGAAAAGGGGATGTATCGCTAAAGCTGGTACTCTTATAACCACACTAAGAAACAAAAAGCTTCGAAAGGGATAAATAAGCCATCTCAGTGTTCTCCAGATTTCAGTTGTGTGTCGCCTGTTTGCCATTTACCATGGCCGCTAATGCCACTAATACAGGTAACATTCACTGAACAATGATTGGGTGCTAATGAAGACATGATCTGTTCCCATTTTAAGGATGTGGAAATTGAGGGTTATAAGAACTAAGTGACTTTGTGGATGTCTTCTCCAGCAGCAGGAATCAGAAGAACAGGGCATAACAAAAACGAACTCAGACCTTGACTATTTCTGGATGAGCATCATTCACAGCAGATATTTGTCCCCAGAGAGAGTTTCTTTGTACAATCCTCAGTGGCTACATTCATAGGTAAGTAGAGTACCCTTATTTGTACCTGCTGAAAGTTAAGGCAGGTAGGGGGCCTCCTGTGGCTGATTACTGAAGTAGAGCCACTAGGGGATGGAAAATGGGCTCTGGAAGCCCTCAGATTGCTCGCAGTCTAGGAAAAACAATAGTATATGTACCAATAGCCACTGCAACAAGGGAGAATGTGATAATGTCCTGGGGGAACTCAAATGTGCTGTGGGAACACAACAGGACAAGAGATAGCTTCCACTGGGTGGGGAAGGCTTGACGAAAGAGAAGACATTTAAACTTGGTCTTTGTGGTAGGCAGAATAATGTCTCTCAGAAGATGTCCATGCCTTAGTCCCCAGAACCTGTGAACATGTTATCTTACATGGCAAAAGAAAAATTGCAGATATGATAAAGGTTATGTACCTCGAGATGGGGAAATTATCTTGGATTTTCTGGGTGGGCCCAATCTAATTACATGAGTCCTTAAAAGCAGAGAATCTCTCCCGGCTGTGGTCAAAGAGAAGGTGTGATGGTGGAAGAAGGGTCAGGGAAGAGTGATGCCGCTGGTTTTGAAGACGGAGGAAGGGTAACATGGGCCAAGGAATATGGGCAACCTCTAGAAGCAGCTGGAAAAGGCAAAGGAGCAGATTCTCCCCTGGAGCTTCCAGAAAGAAACACAGCCCTGCCCACATCTCACTTTTAGCCCGACAGGACTCAAGTCAGACCTCTGACCTACAGAAATGTAAGATGATAAATTTGTATTGTTTTAAGCCAGTTTGTGGTAATTTGTTATAGCAGCAATAGGAAACAAACACAGCCATGATGAATGGGATGAGTCGAGATAGGCTGAGAAGTAGATTCCAGACTAGACAGTAGACAACATGAGTTTACAAGAGTTGAGGACCTAGAGTGCATGTAGGGAACTTTCCAGTAGATTTTCTGTGATGATGAAAATTTCTACCTCTTTGCTGTTGGATGTGATAGCTGTTAGCCACATGTGGCTATTGAGTATTTGCCATGTGGCTAGCGCAACTGAGGAACTGACTTTTAAATTTTAATTAATTTTCATTTTAAATTTAAATACCCACACATGGCTAGTGGCAAGTGTATTTGACAGCACAGGCACAGAAGATATTAAGTTCGAGCGATTAAGACCCAACTTTCAATGTGCCCGGCCTCCCACTTAGAACTTCTGCACACCATTTGATCATTCAATCCGCTCAATGACCCTATGAGGTCAGCAGGATTATGGGGGTCCCCATTTACCAGATGAGAGAATTAAGGCACAAAGAGCTTGAATACCTTGTCCAGGATCCCAGACTGGTAAGTAGTGAAGTCAGGATTCAGTCTCTAGGATTCCAGAGCAGTACTCTGATCCACTGCACTCTACCAGTTCTATACTACGCCAAGCAATGCTTCTTAGTTACTATGTTATGCCACAACAAAGAATTAGAAATGGGATGAAGGCCCTGGGCAGGGAACTAGAGGCTGCCATGACAGGGCAGGGAAGGCTTCCCTGGGGAATGACATTTATTAATACTTTGAGTGCTGAAGGCTAAGGAGAGATTGGCCGGCAAGAGAAGGGAGTAGGGTAGAGAGAGTCCCAGGCAGAGGGAACATGTGTGAAGGCTCAACAGTAAGAAAGACCGTGGTGTATTCAAGGAAGGGAAAGACAATCAGAGTGACTGAAGTGGAGAGAGGAAGGGAGTGAGTGTCAAAGGTTGAAGTTGAAGAAATTGGCAGAGGCCAGAGCACAGAGGGTCTGGTAGAATTCTGAACGTTATTCTAAGAATTTTAATATGCATATGTATTTTTTATATATATGTATATACACACATATTTTTCACTCATGTCTGTGTGGATAATGGAGTGGATGTAAGTCTAGGTTAGCAGAAGATGTTTAACTCCATCAATTATCATTATTCTGAAGTTTTTAGTTCAGAATCCCTCAGGAATAGCAGTGGCATTTTGAACACATCAATTACCTTATATTTTCAAAGTGCTTTCTATACTTTTCACAAGCACCCTGAGACAAATGTAGAGATTTCTATGTCCATTTTGCAGATGAGTGAATAGATTCTGAGAACAGAGACCTGATTTGCCCAAAGTCCCAACTGGTCAGTGGCAGAGCTGAGTCAGTCTAGAACCTGTGTTGCCCGAGTCTCTTCAACGATCCATTCCAGGAAAGGTGAACTCACAGAGCCCTCAACTCTGGCCAGAGTCTCTGCTCAGGCCTTTCCTCCCTGCAAAAATGAATCAAAAGCGGCCCTTACCTTTCTGATGCCATCATGTTTCATTTCAATCACGTGGAGGGTGTAGTTGGTCCGGCGTCCTTTCTCATTAAACTGCACGTTTCCTGTCAAGCCTTCAAACCGCACCTGGAGAACAAAGCAAAGTAGGGAACAATGAACTCCGAAGATGCACTTCGTGTTTGTTTGCTTTTTCTGCTGAAGGAAAAATCCAGAACCCAAGAACGTTCCATGGGATGAGGTCTTGGTGTAGCCTAAATGTGAAAGCTCTCCACTCCCTCACCCGTGCCAGGCATCCACATCAGAGCACAGATCTCTTTTCCCCTGAACTGGGATCCATCCCGAAAATTGTTTTCACCCATTACTTTAGGCAAATACGTACAATGGGTCAGAGCGCATACTAATATGAAATCTTTTTGCATCTCTAATCAAACACCCCGCACCGCACCACTAGCTTGACCACCCTCTGCCCCAGATACACATCTGAAGATGAAGAGAGTGGGGGGTTCTGGAAAGAAAAGGAACTGGTGTGCCACCACTAGCAAGTCAGGAGAAGACCCAGGACCAGAGGCCAGTCTTACCATGTCGTGGACTGTGCTTGAAAATGATTTCTTAATTCCTCTGCGAGTCCGAGGAATAAAATACTTGGCAACCTAAAGACTTGGATTTAACCAAGTCCCCCCTTAACAGCCAAGTGGGCGATTTACCTCTCTAAGCCTTCAGTTTCCAAAATTCCTGCCCTGTTTACCTTAAATGACAACAGCTAATGTGGAAGTGGTGTGAAAACTTGACAGCATTGGAGGAGAACCTTTTATATCCAGACCAGAGCATGCAAGGTTTTAAAGAAGTCTCAGTTGCTTAAAATAAAATTTGCATTGGAATCCCAAAATACGCTGCAAGAGATTTCTTCTCCACACACAGGTCAAACCAAATTTTCATAGCCTCCTATCTTCAAGTTTGTATTAAAAGCCAGAGATCAACATGGGGATCCAAGACCCTTAGGGCAAGGACTGCTGCTGCATAGGTGACCAGTAAATGCCACACAAGTTCACTCTCAAATTGAGAATGCGTCTAGCTGCGTATCATCTGCTCAGGCACAAGAAACCACGTTCTCTGTTGGTGACCTACCATGTGTCCTCAGCTCCCTCTTGCCTAAGGGCAGGGAGGCGGGGCTCTACCAATTTGGATTTGGCTCTACCAAATCCGAGCCTGTGAACCAGCACTGTTTATTTTTTTCCCTTTTCAAATAGTTTAAAAAGAAGTGTGGCAGAATTTTATCTTTTTCTGACAGTGGCCAGCTCTTCTGTCTTTAGCAGGCATAAGAGTAC
>CM052447.1:18080111-18106503 GCA_028533085.1 Varecia variegata
AAGTAACTCATTTGGAAAAGGAGACTGGGACAGATGTGGCAGATGACTGGGTGGTCGATTGATTTGCTCAAACAGAAAGAAGTGTCATTAATGATCCAAATGGGCATCTACTCTTTGGCCCCAGTCTCAAGTATCACACGCATTATCAATATGGCATATGAGTATGGACGATTACATAATCTATGACTCAGTTTCCTCATTTGTTTAATGGGACCAATTAAAGTTAATTATGTCTTAAGGTTGTTTTAGGGATTAAATGAGATTTTTATGATCAATGCTTGGCCCATGGTGAACATTCAACAAATGCCAGCTGTTATTATTGTTACTAACAGCAATACTAATACTACCACCACTTTCCATATGTTTCATGTTTATGAAGCACTTTCCCATATGACTTCATCTCTATCCACAGGAAGTCCCTGAGGTATGCCATTTAGGGATTACGATCTCATTTACATGAGAAAAGTCAAAACTCTGGGAGGTAAAGTAATCTGCTCAAGACTTATGACTAACAAGTGGCAGAGGCAGATCTAAAATCCAGAGCTTTTGATATCTTCTGATGTCTTCACTTAAGATGCCCAGTGGTCTCTCAAACACAGGCCAGTGCTACCGTGCTAGGCTTCAGGTGGGCAGCACAAAAATGTGCAATGTAGTGTCTTCTGCCCACCTTGTACTATTCCTGCTGGGCATTTCCCAGGTCATGCTCTAACCATTCCTAATCACATGGTCATGGGCTTGTCACTAAACCTATCTGTTTCTTGGTTTTCTCTTCAAAGAACTAAAGTTTTTAGCATATCGTCTGGGACATAAGTGCTCAATACATGGTTTATATTATGTAGATAATGATGATGATGATGATGATGATTGTTACTATGCTGAGTAGAGTGGGTAAGAGGGATAGAAAATGAGAATATCTAAGAGTGAGGCTTTGGGTCTGACAAGTTGTTGTCTTAGAGCAGGGGACTCTTTTAGCAGAAATGAGGACTTTTTCACTGTTACTTTTACATCCCTTCTTCAGTTTCCAATAAGGTCGGGGGTCCTACCTGCAAAGCTCTGGTGACCTGCGGGCTCTTGCATTGTCACAGTGATTTCATAAGAACCTACTTATTTGATGTTCACAGAAACCTAATGGGTAGCCAGAGCAGAGGTTTTTTTGCTCATTTTACAGGTAAGATTATTGAGACTCAGAGCTGGTGGCACTTGACTCCAGGACTTACAGCGATTCGTTGAGAGGCCTGGGGTAACTGACAGCTCTTCCTGTCCAGTTGGGGCAGCCAAGTTTTACACACACTGAGATAAATCAAAGTATCGGAGAATAGGAAAGGAGACATCTCAGAACCACCACCCCATGATGACAAGGAGAGGTCAAGAGAATGGCTCAGATTCAAACCACTTATCATGGAAAGTCAGGACTCAGAGGAAGAAGCTTCTCAGAAATGTCTTGAAAATGCTGTCCCCATCCATCAGGGCTGAGCTCCGGGCACTTATCCTCCCTCCCCAGGTGACTGAATCAGACTGATGGAGACTGAGCATTTCTCCTTGGCTCCTGCTCCTGGAACTGCTGTCACTATCCTGGAGCCCATCAACTCCTTCCATGAAAGATGGAGAATTAACCCTGGGTTTCCTGTAAATAAGTCTGCTGCCAGTGGAAGGCTGAAGCATGCATTTTCTTTCCTGCCTAGTGCCAGGAGAGTGCTGGTTAGTGTCTTTACTATGTGAACCACGTTAATGAGAAAATTACTCAGTGACACTTGTTAACCACGATAAGGAAGACTTATTCAGGACCTTAGCTATAGGTATAGGGACCACTGCAATGGGGTCTTGTAATAGGGAAGAGAGATTGCGCTCAACTCTGGATACAGCACTGGCAATTGGGAATTTATAGCCAAGGTCAGGGTGGGGGTCAGTGGATGGAAACTTACTAAGAGGAAACATCAGAGATAATAGGCCAGGGTGATCAGACATCACCTGGGGGAGGATGGTGGAGGATGAAGAACTCAGTTGTGGGGGTCTTGCTAAACTGACTTAGCAGGGTTCTTTGTGAAAACTGGATTTTATAAGACATGCACAGATGGGCCTAGGCAATAGTTGAGGAGCCTGGCTTAAGTTTGGTCAAGCAAAGACTCTTTGTTATAATAGTTGTGAACACTGACTCTTCCCCTCTTCCCTCATTGGAACCTGAAAAGCAGCCCTAGGGGAGACAGCTGAGCCACTCTGCACCCAGGGCTTCCATAATGCCTTTGCAGCCCCCTTCATGCGGATCCTTCCTCTTGGGTGCTTATTTTTGAGGCCTGGGGGCTAGGTCCCTGCTGGACCACATCTTAGTCGTTCCAGACATGGCAAATCTCAGGACCCCTCTGAGCTTTCCTTTTCCCCTCTGAACAACGGGAAGAATAATCTTGGCTCTGTCTCATGCAGTTTCCACGTAGTTCAAAGAAGAGCATCCATTATGCTTTCTGATAGTTTTGGCCCTTGTGACAAGCCAGTGAGGGCAGCAGTGCTGAAAGGATTGTGTCTGTTTAGCAGATGAGGGAATCCAGGCCCAGAAAAATGGAGCAATCAGTTCAAGATCACCCAGATAGTGCTTGGCGGAGCCTCAGTTAGAATCCAGCGGGACATCCACAAGTCCTCGCCTGTACCCATACTCTAGTCTCCTGCTGGGTCTCATTGATGTCTCCATCTAGAACGTCCAAAACCCGATTTACTCCTCTTTCAAATTTACCCTTCCTTTAAGGCTTGCATGACCATCTATCTTGGTTTGCTCGAGATAGTTCCAGTCTCCATCTCTCGTTATTCAAAGGCCCTGTCACGCTCCCGCAGGAAGCCTTGTGTGTGTCCACGTTGCTCGGTGATGGCGTTCTGCTTCGACCAGCCACGGCACCGACAGCCACCTGTGTTAGTCAGCCCTTAATCCACGTCGTCCTAGCCATTATTTCCCATAGGCTTGTCTTGCCTTTGAAACTGGATCTTGAGTGCTGAAAGGCAGGGACTGTGTCTCACGGCCCACCCCTCTGCAGACCCCATCCGGCCAGTGCTGGGCACGCCTCCACTTCCACATGCATGATTGCTGGCTAGCAGATCACAGAAACAAAAAACTAAGCGAGATGGTCACTATTCAGGACAGGTATTCTAAACCTGATGTCCTGGGATAGGCTTCCATGAGTGTCTATGTTTCTACCACTCCTGGTCATGCAAAAACATATGTATGTACATGTGTGGATATTTCTGAGAAAAAGAGTCAACAGATTTTTTTTTTTTTTTGGTTAAATCATCCTCAAATGCCTATAACCTCCTTGAGAACCCGACTTGGGGAGTTTGGTCTTCTCTGCCAGCTAGAAGGCGACATATGGGTACCCTAATGCCGCCTCCTTCCCAGAGCGCTGAGGGCTTCCAGGATGTGGGCTCATTAATATTCTGAACAGCTCCCTGGGTGGCAGGCAGGGGACAGGCAGGCAGGCGGATTATCCTCACTGTGCTGCTAGGGAAATTACAGCCGGGTGCTGGGGGAGCGGTGCACGGATGTTACCCAAGGCCATGCGCTGCTGAGGGCTGGCCGTAGCTGTCGGGTCTCCCCTGCCTGGCTCGGCCTTTGAGGCTTCACAGTGGTTAAGCATATAGAGCGAGTTGTCAACTAAATGTGGGTTGGAGTCCCAGTTTTACCACTAGCTAGCTGTATAATTCTGGGGAGTTTTATAACCTCTTGGAAGCTCAGTTTCTCCATTTACAAAGCACACTTAATAAAACTAGCTACCTCAGAGTATTACTGAGGATTCAGTGAGATAATACATGCACATGTTCAGAGCCTTGTAGAGAGTAAGCCCTTCACACATCGTGGCTATTGCCACTGCTGCTTTTAGAATTTTAGTCCCCCGTGCGCTAGCCCTCCAGGTCGGCTGTGCTGGGCCTCCAGGCCTAACTCACAGACGTCCCAGCTCTGACACAAGGTGAACCACGGGTCTCCTCCCACTGTGCCACCTGAAGACCAGTGGTCAGGATGCAGAGAGACCTGAGCTTCCAAGCCCTGGGTTCCCAGCACTGGATGTCATCAGCATTTACCCAGCCCACAGTTGCTCCCTGATGGCACGCCTATTTCAAGAGATGGATCTAGAAGGGGAAATGGCTGGATAGTGGCCATGACTATGTGTGGAAGGCCCCCATGGTCACTGCTCTCAAGCAAAGCCCCCAGGCCACAGGACAGGCCTGGCTGGGGCAGGAGGGGGAGCCCTGGACTGGGGTCTGGTGCAGCCTCCTCTGCTAAGCGGCTGTGTGGCCCTGGATGAGTCCTCACCCACGCTGGGTCGCTGTCTCATTTATCAAGTGAGGGAAAATGAGAGGCAGTCATCTCTAAGGTCTCTTTCAGCAGTAAACTCTTCTGATTCGAGGTGCTTAACAAAGGTTTGAAAAGGAATCAGTTGGAACCTCTGTTCTTAGGGTTGGAATGTTCTGGGGTTTTTTGGGGGAGTAGTTTTTCCTTTTTCTTTTTCTCCATAGACACTGAATGGAGTGTCTGGAGGGCAGACCTTGCCTTCCCTTGTCCTCCTCGGCGCATGGCCCCAGGCCAGAGCATGCCGTAGGCCCTCAGGGAGCAGCTGACACACACACACACACACACACACACACAAACACACACACACACACGTACAAGTCTTGGCTCCAAGACAAAATAAAAGAGGTCAATATTCTTCTGACTAAAGCAATTGCTTCCTCTCAAACCCTACAGAGGGCAGAGGCAGAAGAATGAGTTTACCTTATAACCAGAAGGATGTGGGTTAGACTGTTACAAAAAAAAAAAAAATTAGACTCTTCGAATTTTTAGAACCAGTTGACACTTGGGGGTCGTCTCTCCAAGTTCCTCATTTTCAGGGATAAGGAAAGGGAAGTCTGCAGGAGAGCTAAAGGACTATTTCAAGGTCACCCAGAGAGCCAGGGGCCCAGCTGGACTTGGCGCCTGGCTCTCCTGCCTCCTGGCTCACGGCCCTTCCTGCCACCCTGCATTGCCTCCCAGGCTTCATCACTGTCACGGTGACGTCAGACTACCCTTCCAGGGACACCATTAAGATGGGAGAGGCAAGGGAGTCGGGAGGGTTGTGCAGGCGAGGGCTAGTCCCTGGGACCTTCTGAAACCACCTCACATTGCAAATAGAATCTGTCTCGACTGTGGAGTCTGGAAGAGCATTTTAAATAAGCTGAGGGGGAGGCGCTGCCCCTTTGGCAAGCATACCGGAAGCTGCCTGGTGACTTGGGGGCCACCCTGCATGGGGACGAGGGGAGCCAGGAGTGGCTGCAGGAAGTCCTCCTTTGCATGGTCCTCCTGCAGTGAGCGGGGCTCCCGTTTAGCTTCATTCCAAAGGACAGAACTCCTTATTCTCTATGTAAAGGCGCTTCCTCAGGGCTGAGGAACAGCTGGTGAGGTTCCTTTCTCGTCTCTTGCTCCAGGTTGTGAAAACTGCTAGAGCTGTGCACGTGTGGTTGGCAAACAAATGGAAATAGTTGTACATTTTGCTCTACTTTTCTCCCTCATTCAGAAATGCTCCTCTTTTCCCCCAGGAGCCGAAATTCATCTTCTGCTGAATGTAGTCTTAGCAGTATAGCTGGTCTTACCCAGGCAACTCCACTGGTTGGGGAGGGCGGGTCCCGGGGTGGGGGTGGGGGGGCATTTGCACAAACTGTCTTGCTGTTGCTGGCTTGTCACTGTGCCTGATGCTCTGTCCTCCTGCAGCGAGCAATGCCATCGTTCCCCAGTCCCTTTGGAAATACATCCTCTCTATCACGAGGCATCGGAGGAAATACGGTGCTATTCGTTGGCAGTTTGAGAATCATAGCCTGGGCTTGAGCGCTTCTAGAGGTTTCTAGGACCTCCAAGAATGATGAAGCTGAGGCACGTCCCCAGGATCTTCTAAACCAGGGATGCTAAATACACGCCCACGTGTGCCACTGTCTCATCCTGCTTCCACCGCAGACACATCACTAATTGAATATTTATACTTCCCCCTGTTGTATCTGGATTCAGCCGCAGAATCCTTTGCACAGGCAACTGGTTGGAAGGGGCACGGCCATTTTCTAGCTCTGATTTTTAAACTGTTCTTAAGCGCAACAATATTGATGATGGCGACACTGAGAAGCAAGAAGGTCGTATCAAAAGTATTAAGAAACATTTTCTGGGTCCCCCCACACAGTGGGCCCTCAGCAAATGTGTACAGAGAGGAAATCCAGAAAATCATGATGGTGAGAGGGGAGGGTCTCCAGGAAGGAGACTGTTAACATGGCTAATTTCAACCCCTCCAAGTTTCAAGTCCCCTTTTTAAATACAGAAAATCACCAGCTTTCCTTTTTCGGCATAATTGCTAAGCATTAAATACAGCTTTTACACTGCAAGGAATGACTATTCCATATTATTGGCTTTCAAAAAAAATTTTTACATGAGATTCCGTGTATGCTGACAGCCACAAACACAATGCAGTCGTTGTTCCAAACTTCAAGTGTGCTCTTACTGCTTTTTAAAAAGACTTGTGTTTTGCCCAAATTTGATGCTGAAACACCCTAGTGGGCTCCCATGAGATGGGTTGGCCACTGCTGGCTTACCTGCTGCAGAGCTCGCTGGATGTCGATCCCCTGGCCCCAGGGCACAGCCGGGTTAGCCAGACAGTCCCCAGCATTCCCCCGGCGGGATATGTCAATCCGCTGCCTGCGCAGGCTCTGGAAGGCCTCAGCCATCACCTTCACCCCATCGTAGGTGAGCGCAGAGGTGTACTGGTGGGAGGAACGGAGGCAGTTAGCTATCAGAGTGAGCTGCCAGGAAGGCAGGGATGGGGCTGTGTTTGGGAATGCGCTTTCTGGTGATGAGAAGGTGTGTAGCGGGCCAGGTGCAAGGCACCAGTGGGGAGACAGTGGGGATGCAGGGATGGAGTGCCTGCCCTTCCCTATGGGGACTACCGCTCCACCACACGGGCCAATGTTGCCCTCCTGAATTGTCAGTTCAGTATCACTGGTTATGGCTTTTGAAGACAAGTCAAAATTCTAGATTTGTGTGTACAATCTTGCAATTCTTAAAATCTTGGTTCAATTGGGGAAAAAATGTATAGATTAAATGTAACACCTCTGCAGCCTGGATGTAGTTCATGGAAAACCAGTTGGTTTTCCCTGTATTACAGCCATTAATTGGAAGCCAAGGGGAACTGTTTACTCTACCATCTCTTGTGACAGTAAAAGAAAAAAAAAATCCAAGAAGAGTGAGCTCTTACTTATTTCTGTATGTGGCTCACCTAAGTGGTAAGTTCCCATCCTGCAAATTTTCCTCTTGTGCTTACTCATGACAACTGTCAGTTGTTTCCCCTCTTGACCAAAAGGGGGCTAAGATGTGGATGAAACAAAACTAGGATAAATAACAGTCCAGGAAAATATTTCCTGGTTTTGGAACTCACGTCCATCTTCTTCACTACTAATTTTTCCTAATACCTATTGCTTTGTCTAGCATACTGCAATTTCACAATTCAGAGCTGAAGAATGAATGTATGAGTCTTTTTCTAATTTTTAGCTTTAATCCTCTCACTTCTTTTTTTTTAAATTATTTATATTATTTTCATAATCTGCTCAAATCTTTTGAAAATAGAGCAGAGTACTCACATATTAATTAATTAACTCCTATATGGTTTGCTCACTGTTTTAAAGGGCATTTGCGATTTTGTCTGCTTAAGCTCATATTGAAACAAGTCTCTATTCTTGAAGAGTTAAATCAGTTAAAGCAACCGTAGAGTAAGAAGTGTCTTAGTTAAATGGTCCACTGTTTACAAAAATAAATTGACCATGTGGCAAGAGAAAGTCTGCCAAGGATTCACTGTTTGCCCCAGATAAATAAACTCAGCCTCAGAATACTACTTAACACAGTATTCCACACAGCCACTGCCAATCTATTTGATTTTACACGGGAAAGAAAAATCCCTTGCTATCCTTATTTTAAACCACTCTCAAATAGCAAGCAAAATAAGTTTTGGTTGCAGGATTTAGAGCTGCATCGCTGGTGAGTGAGAGACAGCTAGTCTGCATGATAACTGAGAACTGACTCTCTGAGGCAGAGATCTGCCGGATATTCATTAGTTTAGGTTGCCTTGATTTTTAGCTGGGCATATAGCTGACCAGAATGAGGGTCACCTCACCACACAACTCAAGGACGTTTCAGCCACAACGAAATGATCATCCCCCCTGAGCTGTGCAACACGGTGGCCCTGCCCAGAACAGAACCACCATTTTCCAGCTTCCCTTGCAGCTAACTGGGGATAGTTTTCTGAGATACGGCCAATGGCATACGGGTAGAAGATCTGTGTGTGGCTTCTGAAAAAAAGCTCTGAAAGGAAGCAATTATGCTTTTCATTTTCTCTTTTTCCTTCCTGCTGGGCAGGATGCTGAGGTCATGGCTATGATTTGAGCAGCCACCTTGGACTCTAAGGTAGCAGCCATGCGCTGAGGACAGCAGAACAAGACAGCAAGAGAAGCCTGTGTATCTGATGACTGCGGAGCCATTATACGAGTCCTGGACTGCTGACTCCTAAATTTTGTTCGTATGAGAGAAAAAATGTCTAACTTGTTAAAACTATTCTCATTTTGGGTTGTCTGACCCTTGCACTTTATACGCTTTTATCTTGAAGAATATATTTTCCTTAGCTTGTTCCTTTTAGAAAATCTATTCCTTTCCAAAGACTAACACTGTCCAGAAATCTGGAGCAGGCAAAGGGAACAGGCTGCTGCCAGCTGCTCGTTTCTTCACCTTGGGTCTCTTCCAGTCCACCCGGGTGTGGTCTCGAGCGTCGCTGTTCTTCCACTGCTGCATGATCCTGGCTGGGATGGTGTCTGTGTAGTTCACCAGCTGGAAACCTGTCACATTGGCTCCGCTCTCCTTGAATTTGTTTAAGTCAATGTCCATGAAGCCCTGTGGAGGAGAGAGGAGGGAGAAGTCAGAACATGCTGCCAGGTTAACTCGACTTAACCATGTTACAGAATCACAGGATTGCCCATCCTGTTCCACGAGGTGGAACTGACTCAACAAAGAGAGGGTTGTGTCTTCCTTCCTTCTGAACTCGGTTACCCCTCAGTTTGTGCACAAAGTTAGCACAATGGTTAAGAGTACTTGCTCAGGAGCCAGCACGCCAGGGTTGAAGTGCTGGCTCTGCTAGTTACAAGCCACTAGTTATAGCACCACGGACTAGGGTACTTGACCGTTTTCTTGTCTGCATAATGGAGGTCAGGAGGTTGGGGAGAAGATGCAATGTGACAACACATGTCAAGTGTGTGGTGCAGACTGAGTGATCGATAAATGGTGACTAGTGTTATTATGATGATACAGATATATGGGACAAATATATGGGAGAATTCCCTCCCACCCTCCACCTTTTTGAGAGAAGAGGAATCCCAGTTCATTGAGGTAAAGCTCCTATGACTTCCCCAAGGTCCCCAGCAAGTCTGTCGAAGAGACTGGATTCTGACCTGGGTCTTCATCCCTCACCCTGTGTGCTTTTCCACATAACAGACTAGATCTTTATCTATGAGGAGACCCAAGCAGTTCTAACATCCACGAAGCATTCTTTATTGGAATGAAACTTTCCCCCCACCATTTGGTGAAGTTCACTCAAACTCAGGAAGCCTTTAACCTGAGAAGGAAATCTTATATTTGTATAAAATATTCAATAATATACAGTACTTTCTTATCTGTGGCCTCATTTCACTTTATCGCTTCATAAGGTAAAACTTAAACGTCTGTTTGTCAGATAAAGAAACCGAGACAGAGTGGGAGAATTGACTCGCACAAAGTCATTCATTCAGTGAGTTCGCGGCAGAGAGAGGACCAGGATGAAGGCAATCTGTTCGCTCCATTGCTCACTCGTGCACTCACTCATTAATTATTCAACAGATAATTTTGAGAAGCTATAGCGCACCGTTCTAAGAGTGAATGAAACAGGTTCCTTCTCTCACGGAGCTTACATTCTAATGGGGAAGGCAGACAATAAAGAAATAAACAAGTAAGTATGCAGCATAGTATGGTGTAATCTAGCATAGTATACTCAGTGGCAGCAGTGAGTCCCACGAAGAAAGACAAAGTGGAATAAATGGATGGGGTGGGGACGGCGTCATGTTTTGAAAGGGATGAGCGGGATGAGCCGCCCTGAGGAGGTGGCATTGGCACAGGGATCTGAGGGAAGCGAAGCCTTGTGACTGAGCTATGGGGATATTTGGGGAAGAGCATTCTGAGCAACGGCCCAGAGGTGGGAGGATGCTTGGCGAGTTCAAGAAACAGTAGGGAGGCTGGTGTCCCTGCAGCACAGCGAGTGAGAGGAGAGAGGGTGGGAAGTGAGGTCAGAGCGGCCACCCAAGGCAGGGTCACATAGAGCCTTGTGTAAATGTCAAGGTCTATTTTTTGGGGGGGGGCATAATTGGGGGTCTGCTGCAGGTATTTTGGCAGGGATCATAAAGTCACTGCCATTTCAGTTCCACGGCTTGGGGAAACTGTCAAATCCCAGCGAGTGAGATAGGAAACCGGAAGCATGATGGGGGATGGGGAAGCTCTGACTGGCAGCCTAGAGACCTGAGCGCTTGTCCCAGCTCTGTCCCCGGATCGTACGGCACTGTCCTCATCTCTGAGTTTCTCACTGCCTTTGTCCAGTTTTCTTATGTGAAAGGATGGACCTCATGGTTCAGAGACACCCCTCCCGAACCTGTGTCTCTGAAGTTCTGTGATTCCTTATTGTATTTATTTTTTAAACAAACCAAGCTTAGTTGCACTCAAAGCCTTTGTCCTGGCATTCCTTCTGCCCGATAATGTGATTTCCCTGGCTGGCTCCTTTCCGTAGTTTGGATTGCAGCCAGAATGCCGTCTCTTCAGAGAGGGCTTTCCTGACCCCTTATCTAAAGATCCAGTTCTTGCCCTGTGGTAGACACTGTCAGCATCCTGTTCATTTCCACTCTCCTTTGTACACTAGTATTCTACTTTATATACTAGCTGCAAACACCTGTTACCCCACCGACCTGCAGGGTAAGCCAGACATTTTGGGGAGTTAATGCACTCAGAAGCAGCTCTCAACCAATACCAGATAGGGAGTCAGTAGATAAATGCCCCAGAATCCTCTTTCCTGGGTGGCACAACCCTGAAGCATGTTCTACACTAACATCTAGAGATCCCCTAAGGCATTGTGCTCCTGCAGTAGCCTGCAGTGTGTCTTGATGATGCACCTTTACAGGCTGCCTTCCCCTTCCCTGATTTCCTACTGATGTTTCTAGCATTGGCACCCAAATAAACCACCTATACTTGAATCCTCGTCTTAAGAATTACTTCTGGAAGAACCCAATAGAGTCACCCTCAAGACCTTGTCCAGTCAGTTCCATTTCAGTGCCCTGCTAGAGCTTCTCCAGAGCGTTTATCACCATTTGAGACTACCTTGTTCACTCATGTGTTTCCTTGTCTTCTCCCCTCCCATGAGAATGTCAGCTTCATGAGAGCAGTGACATTTTCTGTCTCAGTCACCGGTGTGTCCTAGAACCTGTACCTAGAACAATGCCTGGCACAGAGTAGATGCACAGTAGATATTTGTTGAATAAACAAATAAAAGTCAGAGACTTTCCTCAAGCAAGAATGCCAATTAGCCAGGAGAAATATGACCAGCAGGCAGCAGATGCCAGTGGATGAAGTTTGTGGAAAAGAGAAACTCAGTTTGGAAATACCTTTAAGATTAACTTGTTCTATAGCCACAGTTTACAGAATTCACAGAGGTAAGTGATTTGCACAATGGTCCTCGCAAGCTGTTAGTAAAGGTGAAATCAGAATTAGGTTCCCCTACCCAATATGTATTTCAAGACATTACATTGTCTAAGAGCACAGCCATCCCAGCACTGGTTAAAAGCTAGTATGCTGTATAAGTACCGTGTGCTAATCAGTTGCACCACTTCTACGCTTTGTATAGATCCAGAAAAGAACTCGTATAGCCAAAGCAACCTTAAGCAAAAAGAACAAATCAGGAAGCATCAATTTACCAGACTTCAAGCTATACTACAAGGCCATAGTAACCAAAACAGCATGGTACTGGCATAAGAACAGAGACACAGACATAGACATAGACATGGATCAGAACAGAGAACCTGGATATAAAACCATCCTCATATAGCCATCTAATCTTTGACAAAGCAGACAAAAACATACACTGGGGAAAAGAATCCTTATTCAATAAATGGTACTGGGAAAATTGGATAGCCACATGTAGAAGACTGAAACAGGACCTTCACCTCTCACCACTCACAAAAATTAACTCATCATGGATAACAGAGTTAAACCTTAGGCATGAAACTATAAGAATTCTAGAAGAAAATGTTGGAAAAACTATTATAGACATCAGCCTAGGCAAAGAATTTATGAAGAAGACTCCAAAAGCAATCACAGTAACAACAAAAATAAATGAATAGGACCTGATCAAATTAAAAAGCTGCACAGCTAAGGAAACTATCATTAGAGTTAATAGACAACCTACAGAATGGGAGAAAATATTTGCATGCTATATATCTGATAAAGGGCTGATAACTAGAATCCATAAAGAACTCAAGCAAATCAGCAAGGAAAAATCAACCAATCCCATTAAAAAGTGGGCAAAACACATGAATAGGAACTTTTCCAAAGAAAATAGACTAATGGCTAAGAAACATATGAAAAAATGCTCAACATCTGTAATCGTCAGGGAAGTGCAAATCAAAACCACAATGAGATATCACTTAACTTCAGTGAGAATGGCTTTTATCAAAAAGTCCCCAAACAACAAATGCTGGTGTGGAGGTAGAGAGATAGGAACACTTATGCACTGTTGGTGGGACTGCAAACTGGTACAACCTCTATGGAAAGTAGTATGGAGATACCTCAAAGAACTAAAAGAACACCTACCATTTGATCCTGCAATCCCACTACTGGGTATTTACCCAAAGGACAAAAAAAGACATTTTATAAAAAAGATAATTGCACCCAAATGTTCATAGCAGCACAATTCACAATTTCAAAGATATGGAAACAATTGAAGTGCCCATTAATACATGAGTGGATTAATAAAATGTGGTACATGTATATCATGGAGTACTACTCAGTCTTAAAAAAATGGTAAACTACCTCTTGTATTATCCTGGATGGAACGGGAAACCATTCTTCTAAGTGAAGTATCACAGGAATAGAAAAACAAACACCACATGTACTTACTATTAAATTGGTATTAATTGATCAACACGTGCACAAATGAAATAATTTTCATCGGAAATCAAGCAGGTGGAAGTGGGGAGAAGAGGATGCGTAAATTCACACCTAATGGGTACAATGCACATTATCTGGGTGATGGGCACACTTACAACTTTGACTCAAATGGTACAAAAGCAATTTATTTAACTAAAATGTTTGTGTCCCCGTAATATTCTGAAATAAAATAAAATTTTAAAAGCTAGAACACAGTTGAGAGATTTTCCATTGTTTTTAGAGACTTTGAGAACAACTTGTTCATAAAATAACTACTGAGAGAATAAAATGGAAATTATCTCCTGCAGTCAAATTCTGCCACTTGAAAATCTGTAGCAAGCTCCTGGGTATTTTGTACTGACTGCTTCCATCTCAAACATAATGAAGGCCAAAGGAAATGGCAGAGTTTGTTCAAACGTAAGTGCTCTTCAACCCCACTACCAGAACGTCTGACTACGAGGTTAGTGGAGCCAAACCTTGGTTACATATGATCAAACTGATGAGATCCCCTAAACGAACTTCTCTTCTCCCTGAGAAAGAATGAACAAAAAATGATAAAACACGCTCATAGCTGTGATGTTAAGTAAAAGAAACAAAATTAGAAAATAACTTGGAGATCAATGTATGTTCATTTAAAAGCTGATATCTTCCCCTCCATGAAAGATTTCATGCTGGGAATGATAATCTTGCATCTCTACAATGTCTTTAATCCCTAAAAAATGAGTATCTTAGAGTTACTAGACTTGATTTCTCCATAATGCAAGAAAATGGACTATGCCAATACAGAAGTGTGTTCTTGACTAAGAAAGGGAAATAAAGGTGTTAACTTCTTGCCCACCGGTTAACTGGAAAATTCAACTCACTCACTCTATTCCCCTGGGCACTATCTTAAACAAGGTTTAATTAAATCATTTTCTAATTTTCTTTGCCATTTTATTAAAAAAAAACCTTGGGGGGTAATATTTGGTAATTAATGCATTTTTATTTATCTGCTTTATGTGTGCTATTAATTGAATAATATCATATAAGGATACTACATTGCTAATTATATTCTATTAAAAATTTTAACTATGATGTTTGATTGTCACTACTCTTTTTGAGCCATTTTGCCTATTTTATAACATGTCCTCAAATGCTCAGTCCATTGCTATATACAATGTGGCTACTGAATAAAAATGAAATTAATATACAGGGTGCTTTTTATTCAAGTTACTTAGCGTTTTTCAAATTATTTAGTCTGAAAATGCAGGTCTAAACCCAGACCCCTTCCACGGACCCCCCAGCGCTGGCACAAGATGCTGCTCTTCACAGAGTTACTATTTCTCATCTAAAATGGAGCTTTGTGATGAGTGAATTCCTGGGGCTACTAGGTCATTATGTTCTTGTCTGCTTCTTCCATTCCTCCGTGGCATTTCACTCTGTCCCACCTGTGACTAATGAATGGGTGAAGAAGGATGCTATGCCCACTATCTTCATTCAAATGCAAATGAACTAGCTGATAAACTGTAAGCTTTCAGGATAATGGTCCTTAACCTGAGGGACACAAAAGCACCTCAGGGAGCTTTTGCAAAATAGCCATCCCTAAGGACTATCATTTAGTAGCCCTAAAGGGGAAACAATATCTGTATTTTGACAAAGCTCTAACGCTGGTGAATCAAAAATCAAGGTTCAGTATATTCAAATTATAAAGGTAATCATCAGAAGAATTCCAAATAATAGCACAACTAAAAAACATTGAGGAAAGGATGTGGGGAGTAGTATGAGACGATTTGTCATCTTTCTAATGGAAAGTCAGACACGAAATTAAAATTGATAAAGCAAGAAAAAGAAGTATAGATATACTATGTAGAAGTGTGTAAGAAACCATCAGAATGATCAAATACAGGAAAAGCTTTAAATAGGTATTTCTACAAAGTATGGGATTGGAGAGAACAGATGTTTGCTTTTTATTTTATACCCTTTTGTAATATCTTTTTTATCATGTGAATGCATTGCCTTTGAAATATTATTAAAAAATAAAAATAACTCCTCAGATAATTCTGTTGTACCTTGCTGGTTAGAGATCATCCATTAGTCACTGGGAAGTGGGGCAGGGACTAGCAATGGCAGGGCAGGGAAGAGAAGTTGATGTATTTATTGACGCTTTGTTATGGTCTGTTAACAGAGCCTTGCTTAATTTATGATCTCCTGGCCTGGAATTAAAGAACACTGGTGCTGTCAAATGCTCCACTGAGACATAGCTTCAGAAGCATTACTCAAAAGAATAACGAAAATGATAACAAAGGCTAAAATGCCACATCATATGCATGATATAACTCTATCCAAACAGCATTTTAAGAGTTTTGAGTTACCGCCATTTAAAAATGAAAAATTAAATAATCAATTGAGAAGTTACCCCTAGATTTAAACATTTCCCTATCTCTTATCCTGAGCCAGGCATTCTGTTAAATGCTTTATACAGATAATCCCTATTTAATTCCTTCAACAATTCTGAGAGGTAAATGTGCATAGTAGGAGACTTATCTGCATACATGAGTGAGTGAGTGTCCATCCTAATTTTCTTTTGAGGAGTTATGGTTCAGAGACCTTTGGAAACTCCCATGAGATCACACAGCAAGCAAGGATTCAAACTGTGGTCTTACCATAAAATTTGTTTTCTTCACCAGTGTGTTACACTGCCCCTTCAGTGGAAAAACAAATGAGTTTAGCTTTAGGATGGTGTATCCAGATTGCTCCAGACAAAGAAGGACAAAGAACTTCAGACTGTGGCTGACACAGTGAATAGTCTAGAATAAATGTCTCCCTCTGCCAGAGCAGGGGCTTCCGATACAGCTGTCTTGAAAGAACATTGTGGGACGGTACTAGGTTTCTCTACTTGACACCAACCTCCTAAGGCTGCTTAGATGTTTCCCAAGAATCTGGTTTATCTGAAGCCTATTAGTGCCCATCTACCCCACATCTGTACCAGGGGGCAGCAAATTCTCTGTGTAAAGGGCCAGACTGTAAGTATTTTAGGCTTTGCAAACTATATGGTTTCTATCTCAAAGACTCAACTCTGCCATTGTGGCATGAAAGCCGCCATACATAGACAAGAGTAAATGAATGAGCACAGCTATCCCAATAAAAATTATTTGTGGATACTGAAATGTAATCTCATTTAGTTTTCACATGTTATGAACTACCATTCTTTTGATTTTTTTCCAATGATTTTAAAATATTAAAAAGCGTTCATTCTTAGCTCGTGAGCCATACAAAATCAGATAGTGGTTGAATTTGACCCACTGGCCAGGGTTTGCTGACTCCTGATCCATTAATACACAGGAGCAAAGATTTTAGAGATCGGAGCAGACCCTTCATACGGTACTGATATGGAAACTGAGGTCCAGAGAGGGGAATAGCAGTTTAAGGTTGTACGGATGGTTAGTGAACAAGCTGGGATTAGACTCTGTCTCCTCCCCTCTACACTCACCGTGTGCAGCAACACAATGCCAAAAAGCCATTTGAGTACGATGACTGGTAGTGAAAGTGTTCAATTAAGAAAACTAGTTAATATAGTCACTCCATCTATCATATGTCAATTATAATTTTCAAAGGATTAGAACAGGCATTTCAAGTAATTATGATATCCTAAAGAGATATTGAACACTATAACTACGTTGGACACGCTTTCATCTTGCTGTGAAGATTTGGAGAATGCTTTAAGGATCTTGAAGAGGCTCTGGGCCATCATTATGGCTATTAATTGTCACATGCATTTGGAAACAAAAGAACTGATTATGTGTGCTTACTGGGTACTTAGGCTCTCCGAGGCTCAGTTCTCTGGTCTTGGAAATGCAGTTATCGTAGCACCTACATCACAGAATTGGCGTAGGCTTAAACGAATTAATACAATTAAGCACTGAGAACTGTGTCTGGCACACAGTAAGCGCTTAATGAATGTTAGCCATTATTATTATCGTCGCATTCACCATCATCATTATCACTGGGTCAAGAGGTTGGGTGTTTTTAGAGCTGCTTCAAATCCAGGGACTGGGTTAGGCAAGAAGCCGGAGAGAACATGAGGCAGGTGTACAGGAACACGGCTTTGGAAGGATGAAAAGCTTTATCTTCAAAGCTGGATTTCCTTTTCTCTGGGATTCTTTCAAGAGGTCACATACAAGCTGTTCAGCCCTCCTCATCCTGCCTGCGCCGACACTGCACCCATCAGAAGGAAGAAGCAGCATCTCACTTTGTTAAGGGAAAGGGGCAAGGAAGAAGGTTTATTTTCCTGGGACACAGGAAAGAGCACCCCCTCCACCCCATCCCCTGGAGACCTAGAAGAAGTAAGATTAGAGAAAATCAAAGAACTTGTACTTTACATTCTGAATGGCACGCGTTGAACATGCCAGGTTTCCCCAAATTGTCAGACAAAATCTTAAGGATGACAGCTTCACAGAGAGGATAGTTATAGGGAAGTGGAGTTTGAAAAGTCTTGTTACATTAGAAATGCTTGGAAAAAAGTGGGAATGATCAGCTTAAAAAATAAGAGAAGACTAAGAGGGTAAGTGAAAGGTAAATTTGCATCTCAGAAGGGCTGTCATGGGGCAGAGGTGGGAGATTTGTTCTCTGAGGCTCTGAAAGGTAGGCCAGAATCAACACACAGATGTCATGGGAGGCAGATTTTGGCTAAAACAATGACAACAACAATCACAGTGCCTCATATGTATCAAACCTGTACTATGTAGTAGACACTGTGCTAAGTGCTTTATTTGTATTATCTCATTTAATCCTCATGGCAACCCTGTAAAGCAGCTACTACTATCACTCCCATCTTGCAAATGAGAAATTAGAAAACTGAGGCTTAAATGAATAGAGTAGCTCCTGCTTAATGTAAATGTAGCATAGTTAGTAAGAGACAGAAACCATAGTCCTGGCAAGTAACAAGACTCCAGGGCTTGTTTTCTAACCACTGTACATCCTGCCTCCTATCCACTAGTGCAGTCCATCTGACTCATTTATCTCCCATCCTGCCATGAAGCACTTGGAATGGCCTGCATCTTTATACTAAGAAGAAATTAGCAGGTTTCCATGAGATCAGGACGTTTGCCTCAGCTCCTTAATGTGTGCTGGTACCTAGAATGTGAACCACAAAGCACTTTATTTCTCTCTCTCGTAGGCCTTCTTAGCTTTCTCTCCGAGACTGTAGTGGTCCTTCCCATCTGCCCTATGAGACTGTGAATTCCTAGCAGGCAGGGACCTTGGCCCCCATAGTGTCCACACACAGTGCCTGGAAGTGCATGTTTAATCCACGTGGGGGAATGAAGGAACAGAAAGTCTTTGTTTGCCCTTTTCAGGATTTTCTCATAAGCTTCAATCCTGTTACCTCTCAGCCTCAGTTTTTCCTTTGTGGACCAAAGAGGTTTTTTTAATTGACATTTTTTGTGTAGCATATTGTGAATGAGGTCATAAATAAGAAGTGTCAGGAAAAGAGGTCCAGGGACAACCTCATAAGTTCTGGCTTTTAACCTTGAGAGCTATTTGTCCCTGGGCAATTATCATAACCTCTACAGGCATTAGTGTATCGATCTGCAGAATAAGGGCACTGGCCAGATCCGTGACTTTTCAAGCTATGTTCCTGGTTCCAGGTATTTTAGAAGTTACCGTGTTGGGTTAGATGAAGGGCAGAAATAGGGGGTCCTAGATTCCCACCCTCTCTGGTCCACCAAAGCAGCTCTGCTTTTTATCTGTTTTATATACTAGGGTTCTCCCTCAAGACTCCATTTGAAAATAGAGCTTCAAACTGAAAAGTTTGGAAACTTCTGAGCCAATTGATTTCTCTCTTAAGGGCTCTTGCAGCTTTGATCTACAATTCTGTGATCACACAGGTGTGTGCACATGAATATGGATGTGTGTGAATTTGTGGGATATGCCTGGGCTGAGGACTTAATTGTGTCCTCAAATACCCATGTCTCTGCATAAAAGTCTTCACATTTTCCTATTTTAGCCACTTTAACCAACACTTTAAGGTGTCCTCACCCTATATAATCCCTGGCAACACGCGGGTTTATCTGGTTCCCTCTAAGTCAATAAGACATTGTAGCTGTGCTTAAATCAGTAAAAACACCATGGATATCGGGGGGAAAAAAGCATTAGAGTTGACTTATGCACTAACATTTGACATTGGGGAGGCACACTTGGATATCTGCAAATGCACCAAGAGACATACCCCTCACACAGGTGTCCACTATTGAGAAAGCATCATAAATGTCAGCCAGTATCTCACAACGCAATTCTCTCAGTCCTGGGATTTAGGGTAAAATGCCGGCACTTTGTAGCAGAAGGTCAGGGCCCCCCGAAACTGGGCTGTTGATGGAAGGCTGCAGAGATGCACTACCTGCTCTGGGAATGGTTGATCTTCCAGAGAGTCCCCACATCTTAACTCTGCCCTAATTGGATGCAGTCAGGGTGACACCTGGCCAGGGCCACTTCAGAGCATGAGCCAAAGGTCAATCCAAAATTTACCCTTTCGAAGTTTCCTAGTACAGGGTGGGCCCTTCTGGCTAGAGCTCCTGATGGACTTGAAACCAACAGCATCTTCCCTTTACAGGATCACAACCTTCCTATCCAGAGAAGGCTGGGAAAGGGCTCATAGCTAGGCCATCTTTTGCTGAAATGCTAGCTTACATATTCACAAGGCCTCACATATAGTAGGTTTCCATTGAATGTTTGGTGACAAAATCAATGAAAGTACAAACATATAATGCATTTGAAACTTCCTAGGAATGGAGAGAGGAATATTCTAGTTAATCATTTACTCATCCATTCACTCATTCATTCGTGAGTATTTAACATTGCCAGGCACATGCTAGACACAGGGATGGAGCAGAGAATAACACAGGTCTGGTCCTTGCTTTCAAGCCCCTTAAGGTTTAGGGAGAAATGCCAATATTACACAAGTGATTATAGAGCAAAATAGTGGAGCCAAACCTGGCCATGCAACTTAGAGAAGGCTTCCCAGTGGAAGCAATGAAGCCTGAAAGAAAAGGAGCCTTTGGCTGGGTGAACAGGGCAGGGAAGAACACTCTAGGCAGAAAATATGCATGCTTCGAGGTTCAGGATCAGAGCAACAGAGAGTGGTGTGTCACAGCCACTGCCTGTATACATCAGTCTGGATTTAAATCTCAGCTCTACCACCTCCTAGCTGTGTGACCTTGGGCAGCCTACTCAACCTCTGTGTGCCTCAGTATCCTTTGCTGCAAAATAAGAATTATCACAGTACCTTTCTCATAGAGTTTTTGTGAGTATAAACTGTGTTATATGTCAAACTCCTAAAACAGTGCCTGGGCACATTGTAAATACTTGCCTAAAGCCTTGTGTCTCCCTGGCCTCCATTTCCCTCCCACTACATTATCTGTTTTTCTGTATTAAAAAGAGGGATGGGTAAGAAAACAAGGACTGAGACCATCCAGTTACACAGCACCCCAACCACCTGCCAAAACTGGTGCTAAGGAGTCCTTCCTGCTTCTAAGCTGTTGGTGGCAAGGAGTTTGCATGCTATGCAGAGCAATAGCAGCCACTATCTCGCATATCTGAAAGGGTCCACAGGATGTTGACTTAGCATGGAAATCAGCCAAAGCATGCATGGTTTGCAAGATCAAAGAATACAAACACCCAGTGCTTGAGATTAATGGAATAGCCTCTTCCTTATGATGAAGGAAGCCAATGTGGTTTGTAGATATTTTATTTTTACTTTTTGATATCTCTGAACTAACTGCAGAGAGAGAGTCAGGAAAACTAGAACCCTAAACTGCACAGCCAGAAAGGTCCTTCTGATGAATTTATTTATTTTGAAAACTTTGTGCCAGATCTTGAACAAAGTGAGATCTCCTGGAAAAAAAATGATTTGCACAAATGATAATGAGTCGGTGGCAGAGTGATGATGAGACCCTGGACCTCTGCTGCACTTGCTGTTCTAAGACTTTGTGTGCATTAAGTCATGTGTACATTAATATTCCCACTTACAGATGAGGAAACTGAGGTACAGAGAGGTAAAGTGACTTGCCCAAGGACACACAGCTAGTAAGTGGCTGAGCCAGAATTCGAACCCAGGCAGCTTAAGGAGGAAAGGAGTTTATTTCTTGGCTTTGCTCAATTATAATGTCAGTCCTAAGAGTTGCAAATGTTTCCTCAGTTTGGGTGGTGTGGCCCAGTGGAGAAGGAGGCTAGTCTTTAAAGCTAGAGAGGTTTGAGTTTGAATTCTAGTTTTAGCCACATGACCTTAATAAGAGCTCTTTAAACAACTTGAACTTTGTTTTCCTCACTTATAAAATGGGACTGTAATCTCACCTTTACTGCAGGTGCAGAAACTCTTGGGGGTCCCTAGGGTGGATTGTCCTAGAGGACGGGGCTGAGCACAAAGAGTGACACAGAAGCTGCCTTGCCTGCTGGGATGCCGGGATCTCCGTGGAAGAGAGCATCCTCTGGCACCTGGCATTTGTCTTCCTGTCCACCCACGCCCCTTTCCTTCCAGAGGCTCTCTGCAGTGCCAGCTCCGGGGATCAGAAAGTGACTGACTGTTGCAGAAGAGTGAGGTGAAAGCACAGGGAGAGAGGGAAGGCTGTGTGGGAGGGAGAAGAGGAAACTGGAAAGAGCCCCGCCAGCAGGGAGGAACTCTGAGAGGGGCACAGGGAGGAGGGGCAGTGCTTCAGAGCCTCTTTCTCTCTCTCTCTTTCTCTTTGTCTCTCTCTCTCTCTCTCTCGCACACACACAGGCATAGAGATAAATTGTGAAATGAACGAGAAAGACAGCAGTTGGGGGGCTTGGAAGAAACAGCAAGGAAGGAACAAACGATTGCTTCAAATCCTAGCTCATTTCTGCTATTCAACATTGGGGTGACCTCTGACACCTCACTTCCCTTCTCGAGGCCTTGGGTGCCCTCTGTGTAAGGTGAGGGCCGGGTGAGACGAGCTCACAGGGACGCTCCAGCTGTAACTCTCTTGGACCCTTCAAACCGGGCGAGGGCACACTTCACATGACTGCTGGCGTGTGGATGCCATGTCAAGAGCCTTCCCACACACCCTGCAGCCTGTGGAGGCCTCTCTATCCTCTGATGACCACGCTTTGACATTCCAGGTGACTATTTACGGGGCTGGCACTACCGTCACAGGCTGTGGTTTTTCTCTGACATTCCTTTCAGAACTGTATTTTCACGTTCCAACCTAGCTGGAAGGCAAGGCCACATTGCTTTCAGGACAAAAAATAAGGCCTTGTGCTTCTTAATGCTTCTCACGTGAGCCCAGCACGCTGCCTGGCACTTGGACACGCTTGGTCCACGTTTCATGCTTGTTTGGCCGGTGGTGAGAACCACATCCTGTGAGCAGGCACTGGGGGAACAGGAAGGCATCCAGGCTGGAGGAGCCAACACCAAAGAGCAAGCAGGGTAGCTGCTTCCAAATACTCAAAGGCTGCTTTGTAGAAGGGCAGCAGACACATTTTGCAGCAATCAGAGGGCAGGCAGAGCCAGAAGGGATGAGAGGGCGGCACAGGGTGAACGGAACACAGGCTGTGCCCTGTGCGAGCAAGATTGCGGGAACTGTCACAGCCCTTTGAAAAGATAAAGGGCTGCCACAGAGGTATGACTTTCCCATCACTGGGTATTATTCATGCTGGAGCCAAATGGAGGTGCTTCTGTTAAGGGACATTGTAGATGGAAAGTGGGTTAGAAGTCCTCTTAGGCCCGCCTCTAACTACTCATTTGCATATTCATAACTGGATTCATAGTCCTGCTATCTCTGCTTCTTTTAGCATAAACACAGGGATTTTTGCCTTTAAGTGCATGTGGTGTGTGGGTGCAAACATTATTTCCTGAGAAGCCATTTCACTCGTTCATTCATTCAGTGACTTGTGAAAGAGCACCTGTTAGATGCAACTCAACTCACTTCGCCAGGCACTGGGAATTCAACAGTGCACAATCCGTCCTCCGGAGCTTACAGATCCACAGGGAGGAAGACATTACATAATAGTGAATCAGTTGTCTAATCTCAATCTTGGGAAGTGAAAAAACCTGGGGCTATGGCAGCATATCACAGCTAGGTGAGGTTTAGTCTGTGAGGCGCTTAAGGGACCTCAAATGTAGTATCTTGTCCCCAGACATAAATGTCTTCCTTCTCCACTAATAATGAAGATAATGATGACAGTGATTATGATGGCAATTATTAATACTAACATTTATGGAATGCTTATTTGGGGCCATATCTTACTGCAAGCATTTTATATATATTATCTCACTTAATTCTCATAACACCCCATGAGAAGGTAGGTAATATCATTATTTCTTTTTTTAGAGATGAGGCAATGAACAAGCTCAGAGAGGGTCGGTAATTTGACTAATGTCACACAGCTAACAAGTATCAAGCCAGAATTCAAATCCAGGTCTGTCTGACTCCAGATCCACCTTCCCAACTACTGTATCACCTGCTTCACCACAGGCTATAGAAGCTAAAGTGACTCTGTGGCACAGAGACAACAGGAAGAAAGGCACTGTGGAAAGTGGATGAGCTCAGCCTTACAGAAGCAGGTGACAGATTTCTCTCCGTAGGGGAGCAAGAAGAATAAAAAACAGTTTCTTCTCAGGGCTGATTGAGCAGAGGGGCAGCAGCACGGAGCTGGGGGCTTGGACTAGCTGCCACATGGACCAAACCTTCTACCTCTATCATTCCATGGGAGTTAATCTGAAACCACGTGGCAGAAATGGCTGATTGCCCCAGTCTTAAAGTACCCCAACAAGACCTGGGTGACCTGACCCCATCACCTCTCCCTCAGCCTCCATTACACTAGAAATTACAATTTAAAAAATAATCCATCAGTGTATAATGGAAGAGATGTCCAATACGAATTTGAGAGTCTGGATTTGAATTCTAGGTCTATGATTGCCACCCTAGGCAAGACTTAAGTTCAAGTCCTCTTGTCCAGGACAACCCCTCCCTTTCCTGGGCATCCCATCCCAACTCCCCCTGCTCAGCAGTCAGACGGCACAGTAGTAAGAACGTGGAGATTGGGATTCCATGGTCCTGGAGGGGAAACCCAGCTCCATCACTTTAGATACTCTGTGACTTTAGAAAACTCACTTAAACTTTCTGAAGCTCAGTTTCTTCATCTGAGGATAGCATCAGTCTTGAGGGCTATTGTGAGGGTTTAATTGAAATGTATTAAATGTTTATCATAGTGTTTGGAACGTAGCAATCATTCAATAAATTATAAAAGTTGTTGCCACTGTTGTTGTCATTTATTAGAGGTTTAAGGGACTCTAGTTCAGTGGCTCAAGTGGCTTGGCATCAGGTTAGCCTGATCCTTCTATTCTTATGCCCATATCATTTTGCTGTTATTGTTATTACTTCTCCAGAAGGCACTAAATGATCCAGACTGGCCAATGTCATCCAACAAATTCAATATTTCTCAAACTGGGGTATGATGGAAGCTGTATACATTCTCAGGGAACTTCTAGTTCCCTACAAGACTTTTAAAGGATATGTTTTTATTCCAAGAGTCTGGCTGCAGACGTCTGCCCTACCCACAGTTTCAGAGCAGGAAGTTAATACAGTGTCAGTGCTGGGGTACGGAGAAGCCCTGGCAGCCAGAGTGGAGGGCTTGGCCCTCCTGTGGGTTCCAGGGCTCGGGTGCAACTATGACAAATAGTGACATAGCTTCCCAATTTCTGCATGGTTCAGGTTCACGTTATGAACATATCAATGCTATGGAAATATACATATATATCCATCCTATCAAATATGTATAAAATATGAGTACATATGCAAGCATATATATGCATATATACATGCACACAATATATGAACATGTACAGATGAGTGGATTTAATATCTGATGTAAGAATTCTCCACCTGTGCAGGACACTTTTAACTTTTCAAAGCCTGGTGGCATTTGGCAACGTATTTGGTTACCCCAGTGACACTATGAGTGGGTAGAGTAGGAACTGTTATTCCCAATTGACAGATGAGGAAACTGAGGACTGGAGCATTGCCTAAGAACACAAAGCTAGCTAAGGGTGGCGTCTGGACAAAAAGCAGCATTTTTTTTCCTCCCTGCCCATAAGCTCTCCTCTCTGACCTATAATTTTCTTCCTTCTTCTCTTCCAGCAGCCTTCCAAAGGTGGCTATCTGAACCCCCAAAGCATCCCTCCAAAGTGATCTGCTACAAAAATGCTGCTGGCTACTTTTAAGCTCATGCATTCTGAGGGGGACGGCAAGAACTGCAAAATAAACGTCTAGCTCCCTCCTTTTGTTAAACCTTTCACAGGCTTCCTTGGCCCCTAACTCTATAATTATACCCTAATCACAAACACTCTGAAGGAGCGGGTCAGTTCCCTGTAGCAGCAGGCTAATTATGTGGCAGAATTTCTAAAATTTATCATCTTATAAATTGCATTATTCCTCCGAAGGGGGAAGAAAACACACCACATACTCGACTATGTTTCAAACTGAATTAATTAGTAATTTGAAGCCTAATTATCAACTAATCTATCGGAACATGCAAATCTTTTGTATTTGGATGGTATATACAATTTGCATCCTATTAGCTGGCAGTTGTAAGGATTTGAGAGCTCATTAGGTGAGAAGAAGAATGCAGATCAGAAGGATACAGAACCCAGGGGGCTGTCTTGGTGATGCTGTGGCTGAAGGGTCACTGGGCAACAGATGGAGGCTGGCGATGCAATTACCTGGGGTCTTTTAGTGGCTTTAAGGACACCGATGTGTAATTTCTACCTTGCCCCAGAGAGGTAATTATGCATGTCCCCACCCTTGTTCTGTGTATTCTCAAGCAGCAGGGAGCGTACACGGTCTCACCCGAGAGATGCCCTGGAGTAGTAGGAAAGGCACTGGATGCCACCTGCTACCCTTGGTGATATGAGCCTAGCTCCAGTGCTGACTCCCTGTGAGGTCTTGGCCAAGTCACACCCTGTTGCTGGTTGTTTCCCTATAAGCAAATGAGATTTAGATGGAGTTGACTTCCAAAATCCCTTGTAGCACTAAGAATCTGGGATTTAAGCCCTTTTTATTTCCAGTCCCAATTCTGAAATATTGAGACAGCTAGGGCAAGCAAGTTTTGAAGAGGAAAGAAATCTAACACAGGGATCTGTTGAAGACGGGTTAC
>CM052447.1:18107003-18128061 GCA_028533085.1 Varecia variegata
GTTTGATCTCTTCTTTCCCTATTTGGACTCCCTTGATTCTGCTCTCTTGCCTGATAGCTTTCGCAAGGACTTCCAGTACTATGTTGAAAAGTAGTGGAGACAGTGGGCAGCCTTGTCTGGTTCCAGTTCGAAGTGGGAATGCTTTCAGTTTTTCCCCATTCAGTATGATGTTGGCTGAAGGTTTGTCGTATATGGCTTGCATAATTTGCTTTTGTACAGTTTGAGTCAAAGTTATAATGCCCTTCAACCAGATAGTGTGCACTGTACCCATTAGCTGTGAATTTACCCTCCCACACATTTGATTTCGGTTGAGTTTTACTTCCATATGTGCACATTAGTGTTGATCGATTAGTTCCAATTTAGTACTGAGCACATGTGGTGTTTGTTTTTTCCATTCTTGTGATTCTTCACTTAAAATGATCTCCAGTTCCATCCAGGTTGTTACAAAAAGAAGGTACCTCAAAGATCATCATCTCGTAAATATTTCAGCTGAGCCACTGGAGTCATCTGTGAAACTCCCACTGAAAACCAGCATACCATCCACAGGAAACCTGACAGGTGATCATCAACATCTGCTTGCATACTTCTAGTTACTGGGTACTCACTACCTCTCGAGGTACCTGGTATACTGACTGACCACTCTCTGAAACCAGAACCTCATGGAATTCCTGCTCTTAACCCACTCTACAGCCCTTGTGGTATCTGAAGGTGGTGTTCATGGCCTTGAGCTATATGGCATTATGTTTTTAGTGACATAATCCATTCTCTACCCAGAAGCCAGAGGAATCTTATTAATTACACAAACAAAGAAAACACCAAAACATATTGTTTCCCTTCCTTATGCAAAACCTCTCAAAGGTGTCCCATTGCACACAGGAAAAATTGCTTAACCTCTGCCCATGACACAGACCGGAGTAGCCTGCCCCTCTGACTACCTTACACCAGTCTTCCCCTCGCTCCCTGCTCTAGTCACACCGGCCTTTGCTCTGTTCCGCAGGGCTCGGAGCTCATTCTGCCCGGGAAACTCACACTAGCTATTCCCTTCCTGCTCTTCCCTTATCTCTCTGCAAAGATCACTCCTTTTCAGCAGTTGTGTCTCTCTTCAAATCTCACCTCGAAAGGGTTTTCCTTTATCACCTCTTCTCAATAGTGACTCTATCTCCTCTTCTGACCCTCATCAGTCTCTTTCACATCATCCTGTCTTATTTTCTATACTTTAACCATTTTATCTGAAATAATTTTCTTGGTTTATTTCTATATATTTGTGGCTGCTTGGGTTAATGTAAATTCTCTAAAAATAGGGGTCTTGTTTGTGCCCCAAAGCCAGCAGGGCATCCAGGACACGGTAGGTACTTAAATACTTGGTGAATGAATGGCTGGTAAGTGCTTGTTGAGGGGGTCACACGGCCGGCAGGAGGGGACGAGGAAGAGCCGCACCCAGACAGAGATGACCGTTGAGTCACCTGTACCTCTTGCTCTCCTGTCCTGGATAGCTGACTTCCCAGGTAGCTACTTGTCCTCCACCACTCACACTATTTTATTTTCTCTTTCACCCTGATGAGGACACTCTTATCTGTCCATAGCCCACAATAGGTACTGTCTTTAAATGTCTGTTGTAATTACTAGAATCAAGATTTCCATAAATATGATTTCTCTACCAGGAAGCATACATCACATATTATTCTCCCATGTTAAATATAGATTTGTCAAAATGCACAATCTATCTTACAGGGTGAAGTGTATGTGGGGAGCCCATAAACCTTGTTAAAATATTATAATATGCTCTCTACAGTATTTTTAGGCTCTCTTCTCTCCCCTTACTGCACTGAAATATTATCCTATGGGATATAAATCTTTTTTGTTCCAGATCTATTCCCTTATGTCATCTACTTGGTTTCGCACATTTAGTTGGGCCCTGGGGGCTCTCATCGGTGGTGCTTCTTGCTAGGACTTTAGAAGTGAAGGAGGAAAGGGTGGGATGGGGTGGGAGAAATGGGAGCAGGCAGGCATGACTGATGCTCAGACACACAGGAGGCCAGGATTGTTTTCTCCCTCAGGTCATCTTCCTATTTTTCCCTTCTGCAAATCTCTCTTCCCTTAAACTGAGTGCTTCATCCTCTCTGGCTAAGAGGGTGCATTTACCCACTACTCCCTAAGAGAGCATGGCTTGGAGGTACCCCAGCCTGGATTTACTTGAGTGGACCTTGGCTCTCAGAGGTGCTCAGCGTCTGACTGTTAAGCTGTCTCCATAATTCAGCCAAACCTGAGAAACAACAGAGAGACAGGACAGACAGACTCTGTAGGCCCAAGGCCTGTGAGAAAATAAATGTTGAGAAATAGAATTAATAGTAAGGCATTATAACTACTTTGAATCTGTTACAATAAATAGTCAATCAGAAGAGATTCGGGTGGTGGGCACGCAAATAGCCCTGACTCAAGCATTATAAAAGCTATCCATGTAACAAAAACATTTGTAGCCCCTTAATATTATATTTTGAAATAAAAAACAAAATACTGAAGACTAGAGTGGGGAGAAGAGAAGAAAAAGAGATAGCATGATCCTGTAGAAAAAGTATTATTACTAGATCAGATACCAGAACACCTGGAGGATTCTGTTGTTGGTTGTATCACTGCAGAGTACCAGTATAGCCTTAAGTTAGTCCACACTCTCCCAGGCCTCAGTTTTCCCATTTGTAAAATGATGGTTTGGACTCTGTAATATTTAATGCCCCTTCAGGCTCCAACATTCCAGATTCTAGTCTAATTGATTGGAAAATGTTTACTGATTTGACAACACTTTAGCTATGCGCTGGTCAAACTTTTAGCAACCTCCAGCGTACTTTTTCAAGCCTCGAAAGCAGGTTAAGGCTCTGAGTTCTTGGATTTCATTGTAACAATATCCTAGTGCTCAAGCTAGATGCATTTGGAGTCTTGAGTTTCAATAAAGACACGATTTTTAACCTGCCATGTGAAGGAGTCACCCGGTAGAGAGTAGGTGAGAGGAGCAGATCAGAAAGGGAGCTGGAGCTGGAGACTGTGCTGTCAGAGATGACAAGCAGGAGGGAAGAGACGGGGCATTCAACAGTAGAATCAGGGCTCTGTTGCGTGCTAGTCTGAGCACAGACTCCCATCATGTCGACGTTGAGTCACAGTAGGCTGGACGATGTGCAGTGTCCTCCTTTAAGAAAACGCTGGTGTACATAATGCTTTCTGATGCTAATAATTAAGAGCTGACATCTGAGCACTTACCAAGTGCCAGACACTGTGCCAAGGACATTTCCTTGCATTAACTCCTGTCATCCCATGAGGTAGGTTACAAATTGGGAAAGTGAGGCCCAGAAGCAGCACAAGGCAAAGCTGAGATGTGGCCTCTACCAGTCTGACTACAGGTCTTGAGCCCTTCATGTCTGTGATACGCCATGGATGTCGGAAACAGTCTCGGCACATGTGTCAGCTTCAGTTTCTGGAGAATCTTCTCATGTAGTACACTGCTTTCCCCTGATGCCAGATAAAGAGGTATTTCTGCATTAGGGTCAGTTGATACATAAAAAAATAAAATTGGGTGATCTGTTTGATGTATTCCCCTCTCATCCCTGGGAAGAGCATATATACACACACATCTGTTCCATCTGCCCATCCACACATCGCCCAGCATTTGACATCCAGCATGAGACACTGGGTTGGGCAATGGAGATACGATAGGAAACCAGGCAATCCCCCAACCATAAAGATTGTCACCTTGCCAGTGGGAGAGACTGACAGTCAACTGGGCAATGGCGATTCAGTCTACATGCTGTGTCAGGGACGAGTTCAGCAGGCAGGGACACTTAACCTAGCCTTTGGGGACCTCAGAGAAGGCTTCCAAGAGGAAGTGCCAGCTTTGACATTGAATGATAAGCAGGTTTCAGCTCAGAGAGGGGGTTTAGTACAGTTACACGTGCAAAAAGATGATTCTGGGTAGAAGATACAGTGACAGCAAAGACCTGGCAGAGATAGAAAGACAGTGCATTCAGGGAACCCTGCCAGGGTGTCAGATTCTGAGGTCCCTGCCTCCAAGAGATTCTGTAGCAGAATGTGTCCAACAATCAGCGCAAGTGAAAAACGAGGCCAGGAATTCCCTCTTGGGGAGGCAGGAGGGCAGGAAGCAGCCAGGGCAGGAAAACCCATACGCCGCATGGTGCGGTGCGGGCTGTCCAACTCCATCCTCGGTTCACTCAAACCTCTTTGATAATCACTCCTGGTTAGGGCACCATCCACTTAGTATCAATAAATCTCCCAGCCCTGGGCACTGGCCCTGACAGCTTTCTCCCAGGGAGGGAACTCCTGATATTAGCAGCTCCTTTTTTATTGTCACTTCATTTAAGGCCTCTCACATCTACCTTTCTCCTTGGCTCCTGGCTTGAGTCCCTGGAAATGTGGCAGCCTTGTTATAAATAGTGGATAATGAGGTGACAGGACAGCTTCATTCTGGAGGAGGGAGATAGAAAGTGTGTATGGATCGGAAGATTTTTCAGGCACTCATCCTCCTCCCTGAGTAATTCTACCCTTATTGGTGGGAATCTCCTTGTTGATCATCTGACTCTAATGTAATATCAAACGTGACTTTTTAAAAAATTACTCAGAGGCCAATAGGAGCGCCCTTTCATCCATTTTTTTTATAACTTCTTGCATCCTAGATCTAACACTGACATGCAAAGAATTACCATAATAGATACAAATTGTCCCTAATCTCTCTAAAAAATGTCACATTTATTTAGTATTCTGAGACATGCCCAGGGCTTCTCTGTCATGTAATATATAAATTTTTTTTATTTGCTAAATTCAACAAATATTTATTGGGCACCAGAAACTAATACTGCCAGACAGTTGGGATACTGTGATAACACAAGATAGACATGTTCTCCTTTGCAGAGCTTACACATGAGTTCCGAAAGCTCTGTATTAAAGGAAATAAAGGGTAATTGCAGTAAGTAATACGGGGATCAACCATAGAATACAGATTATACCTGCTGTTATAGCCAGTGTTTACAGAGTACTTAGTATAGGCCAGGCATGGTGCTAAGCACCTGTGTCTGTATCCAGGTAGAGGGACCAGCTCATCCATACTGAGGTGAGAGAGAGAAGGGAACAATAGGGAAACTCCAGAAATGCCAGTGTGACTGGGCTCGGGTGTGGCACAAAGTTGGAGGTGGGTAGGGACCAGGTTGCCAAGAGCCTTGCCAGGGCTGGAGAAGTTGTCACTGCGCTATGTCAATGTTGCATTTCACTTTGGCTCTAGATTCATCCCAGCTTCCTGGGACCTCTCATCACCCATGCCCTGGAGCCCAGTTGGAAGATGGTTGCAAAAGAGATGAGAAGAGGAGACGCATCCTCCCCTGCTCAGATTTGTGTATTTATCATTAAACATAGGTATTAATTACTAGGTACTGAAAGCCAACAAGATATGACACTGTATTCAAGGTGAAGAATTAGGAAAAGGCTGGGTTCCACGGTCCTGGAATTTAGACTCACCTGGTGGGCTGACATAGCAAACCAAGGTCAGGGTCAAGGGCAAACAGACCAAGAGAATGCAGCGTCCACTGCAGAACTCTTCCGGTGCCTGACGTCGTTCTTAAGAACTAAATGCAAAGAAGCACATCTGGGACTGTGAACAAGCCCCTTCCCCGCTCTGGGCTGCATTTCCCCCATCTGGACAATGGAGTTTAAACTAAATCAGTGTTTCTCAAACTATTTTTTTTTTTTTTTTGTGAAGTCTCTATAAGAGAACTTTTGTATTCATTGGAGATGTGTAGTCCTACAGGTGGGACGTTTCTATTTCTTCTCTCCTACTTTCTTTTCTATCTACTCATCCACCCACCCAACAAGAGCTCACTGAGCACGTAGTGTACATTAGGCAGCAGGCTGGTGCCCGCAGGACACAACACTGGGTAAAAAGACAATCTCTGCTGTCGTGGAACTCAGGCTCTAGAGATGGGAGAGAGATATGTGAATAAATAAGATCATTTTGGATACTGCAAGTGTTATAAAGAAAATGAAACGGGAGGATGTGAGTGATTGGCAGGACTGCTTTAGACAGGATGGTCAGGGAGACCTCTCTGTGGCACTAGCATTTGAGCTGAGAAATGAACCCAATGGAGGAGCTGGCCAGGCCAAGGGCTGGGGAAATAGTTTCAGGCAGAAGGAACAGAGGCTCTGAACAAGGCTCAGGAACAAGACTGATGAGCTTGAGAAATAGAGAGAAGGCCCACGTGGATGTAGTGTAGGAAGAAAGGAGGAAAGCATAGAGATGAAGGTGAAGAGAAAGTGATCATATGGCTCTCTGAGTAAATTAACCCTCCTCTAAGGCGTCCGGTACTTCATGTGTGGCTTGGGTACTCTATAGAGCCACTGGTCTGAGGAGGTCAGGACTAGCTGATCTCACAAGACTTTTCAACTCCAGCATCCCACGGCTCTGGCCAATGACCGAGAGACACGGTGGAGGGGAAGGTTGTTCTGACTCAATAGGATAACTTGGGAAAATGGGAAAGGGAACATCAGACTTAAGTGTAATGGGGCTACAATCATGGGACGCCCAGCGAGCTCACTGGGCTCCAGTGTAGATGCCGCTGTTCAGTGGATGCTGCTCTTGGTCCAGCCTGCACAGCCCTCCTGCCTCCTGCCTTCTTCCTCTCCAAACCGTTTCCATTATTTAAAAGTTTAGCTCAAATGCCACCTCCTCCCTGAAGGCCCTTATGCCTCCCCACCCCTTGCTATACACTAAAGGTCTCTTTCTTGCTTTTGAATGTACATAGAAGTGTGTGCCTCTTACCAATTTTCATCTCGTGCTCATACTTTATTAGTTTAGGTTCTTTGATTGTAAGAATAGAAATCCATGTAGGCTAACTTAAGACAAAAAAAGTTTGTTGGAAGGATATGAGGGAATTCCAGCTAAAAGATGAGCCTCAGAGAAGACAGAAATTGCAGACGCTTTGGGAATCTATATGTCAGGATTTGATGGACAGTCTCTTTAGGGTGTCACCATTATTTCAGCCATTTGTGACAGCTGCTCCATACAGCTCAAGATTAGCCTTGCTCAGGGTTAAGGGAAGCAGAGCACCCAGCTATCGTATGAAGACGGCAGCCAGAGGAAAATAACGGTGCTATGAGCAGAGAAGAGAAGCATGTTCAGCATATCAAACCAACAGATGTCTACCAAGTTTTTATTTGCTAGTATTGTGTAAATTAAAGTCCCAGACCATGTTAGGAGCTCCATAAATGTCACATATGTTTAAACACTGAGTGTTAAGTAAGGAGCTATGTTTAATTCAGTTCTTGTTGCCTCTCTCCTATGGATTAGACACTGTAAAATTGAGTGGTGAATAAGATAGACGATGCCTCTGACTTCATAAAGCTATATTATTCTTTACAACCCCAGAGGGATTTTCATAATGACTATATCGTATTTTTGGTACATGAGTGAATGAAAGAATAAATGAACAAATGCAAATGTACCACTATTAATCTGTGGATACTATTCTTGACAACTGATCCCATCTTTCTTCCATGTCATTTCTTGCATTGGATGAACTCATTATTTTCTCTTCTACTATCAAGTAACTTTTTGTGTATTGACATCTTTTCACCTGCAGCTGAGATGTAAGCTCCCTTGAAGGAAGAGGCCTTCTAAGTCTATCAGTTTTCTGGTACATACAACATATCCTATACAGAGCTGGTTAGGCATAAACAAAAATGCTTGGTGATGTTACTTGTTTCATGTTCTTCTATATTAGGTTGGCCATCTAGCATCCGTACGTCTGGGAGATACACAATACCACCCTGTGCTTCAGCCCACTGAACTCAGTTACTCCCTGCCAGCTTAGGCCGACAGAGGACGAGAGCTGTGCTCTTAATATATTCCACCCACAACACCCAGTCTCCTTAGCCAGTGCTCCTTAGGTGAGAAGGTTCACATCCCATTACATAACCCAACACTTAGGATGCAGAATGGGCTCAAAATGAGGGCATTTTCACCCTGCATGGCAAACTGCTTGGCATCACTATGGACCCATGCGTTATTTTGGGAAGATCCTCTTTTAGAGGAGTTCCATATAATGACACAACATATGTAGGCTGTCCTCCCTGATCCGTAGCGTCATAGATGTCCGCCCTGAACAGTCATAGGATCAGAGATGGTTAGTGCAAAAAAGTACCTGGTTTTGAGGGTATATTGGCCTAGAAAAAAGCTTCCTTCTAGAAAACTATCTGACCAACTCCAATTAAAAGTTTGTTTAATTTATGTGTGCTTGGAATATGTAAAATCTGGTGTCAAAAGTATTACTAGCCAGAAGTTAGAGCCTCTTGCCTCCTATGATGTTGGCACACTGGAGAATTCCAGCTACCCATCTGTTCCAGGTGGCTAGCATTACTTGGAAAAATGGCAGTCTTCTTATTTATTAGCATAGTTATGTCACCTATTGAGTGTTTACTCTATGCCACATCCTATTCTAATTCACAAGCATTTTATCATTCATTCCTCAAAATAACCCTCCAATATCTTTTTCTTATTTCACGCACGAAGAAGCTAAAGTTCAGGGAAATTAGTCTCCCATGAGTCATTCATGTTGTAAATGGCAGAGCTGGGATATGAATCCAGGTCTGTCCCACTCCATGGCCATGACTTAAACCATGCTACCCAACCCCCTGAAAGTCCACCAACACAAACCAGAGCTTTCATTCCCTGCATAATAATCCCAGCCCACACAGAGTACTATGTGCCAGGTACTATGCTAAGTGCTTTACATGAATCACTCATGTAATACTAATTTGATAGCACAGGATAGGGATATAATTATTATTCCCATTTTATGGAGGGTACAGTAGCTCATGCCTATAATCCTGGCATTCTGGGAGGCCAAGTCAGGAAGATTGCTTGAGGCCAAGAGTTCAAGGTCAGCCTAGGGAACATAGTGAGACCCCATCTATAAAAAATATAACAAAAACAAATTAGCTGGATATGGTGGTGAGCACCTGTAGTCCCAGCTATTTGGGAGGCTGAGGTGGGAGGATCGCTTGAGCCCAGGAGTTCAAGTTACAGAGAACTATGATTGGGCCACTGCACTCTAGCCTGGGTGACAGAGCAAGATACTGTTGAAAGAAGAAAGAAAGAAAAGAAAGAAAAGAAAGAAAAGAAAAGAAAGGAAAGAAGGAAAGAAAGAAAGAAAGAAGGAAAGAAAGAAAGAAAGAAAAAAGGAAAGAAAGAAAGAAAGAAAGAAAGAAAGAAGGAAAGAAAGAAAACTGAGGCTAATTAACTTGCTTAAGGTCATATAACCATTAAGTAGAAGATTCAGAATCCAAACACAGGCCTTAAGAGCCATCACTCTGATCCTCTATATCAGGTATCTATGCCAGGTGTCAGGACAGTTTTTCTGCAAAGGGCCAAACAGTAAATATCCTAGGCTTTGTGGACCATATGGTCTCTGTCGCAACTACTCAATGCCACAAGCAGCCAGGACAATATGTAAACAAATAAGTGTGGCTGTGTTTCAATACAACTTTATTTAGCAAAACTGTCACTGGACTGGATTTGGCCTGTGAGCCATAATTCGCAAACACTAGACAAAGGGAAGGGGTTGTGGGAAAGAGCTTCAGAGCTTCCCGTCCCTCTGCCTCAGTCACCCTGATCCCCGCAATGACAAAGCAACCCTCACTGCAGGATACGCCAGGTAAATTCATTAAATGAAGCCAGACTCTCTCTTTGGCTATCTTAATTCCTATTTCCTGGGGGAGTGGGAGAGGAAAAAAAAATCTTTTGTTTCTTATTTGCTGTTCTTTTCCTATGAAAATCATCCATGCAAATGGGTTTTCCTAAGCCAAGCAGCAAGCTTATTACAGTGCAATGCATGCCCATGAACTTGGTCAGAACCTGTCAATCAAGGCAAAGGTTTACTGAAATTTACAGTTGACAGCCACAGGAGCCCTAAATCAGAGAAATTCATTTTCCAGTTAGGGTGTTTCCATCGAGGTGGCAAAAGACGAACATGAAGGATAAGGCTACAGAACACAAGGGATTCTGGATCTCTCAGACCAAACGACACCACCACAAACAAAACCCCACTTTCTCTATATCTGAGTTCACTCCTGACCCCTGCCTTCAGCTGATTTCTAGAGCTGTGAAGAAAAGCTGAATCATTTTTCTTTCTGCTTTTGTCATCTGTGGTCTCAGAAAAGCATGCTGAGAAAACCGCATTTAAAACAAATGCTTGGCCAATAGCCTTGCTATGAACATGTACTTGCCTTTCCTTTCTGATAGGGGTGTGAGATCCATCAACGTACCCATAAGGGCACTAAGGCTGCAAGCTCTAGTCCCTGCCCATCTCTCCTCCCAGGTCTGCTCCCAGCACAGACCCTCTCCACTCGGGCTTCCTGCTGGTCTTTATCTTACCTTTCAGGAGAGTCCCAACTTTCTTGCCTTTGAGCTTTTGCATCACCTGTTCTCCCATCAAAATATCTTCCCACCCTCTTTTTCTTTTTTCTTTTCTTTTATTTTCTTTTTTTTTTTGAGACAAAGTCTCACTCTGTTGCCCAGGCTAGAGTGCCGTGGCATCAGCCTCGCTCACAGCAACCTCCAACTCCTGGGCTCAAGCGATCCTCCTGCCTCAGCCTCCCGAGTAGCTGGGACTACAGGCATGCACCACCATGCCCGGCTAATTTTTTCTGTATATAGTTTTAGCTGTCCATATAATTTCTTTCTATTTTTAGTAGAGACGGGGTCTCGCTCTTGCTCAGGCTGGTCTCGAACTCCTGAGCTCAAATGATCCTCCCGCCTCGGCCTCCCAGAGTGCTAGAATTACAGGCGTGAGCCACCGCGCCCAGTCCTTCCCACCCACTTTCAGTGGTTTGACCCCTTTTCATTCTTCAGACCTCAGCTTTAAGTGTTTTCTTTTCAGGGACACCTTCTCTGAAATACCCATCTCACTCCTTTATTCTCTATTGCACTACTTTATTTCCATCATACCTTATCTCTATTTATTTCATTTAATCTTCTGTTTATTTGTTTAATTTGGTCTCTCCCATTAGGGCAAGAATCATGTTTACTTTACCACTATACTCCTGGCATCTAGAGCCATTCCTGGCACATGGGAGGCACAGAAACCTATTTGCAGAATGGAGTAAATGAATGAATAACCAAGCAAGTGGCTGGTTCTCTGAATGACCTTAGGCGAGTCATTTTCCCTTTCGGGAGTTCTTGTCCTCATTTATAAAAGAAGTGAGATTCGGTTAGCTCCAGCTCTCACTTCTGTAACTGTACACATTTTCTCAATTACCGTTCTACACAGGGGCGTTGAGGCATGAACGTAGAGAGCACGTGCTGCCCAGGCCAGGAGCCAGAACTCAGGTCTCCCGAACAATTTCCACTGACCGAGATTCTTTAGCAAAACCTCAGCTGCCTTCTCTGCCAAGATGCTCCCTGCCACCCGGCATTTAGTTCCCTTTGTACCAACATTTGAATCACTTTTCAAAGTTTCCCAAAACATAACAGCAAGCAGCTCCTCCTAAGTAACAGAATTCTGGAAGACATTCTGAGAATAAAAGCATTTCTCACTATCCCAGAGTGTTCGTTTTGTGTGTCCCTGCTAAAATTACAAGTTCCAGGAGTGTGTGTGTGTGTGTGTGTGTGTTTGTATGTGTGTGTGGTGGTGGTGAGGCACTGAGATTCAAATTAATTCTGGGGAAAACAGTAAGCAAGGAGGAAGGGAGGGATAGAAGGCTCGGGCACATGCAAAATATGGAACTGGTGAGAGCATTTGAGGAAAGCGTGAAAACAAAACTAATGTACCAGTTTTTCTGCTTTTGCGTAACTCACCCACAGAGAGCTCCAAGGGAGAGCCTCACTGGCCCCAATTCACCTCTCCAGCCTCACTCCTCACGGTCCTCCAAACACTTGAGTCCCAAACACACTGCTGCATGCAGTAAACCATTTCCTTCCAGGCCTCCATACCTCTGCACAGTATCCTAAAAAAAATGCCCCTTCACACCTGGAAAACTTCTACACATCCCTCAAGACCCCAGCCAGAGGTTGACTCCAGTGGGAAGCCTTCCAGTCCTTCCAGAAAAAATTCATTAATTCCTCTTCGAAGTTTCTAATGCAGTTTTTCTCTTAGCACTTTTCTTGATAGTCTATAATTTAGCATTTGCATGGCTGGAGCGCAGTGGTATAATTATATCTCACTGCAGCCTCAAACTCCTGGGCTCAAGTAAGCCTCCAGCCCCAGCCTCCTGAATAGCTAGGACTACAGGTGTGTGCCACCACACCTGGCTAATTTTTTAAATTTTTTTGTAGAGACAAGGTTTTGCTGTGCTGCCCAGGCTGGTCTTGAACCCCTGGCCTCAAGCAATCTTTCTACCTCAGCCTCCCAAAGTGCTGGGATTATAGGCGTGAGCCACCATGCCTGACCCTAGACTGTGAGCTTCCTTAGGGCAGGGCTGTGTCTAATTTGTTTTTCATGTCTCAGAGCCTAGTCCTGGCCCTGACATAGTAGATGTTCAATAATTGTTTGTTGAATATGTGTTGATTTGCTCACCTGTGAAGTGAGGATCCTAATACCTACCTTACCTACTATGAGGATCCAATGAGAGAATAAGATTATTTATTTGTGAGTCCTAGATTCACTACCAAGGTGGTATACATGTAAGCCATCATTTTGTTTAAACTGCATGACCTAAATATGAGGTAGGCTGGACAGGACATTATTATCCCCTTTTTCCACATGAGCTTCCAAGGGTAAAATGGCTTGCTCTGAGTAGGGCCGCCAGTACATAGCAAGCCAGAAAAAGAAAACCTGGGTGCCTGACTTCTTATAGGGCTTTTCCCCATGGGATCACACATACCTTTTAAAAACGAGCTGTAAGTTTAATTATGCTGATTGGTGGACTAAAGAAAACACAGATGTAAGCCCTTCTAAAGATGTCACCAACCCATCTGCTACGCCCACTTTCCATCCCCCCTGCCATCCTGCCAGTGTTCAGCTGTCACTGCACTCTGTCATTGACCTTTATCACGGTAGCCTGTGGAGGGGATACTGTGTCCACTTTCCCTTTCCCCACCCCCATCCATTCTTCACACAGTGCCAGAAGGTTCTTTGGAAAATGGAAATCAGATCCTGCCATAACAGCCCTCAAGCCCCTCGGGGGGTTCTCACCCTGCTCTGAATAAAGTCTCAACCCCTCTGCGTGACCTGCAAGGGTCTGCGTTGTCGGAGCCCTGCCGACCCGGACAACCACGTCATGTCCCTTCCCCGCATCCGTCCTTCTGCTGCTCCAACACCCACGGCTGCCCCATGCTGTTCCCTCTGCCTACAACTCTTGTCCTCTTTTGCTTGGCGGCTTCTTCCTGTCTTTCAAGGACCACCCTAAGCAGACATTCTGCTGGTCCCCGTCACAGCAGGTAGTTTGCTTCCTTCGCAGGATTTTACTTGGGTCACAAGTAATGGTTGAAGCTCTCAAATCTGATGCAAGCAGGATGGCCATTAGGTTACTTAAAAAAGATGATTAAAATAAAGAGTGAGTAAAAAAACTTAAACCACTTAAGTGCACGTGTATTTATCAATCTTTTGATGCAGTGGGAACTTGAAGACACTTACAACATAGCTGTAAGCGCAGAATATTTTTGTTTTCCCCTGATATTGTATAGTTGTCTCACCCATACCTAATATTACAACAATACTTTTGAAAGTCTTTAGTTTCCAAATAAATAAAATGACTTTTTTGGCACTCATATTTACCTACATGATGAGTGCAATGTGCACTGTTGGGGGAATGGACGCCCTTGAGGCTCAGTCTCGGGGGGTTGGGAGGGGCATGGGCAATATACTTAACCAGAACGGTTGTACCCCCATAATAAGCTATAATAAATAAAAAAAAATATTTCACCAGTTTACATAATTTTTAGTTACTTTGCCCAAATCCAGTAAAAACACAGAAATATCCATAAGTTTTAAATCAAACAGAATTGATTCCTGCTTTAACATGAACAAAGTTGATGCGAGCAGAAATGTATGGGCTGATGAAGAAGAGGCTACTGGCCAAGAACTCTCGGTTCACAAGGGGCCTCAGTGCGGTGTTCACAGAGAGAGTAGAGAATGAGTCAGTCCAGAGAAATGGTTGCAGAGAAGTCGGTTATGGGAAACTCCACTGCATCCAGTGGTTTGTTGGATTGTTAATGATCCGCCTTTTAAGCCTGTGAGTTTGTGAAGGCAGAGCCTCTTTCTTTTTTCAGCATGCCTGCTCAGGGTACAGCACAGTCCTTGGCATCACGAGGACAAGTAAATGAATAAAGGAGTGAGTAATCTATTTCCCTTCTTAAGTGAAGAGCTTTTGTTCCCTCATCTGTAAGAGAACAGGCATGGGCTATGCAAGCACAGTCGTTTCCAGATCCAAACCGTGTTATCACTCATAGTGTATATTTTTCTATATTTCAAGTTCTGACTTCCTGCATGGGTTCTATACACAGAGCATTACGTTACTGACCTCCTTTGTACGGCCCCCACCCCAAACCACCACCACCACGGTCATACCACTACCTACGCTCCACCTGAGGCCACCTGTTGGTTTTAGAGTGACCCCCCTGCTCCACCCCCCAGTGCCTCCTCCAGGTCAGGTAAAGGAGGTAAGGCCGGTTATGGGCCATGGTGCTAGAGCTGCGAAATCTCTGCCAGAGTTGTTTCTTTGGGGTGTTGTGCAGGGCTGTGGTTGCTTTGAGCATGAAAAGGGGCAGGGGCTCGACTCTGAAGATCTGTGGTGGGAAGCTGGGGCCTGCCTTGTTCAAGGCATTGGGCAAAGAGAAAAAGTTTCTCCATCGCTTTGGGTTGGCTTTTTCTGATCCCCACAGTGCGACAATTCAAAAAGCCAAGATTGGGTGAGGGCCTCAGGGGGAAGAAGCATATTGGGTCCTCCAGCTTGCAGAAGCCTACAGTGTGGTTTGGAGAAACAGCCACATACTAATAAACATTGGGCTTTCTTTCTCCCTTCAATGTATTCCTTTGTATATCTCTCCCACATACCTAAGAACAGAGAGAGGGCTATCGAGGATTTGGGGAACATGGTTACCAGCGTAACAGTGGCAACAAATCATCATCATCATCCTCGTCATCATTTGTAATATTACTAATAGCTGCTTGTATCTATTGAGCCCTTTAATACAAGGAGCGAGACTATCATTAACTCTTTTAATCTCTAACAGCTCTAGAAGGTGCACATTATCATTATCGCCATTTTACAAAAGAGCACAGGTAGGTGGAGGTCACAAAACTGGTAATGGCAGAGCTAGAATTCAAACCCATTTACTCACATTCCACAATGTGAGTCCTCAGCACCATACTAAATTACCATGCAACATATCTAATACGTATCATTCACCAAAAACTTAACCTATTGATCCAACGTATCATATATGGTATAGTATGGGGAAAACAAAAATCCAGACCTCTATCGTTAAGAGGGACGTTCTAATGGGATGAGGGAGACAGACTCATGAACCACTAATAAAAACTGTATGAGAGAAAATGAACTAAATTCTACAGCAGAAGCGCAGTATGTTGTGTGCATTCAGAGGAAGGGCAATTCCTTCTCAAGAGGAAGAACAGGGCAGACTTTCAAGATGAGGATCTTGAAAGACAAGCATGTTTTTAAAAGTCCAAGGCAGAAATGCCTCATACATGGTGCATGAATGTGCAGGTGTATACACACACAGACACACACACACCCCTACTTTGTCCTCCCATTATCCACGCCAGACTTCACCACTATATATCCTACCATCCTCTCCCACGGAGCCCAGGTGCAGTTTCAGAATCCTCCTCAATCTAGTCACCACTAAACAGCTGGAGTTGTCATGTGAGATTAAAAGTATTTATATTCTTGGTCTCAGGGGAACAGAGGGAATCCTTTAAAGTCTCCTAATTTTTGCCAACTCTCCACAATGTTGGTCATTATAAATGTTTCCCACCTGCCTTCTTCTCACCTTCTTTAATGCCGAGACAGGTTAAAGTCCCAAAGGACAAAAGTCATTCTATAATATAGACATTTGCACTTGAATGTTTATGGCAGCACAATTCACTATGGAAAGGATATGGAAACAATCCAAGTGCCCATCAATCCATGAGTGGATTAATAAAATATGGTATATGTATACAATAGAATACTACTCAATTATAAGAAATGATGGTGATCTAGCACCTCTTGTATTTTCCTGGATAGAGCTTGAGCCCATCCTCCGAAGTGCGGTATCACAAGAATGGAAGAATAAGCACCACGTGTACTTGCCATCAAACTGGCTCTGACTGATCAACACTAAGGTGCTCACACAGTAGTAATATTCTTTGGGGCTGAGGGGCTGGGGGTGGGTGAACTCACAACCAATGGACGCAGTGGGCATTGTAGGGGGGGAAGGGCACGTCTCAAATCATGGTGGGGATGTGGCAAAGTCATAACATGTTTGTACCCCAATAATTTCCTGAAATAAAAAAAAATTAAAGTGTTTCCAATCTTCTCACTTCACTGTCAACTGGGCCCCCAGTCAGTACACAGGGCTGTGAAAGCATCTTGAGCTTGCCTTGTGCAGGCAGGAACTGCATGTAAAACACGGATCTCTAGTAGGGCTGTGGCTTCCAGCTTTACCCAAAGCAGGGAGGAAGGGAGAGGAAGGGGAGATGGAGGGAAGGAAATGCAACTTTGGCCTCATCACAGCCCCAGTCTGCAGAGCAAAGGCAGAAACATCATGAAAAGCCACCCGGTGTGCAGCACCCTGAGTTAGCACACTTGGGGTCTACAGAGCACAGGCCCAGCCCTCCCTGTCTCTCTGTATAAACTTGAAAAGTTCCTTCCTGTCTCTGGGCCTTGAGCTCTTCATTGGTAAAACAAAAGATGTGGCTGCAGTTGCCTATAGTTCCAATGTTCTATGAGGATTCTCAGCAGCATAGTGAGGACTAAGAGAAACGAAGCTGGTCTGTGGACAAGACAGGATTCTAACCGAGAAGCTTTCTATGGTGACGGCTCTTCTGCACTCGCTACTGGATATCTAAGGGTACCACAAAAAGCCTAGATTAGGTGAGAAGCAACCCTCCAAAGTAGACCTTACTGCAGGCAGAGCAAATTAGAAAAAGAAACCAATAATTTGGTCTATTGTATGGACAAGCAAAAACCCCCAAAACAAAGAAAAACAAAAAAGCAAAACTATGATCCAAGAGTAGGCAAAGATGCTCACTATACAAAGATCTGGGGAGAGGGCAAATGCAAATGAATATGTAGGTGGATTTAGTAAATTTTTTAGGTTGTCCAATATCCAACAGTGTCTGGTTAACCTCAGATATTGCTCAGAAGACTCAGATAATGCTCACTGCAATAATAATACCGACAGTAAAAGCTCTCATTTACTGAGCATTTACTAAACACTTGCATTACTAAACATACATGTTAATGTATTTATTCCCCGTAACAATCGCAAATAGAAGGTATGAGGATCTCTATTTTACAGAAGAAAGTACCAAAGTTCAAGGCCACACAGATATGGCAGATCTGGGCATCAAAACCAGGTCAGTCTCAACTAAGCACCCTGCCTTCAGAAAAGCAAACACAGGCAGACGAACCTCCCTCTTTATACCGACTCCCTGCGATGAGCAGAGTCTCATTACTGCTCTATCCATTTATTCCAGTCCTTCAAGGTCCCACTTAAACACCACCTCTTCTGTGAGAGCCCCAGTCATAATGAATCCATCCCTCTCTGGGCTCCCATAGCTCTTGGCCTGTATTATACTTCTATTAGTGCACTTAGCACTTTCGGCCTTGTGTTAGAGCTAATTGTGTCTGATCCACTCTACACCCAAAGCAAGTTGTTTAGACTCTCATTATGCTACTTAGCATCTTGCATTAATGCTAGCCGTGCCTGGGTCTGCCTCCCTTCTTACCCAGCCAGTCCTTCCCTTAAGGACAGGATCTGGGTCTTAGGAATCTTTCTGTGCACCTGGCATTTAGTAGTGCTTTGGGAGCAGACGCTTTCTGAGTGAGGCAGGGACACACTGCAGGTTTCTCTGCTCTTTCTGATCTACCACCAGGGACACCCCTCTAGTGCACTTTTTCTTGAGGAGTCATTGAACAATGCCAGGCAGGCATCAGGGACTTTTGTGTGGAATATCTCTAAGATAGCTGGGGAGGTGGGGGCACATGCAGCCCCCCATTTCCACGACCCTCTCCTCCCTGGGGTCCTCTCTCCTCCAGTGGAGATCTGTCCAGTTTTGCCTCATTAGAATTCACTTTAGGGAAACAATTGTTTGTCCCATTATTTTACTCTGGAGTTAGAGAATTCCTTCTGCCTGGGGAAGGAATTCAGAAGAACTGATCCCTATGGAGAAAAAAATCAGTAGAGGTCATTTTTGAAGTGAGAGAGTCTTTTGGGGCTGAAAGGCCACCTGGAACACTTGGGTTTACATGCCTGTATTCACTGCTGGCTGGACACTAGAGTGGTTGAGAGCACAGGGCTTGAGGTAGACAAACTGGGTTCAAATCTCTGCTCTGTCCCTGGGGCAAATTAATTAGTATAATAACCCTGGAAACTTTGCTTCCTCATCTATATTGTGGAAATAATAACAGTACCTACCTAATGGGGCTGCTCTGAGAATTAAACACATTTAAAATGTGTTCTTTGCATAGTTCCTGGCTCAATAAATGACTGCTCTGGTGTCCATTGCTGCAGGTGGCTATGCTGTTGTTTTGTAAATAGCATCATCAGGCTACCAAGAGAGATGAGAGCAGCATGCAGCTGAAAATTTTACCTCTGCAGTTAGTATTAATAAGAAAAGCAGAATTGCATGTAGCTTCTCGTAGGGAGCCTAAGAATAGCTGTAGTTGAGTTTCTGCTTAAAAATAACTCCTGCATTTTCAGGCTATCAAAATTGAAGGTGCTTAGAGATCATCTTTATCAATTATGTTGATTTATAGAAACTGAGGCCTAGAGAGGTGAAATGATATTTCCAGGGCCAATCAGCTAAGCTGGGGCCCAAACCCAGGTCTTCTGACTCCAGTTTATTTTACCTCCCGCTACCTCTTGAGCTACTGCCCTTTCTCAGATTTACCCACGTTGTGTCTTTTCAACTTCCCCGCCAGTCCCTAGGGCCACCATGCACCAGCAAAGACCCTGCATTGCCCAGTTTCAATCAGATGACGATAACAGATCTTGCGACACAGACACTGCTGAGATGAGGCTATTTCTTTATGCAGAGAAGTTTCCACTCCACTCTAACTGTCCCTTAGCGTCACTCCTACATGAGCTAATTTGGCTGAAACTAATGTGCCAATGTCTATATTAGTACTGAGGGCTAAGGGTCTAGTCCTTTCTTTCGAATGCTGCCAGTGAGCTGAAACGCTGATGAGAACTGCGCTGGCATTCTAGAATAAGCTTCCACAGCACAAAACACAAGGGAAAGAGGCTAGATTTGTCATTCTCCACATTGCCAGAGCAGGTCAGTGCCTTGCATGGCCGGGAGAGATGAGATGGAATAAGACTTGGAGGGGGAACCTGAGACTGTGGGGAAGGGACTCGAACCCCAACCCTTACTCGTGGAGCACACTGAGCAATCGCGCTGCCCTAAACGTGCCCGACACTTTACCTCCTCTCAGCCATTGCCCATACTGCTCCTCTGCTTTCCTCTACTATTTCAAATCACATAGAGCTTTTGATCATTTAAAATTTATTTTTATACCTGCCATTTTGCAGAATTGTCTTAACTACCCAGTGACGCAAGTATTTTTCATTCCTATTTCATAGATGAGAAAGCTGAGGGTCAGAGGCAGAAAAGACCTGCCCAGGGCCACAAAGCTCATCTCAGAGTCAGGTCATCCTTGCTCCAGTGATCTCCCTATGTGAGAGCCTAAGTGGTCTGGGCGTGGGCACCAGATCACTGAGCTTTGAATCCTGGCACTTGCTACATGTTTGTGGTACGAGCCTAAGCCTGTTCCTTAGCCAGTCTATGCCTCAGTTTCCTCATATACAGAATGGGACTAATCATAGGGTCTCAATTTCAAAAGACTGAGAGTAAATGAGTTACTATGTGCAAAGTGCTCAAAACATTGGCTGGCACATAATACTTGCTCAGTAAATGTTGCTATGGAAACTTCACTGTGCCCTGTTTGAATTCTCTCTCTTTCAAGCCTGATCTGAAATGCCATAAAGTCTGACTTTTCATGATAAATGTAATTTCTGCCTCTTTTAAACCCTATAATCATTTGTACTTTGCTTGCAGCACACAGCGTATTCTGAGGTGCACTGGAATGTTTTGTAAACTTGTTTTTCTCATCCCACTCTCCCTTTGCCGGTGAGCGAGAGAGCTCTGATATGAGCATATCCCCTGCAGTGCCGCATGTGGGGTTTGATGCCAAAGAGGAAGTCAGTCAGTCAGGAAATGTTGGTTGTACCGAATTCAATTGATCCCAGAATTCCAGTTCACAGTTAAGTTCTAGGATGTTAGGGCTGGAAAGGCTCCTCAGAGATCAGCCAGTTCTAAACTGATGCTGGATAGTTGGGGCTGCTGGGACCCGGAAAGAGCTTTATCCAAAGTCATACTGCGTGTTAATGACAGAAGTAGGAGAAAAAACCAAATCTCACTATCAGCAGCCCTGGGCTCCACTCATTGGGTTGTGGAGGAGAAACCAGCACGCATACCTGAGGCAAAAAGAGCAGGATGGGATGAATGACAGCACCCAGCTCAGCCTGAGCACCAGTATTGCTCAAAGAGTAGCCACGCACTAGGGACGTACATCCAGAAGCCTGCCCGGGCAAAAGAACAGCCAACAAGGCAGCTCCTCTGGACTGTTTCTCTGCCGTAGGAATGGATCAGGAGCCCTGCAAAGGAGATGCTGTATTAAAAGTATTTAATGTAAACCTTTGAAGGGTTCTCTTCCTCCTTCCATTTATCATGGAATCTAAACTGGCATCATCAAACTTTGGGCTCTAGAACATCTTCATGTTGGGATTTGCACATAGAAGATACTAAGATGCATGTGTCCTGTTATAGAAGCCATTTCCCAAAGT
>CM052447.1:18128561-18173556 GCA_028533085.1 Varecia variegata
GTGGCATTCTTTCCCAGTCAAGGCCTCAGAGTACTCATCATTAGCATTTTGGGGAGCTACCATCAATTTATCAGAATTGACAGACTTGATAAAACCTATTCCCTGCCCTACCCTTAATGGTTAAAAGCCAAGGCTTTGGAATTGGACTGACCTGAATTCAAATCCTGACACTACCACTTACTTGCTGTGTGACATAGTTATCCAAGCGTCCTAGATCTCAGTTTCCCCAGACTGAAGTTACTCATGCCTCTTATTCTTTAGAGGCCTAACTGTAGACTTTTCTGCCTCTAAGAAACTTGTATTTACATAAGACTGACTATAGGTGCCTCCTCTATGCCTCTGAAAACACCCCAAACTTGAACACTAATGGGTTCACTTCTAACTTCCCTCCATGGGAGTGGGTGAGCTCCTTGAGGAAAGCGATTTTCTCTTTTTCACTGTTGTATTTTCAGAGCCCAGCAAAGGACTTGGTACAGTACATAGCTAAAACACACACATACACACACACAAAGGAAGTGCCATTAACACATAAAAACACTTAAAACAGTGCTAGGGATATGATAAATGTGCAATAAACATTAGTTATTTTCATATTCCATAACTTCTAAACTCAGAGAAGGAAGCCTGTTATGGAGCTAATTTTTACCTACGTAAGGTTTAACTTTGGATTCCTATTACTCTCAAGCTGCTAGTGGTAGCAAAGGTATCTGCACTTTCTGAATCTTGAGAGAGTACATTCCCTGAGACACAGTCATCTTCTTCTTTCTCCGCCCTGTAAACCCTAACACCAGGGCTTATACTTAAGAAGCCTATTTTATTATGTTTTGGGCCACACCCACCATGTTTGCTACCACTGGTGCTCACCAGCCCAACCTTTGCTAATACCAGCCCCTCAGAGACCTATATGAAGTACTCGCTTGGGTTACTGGGCCCCTACTAGTCTCTTTTAAGTACCCATGGCCAAGGTAGGTCTCTCCTGGCAGTGATTCTCAAACTTGAGTGTGTGGGGCATCGGAATTCTCTTGAGGGTTTATTAAAACACAGCTATCTGGGGGCCCATTCCCAGAGTCTCTGATTCAGTAGGTCTGGGGTGGGGCTTGAGAATTTGATTTCTAACATGTTCCCAGATGATGTTCATGCTGCTTGTCCTGGACCATTCTTTGAGAACTACTGATAATAAAGTAAAGGAGATAAAAGAGGCACACGTTTACCGAGAGAAGAAACTACATATTCTAGTTAGCGGGTCCCAGTCTGGTGATGATCTACATCTGAACTCTGTAAGGTGTATTTACAGCCAATTCGCATTAAAGTCAAAGAAATTTATGCCTAAGTTTCAGCTGTGGGACCTTGCTGAAGGAATGAAAAAGCAAGGCTTCTAAATTTTGCTGATGGAGCTTGCAATTTTCCCTCTTTCTCAGTTGACAACTAGTGAAATGACTTGATACTTTAATATCTCACAGTTAATATCATACTTTTGCAGGGAACTTTATATTTTTCCAGAGTGCTTTCATCCATATTATCATATTTGCTTCTTTTAATAACTACTTTAGGAGAGGCTGGTGGGAATTAGCATCTCTCTTTGAGTGACAAAGCAATGAGGACCCCAACAGGTGCCCAGATTCAGACAGTGGATTCACAGCAGAGTAAACCAAAGGATCTTCGGTTCTTTGCCACGTTTCTTTCCATGATATCACATGATCTCTGATACAAATGTCAGTTCTCACTCGAGCTCCTTGCATGGACTAAGCCTCAATTTCATTCAGATGGTTACAGATGCTTTGAGTTAGAACAAGGAGACCCACTAATCACTTAATGACCTACTAAGAACCAAATGGTTCTCAGGACTTTGGGGACATAGATTCTACCGAGCACCTCAGGAGAGCTTTAGATTCTTTTCTAAAACAATACAGATGTACAAGTATATAATACAATTTACGTAAGGTTTCAGGTTGTTTGTACATGGACCCCTTAGAGTCCAGGGCCATGACCGCAGGGGGCACCGATCCCAGTGAATTAATTGTGGCCCTGGGAAGACCATCCACCAACTGTGGAAGAAAAACTGTTTCTCACTGTTGTGGCTGGTTGGTTGGTTGGTTGATTTTTGTGATTTTAACAGATAAGCAAACTGAGATTCAAAAATGGAAGTGGTTTGTTTTGAGTACCACGGCCAATAAAGGCAGAACCAGGGTGGGAACAAGAGCTGGAAGGTTGTGGTGTGTTGTGGAAGAGAACTAGCATTGGAGTCAGGGCACCTCTCAGTCCTGGCTTACACCATCTTCAGGCAGTAAGACCTTATTAAAACCCCCATTCCCTATCTTAAAAATGAGAATCAAAAAATCAAATGATGTGTACAAGCTGTAGTCTGACAGGGTGCTTTAAATCTAAGGATTAAACGAAAGAAAGCATGTCAAGTGCTAACACAACTTGTGGCACCCAGTAAGCATGAGTTCCTTGACTCCTGGGACATATTCTCAGCTCATGTTTATGTGGAACAAGTGGATAAAGTTTCCTCCATCTCAGGACAAATGTTCCTGAGATTCCCCCACCACTTCCAGTGGACAAAGGGCGATATAAATTCAGGTCTTCTAGATCATAGGAATCTACAGAGGGTGTCATTGCTTATGCACTCAGGTGATCTGATGTTCCCCTAAGTGCTTGTTGCATTGTCTCAAGTAGAATCTCAGGGAGATTTGTCCCCTCTCTAAGCATGGGTTAAAAAATAGAGAGAGAGAGAGAGGAAAAAAAGAGTCTCACCAAAGGGAAGAAAGTTCATACTAGAAGAGGGTCTAGTTCTCTGTTTTCCAGTGCTTATTTCAGCATGTGCAAGATTCGTTCACCATATTGTCCCCGACCAGCCTCAGATTTTAAGAGGCCAGAGAAACCAAACAGTTGCAGTAGCATTTTCCCACTCTTAATTTCCTTCTTGCTCTTTCCCCTAAAAGAAGTTTGGTGAACAATGGGATAAAGAGTCATATTCCTTTTTCCATTTTAAATAATGACTAGTCCGTGTTGCCTGTTGCTTCATAAGGTTTCCATTTTGCACACCCTCACCCATACCTTTCACATTATCATGGACGGCAATTTATCTTTCTCCCCATTACCATGGGCTATATCTCTGCCTCCTTATTTCTCCTGTCTCACAGTAGACATATAGCACAATTGCTTCCCTTATTGAAGTTCTTGATATCCCATTACAGAAGATGTCTTTCCCCAGGGAAAATGCCCTAAGCCAGTCTTTTGAAACAAGAAAGATCTTTAGATTCAACTCTAAATGACTGACTTGATGAAATAAAATATTCAAAATGTTCAAATGAACGAAGTACAAGGATGAGTTTGGGGTTTTCTGATCTATCTCAGGACTCAACCCCATTTTGACTGATGACTCATAGGTGACATGGCCCCATCACTGTGGAACCTTGGGAAAAACATGCAGGTTAGATGAGACACTTCCTTTCATTAAGTGAGTCAACAGAAAAGATGGAAAATAGTTTAAACCAAACTGCATTTCTGACCGTAGTCCTATCAAGCTATTAAGACCTGTCCCTGACCTAAGTGAGATCATGACTGTGTCTTATCTAAGTCTGCACAGACAGTTATGTGAATTTTATGAGGTCATTATTCTGAAATGCCTCTATTATTAGCATTGTCAGGAAATGGGATCTTCGAGAAAGTAATACTAAACAAATCTCTCTTGTAAGTGGCTAAAGAATTTTAAACAGTTGGAACAGAAAAACCTCCTAGTAGTTTCTATACATGCCCCTGCTTTTATAAAAAGAGCTTAATATACCCAACTCCCCCTTGGCCAATGGGTTAGTGTCACAGATGATGAATATTTGCAGAGCTAGGCCCTGCATTTTATACTTTTTCCTCTTCTCCCTGATTTCCTGGAATGAATCCTGGCTCACAAGCAGACATACAATAACTGGTTGCTGATTAATGAGCATGAGCATTGGGGCAGCGGATAATTCCCTTAGGTGGTAGGGTGTTTTGTTTGTTTTTGTTTGGGTCTCCAGGCTGCTTCATACTTGGTGAGCCTGAAGTCTCTGCTGGGTCCTCCCCTTCCTTTTCAACTGTCACCCCCTGGTTGTCAGCAGCCATTGCCCACTCCTTCAGTCTACACACTCACCTGTTGTTTTTCTTACCTGACATCTGTTGTTAACACGTTAAATGGCCAAACCTGTTAAATCACTTAACTCAAATTTATACAGCTCTACAGTCAGCATGCATTCACTTCCAGGGTGCAAGAATGAATAAATCTTAGAAAATAAAGCTTAGAAAACTTTTAATTCTGTATCTAGATATTCAAAATTCTCTAAACTTTTGTACCCCCATAATAAGCTGAAATAAAAAAAAAATTAAAAAAAAAAAAATAAACTCTGAAAACTGGTAGAACGGGCATGCATGTGAGATAGAATGCAAACTACCTCTGCAGGTTGCAACACTCCTAACTAGAAAGTTTGAACTGGATTTGATCGATCAAGCCCTTCATCCTTGCCCCACAGAGATTTCTAGCCCATCCATTTCCAGTCTTGCCAAATTGACAACATTAAGCCAAATTTCAGACCAAGCAGGTAATCTCTGGGAAGAAAACCACCACAAAAGAAACCACCAAATAATCCTATGTAAGGGAACAAAGGTAAAAGGGAGGGGAGACTCAAATAATAGACATTGAGAAGGATCAGCGGTTTTAGTTGGCCAGGGAGACCCGCCATAGGTATGAGATGACAGGAATGGCCTACTCTGAAGTCTGCTTTAGTGGGTTCCTTCTGTAGGGCCTTATGAAAATGGGTGGCTAAGTGGCTAAGGAGACCAGTTAAGGGACACTGTACACCAGCACATCTACTCTCCTCAGCACCAGTCAGAGGATCCAAATCACATCTTCTCCCAGTTCTCCTCAGTCCAGGTAGACTCAGGAAAGGACTCTGTGGCTAGAAACACAGCTGAAACTTGTGCCGTGTTTCCAGATAACCAAGACAGCTGATGATACACCATTCTTCCATAGAAAGAATTAGCAGCCAGCAGCCCACATTCCCAGGAGACCAAAATGGCTGATTCACCTACTTCCTGATAACAAAATGGCAGTCACCACACAGTCTCGCCCATGGGCTCAGTGGAAAACACACAGCCATCAGGCACACACGCTGAACTACTTATTTTGACATTTAGCTCTTAAGAAATGTAGCATGATTTTACCAACTCACTAATTTTCTAAGCATTTGATTCTTAGGTTCACAAGACTCTCCCTCTTGATCCTGAATATCTACAGACTTTCTCTCAATGCCCTAAATTGTTGCTGTACCCAAGGCTAGAGATCTCTTCCTATCTCTGTACTTTTACTCAGAAGTGTCACTCTTCTAACTCTCCCTAATAATAATGCTAAGAAAACAGACAGCAGCTGCAGCAACAGCCATGACAAACATTCAAGCACTTGCAAAGAACAGGCCACTATGCTGAGTTTTTAAATGTTACCTCAACTTCCAACAATCCCGTTTTTATCATCTTAATTATATAGATGAAAATTATGAGGTGCAGAGATAATAAAAAACTGCCCAAGGCTCACACAATCAGTCCGAGCATCCAGAGACAGAAATTTCAACAATCTTATGGGTCCCAATTCAACTTTTCAGAAATCCTTTTCCCTGATGCCCAAGAACGCACCCCTCCCTTGAAATTCTGCTGGGTATTAGTTGGGTCCATCTGATGGCAATTTCTACCTAAAACGTATTCATTCCACATATGTTTATTTAAAGACATACTGCATACCAGGCACTATGCTAGGCCCTGGGACGATAAAATCTTAACCTGAAGGAACTCAAAGACTAGAGAGTGGGAAATACAAGTGATTAGAATGTGGGATAAGAATTATTATGATCAGGAGACAGGTGGGGTTATAAAGGAAGCATAAAGGAGAAAACAATTTACCCAGTTGTATAGTGTTTGAGAAGCCCTGCACAAAGAAATGTCACTGACTCTGGGACCTAAACAACAAACAGGATTGAGGCAGGTGAAGGATGGGCGCATTTCCGACCCAGACTGAGTAGTGTCGCCTGCATTGCTCCCTCTGTCCCTACCCCAACCCTCGAATACTGCAAACTCTTAGAGTCCTAATATGCCTCACCCATAGAGAGTGATCTCAAAATAATGGGATGAATGTATTTGGTATAACTGGTTCCAGGGTCAAACAAACATGAGTTCAAATCCTAGCTCCACCAGCTCCTGGTTCTGTGTCCTTGGGAAAGGAATTGGAATCTTGAAACTTCAGTTTCTACCTCCATCTGGAGATGTCATCATCTTAAGATTGTTGCAAGTATGAAAATGACCTAATAATGTGTAAAGGCACAGCATGCAGACAAAGCAATTCCCTAGTGATGGTGGCTTTTATTAATAGTGTATACCTAGGTTATGAGCTCTCTATGAAAAGGAATCTGACATTTTTGTGCATGTGGCTTAATGTGTCTTGATCTGCACAGACTTACTAACAGGTGTTCAGTAAGTACGTGCTGATGGATTTGGTGTGCATTTCCCATTAATTTATTAAGTGAGTATTTATTGAGCACTTACTCTGTGCTAGGCACTGTTCCGCCTGCTGTGGGGCAAGTGAATCAGGCACACTCCTGGAGTTTTCATCCCAGAATTCTGACCAGCAGTTTTAAATTAATAAAACTGGTGGTTACTTACACTTTAAAATCAGATAAAGCAAATATCATCCAGAACATAAGAATTACCTAAAATTGTTAGTTATAATAACTATAAATCCACTTGATGCTTCTGGAGAATATGATTCCTTATCTTAAGGCCTGTGCAACTGACTCAGTATTTTTTCCACCTGCCATTGGCCCCTGTTTGAATCTAAAATGATGGTTTCCACTCACTCCATGTCTACATTGCAGGGTCCCTCCCACAGTTCTTATCAGCCACAGACCAACTTGTTAATCATCTTCTCTTTCTGTCTACTGCATTCTGGTGGTAACTGAGAGGCTGTCTGTTTATAGAGAAAGAGGAATTGATTATCAATCTAACAATTTAGGCTTTAATTTCAGTTTTGATACTAATCAATTAAGTTATATTTTTCATTTATTCTCTCAATGAATATTAATGGTGTGCTTCACAGAGGAAAAGCACAACCTAGCTGAGGGCTCAGGCCTTGGAGTCAATGGTTGGGTTGAAATATAGCTCTGCCACTTTCCAGCCATGTAATCTCAGGCAAGTGAGACTCCACCACTCAGTTTCCTTATCTGCAAAATGGGGAGAATAATCATAACCACTTCATAGGGCAGTTATTGTAAATATTAAATGAGTTAAATACATGTATTAATAAAAATCACAAAATAGTGTGCCTGGAGCTAGCAAATTTTCAATAAATATTAGACACTATTACTTTATGATCAGTAACTGTTGTTACTAACAAATACCAGGCATTGCACATGGCACTGAGGAAATAATGGAAAAAAAAGAGACATGGTCTTTGTCCTTGCAGGGCTTGCTTTCTAATAAATGAAGATACATTAAACAACAAAATAACCAAATAAATACAAAATTACAAATCCTGATGCATGTCAGAAAGGAAAGGAACAGGAGAGGGTGGTAGGGTGTGTGGTCTAAGAAGTGTCATTTGATTTGAGACCTAAAGAATAAATAGGAAGTCAAGTGATGAAGGAGCTGAGTGTGTCTATGAATGAAGAACTGTCCAAGCAGAGAGAAGAGCATATGCAAAGGCCCTGAGGCAGGGACTGAGGGTCTGTGTGGCTACAACGTGAAGACTGAGGTGAAGAGGTGGCTGATGCAGCAGGCAGGGTTCAGGTCACACAGGGCTGAGTAGGAGATGTGGAACTTGAATGTTTTCCTGAGGGCCCAGGAAAGCCATTTGTGACACATGGTTTCCTTTCTGGCCCACTGATTTTCTAAAACGAATGTGAAAGGATTGTATAAAAACCACTCCCAAGCCTCTTTAATGCTGGAGAATATGAGACTCTGTGATGACTAACAAGAAAAAGAAGATGTTTCTAGGAAAAGTAGAAGGAAAATAAAGAAGGAAAGGGAGGGAAGGAAAGAAGGAGGGACAGAGGGAGGTAAGAAAGGAGGCAAGAGGTGGCTGACTAAAACTTTAGTGGAGACATGAAGCCTAGAAATGAAATGTTGAATATGCAACTCAGATACAGACTCAGTACCTGTTACATCTATGCATACGTAGGTGTGTCTGACTATGTACGTTGACCGATTTGGCAGGAACCCAAACCAGGGGAGCCTTTGCACGGAAGACAAATAAGACTAATGGGCTGGAAACAGTGGAGAGGGGAAAAAATGCTGCGTCAATCATTCTGGTTAAACGCATGATTACTGGCTATAAAGATGCATCTGGAACAGCTCCTGCCTGAAAGCTGGTGTTGAGGAATTGAAATGCTCGTGGAGCCATGGTTCAGCGTCTGCTTTCGGGAGCTGCTGCTCAGTGGAAATCAAACAGAATTGCATTAGGAAAGGAGTGACTGAGAAAGTACTCTCTGGAACAGAAAATTTTATTGGGGGAGTAAAAGAAAAAGGAGTTTAGTCCAGAAAGGACTGACTCCAAGAATGCTAATTTGTTCCAGCCTTTCCTCGCCCAGAGGAACTGGAGCACTTCTCGCCTTGATATTCAGATGCACCAGTCAACGGAAGTGCACAAGGCACAGAAAATCAAAAATAAATAAGTGTTCTTTGGGCCCAGATTTCTCTTTTCCAGCTGAGTGGGGCTAAGATTTAAAGGATTTATGAAGGGAAGCACACCCTGGTCCAACTCTGCAAACACTTTATAATGCTAATACTGCCCCTGACTCTCAGAACCTGCTGTTGATGTGGGCATGTGTGGTTGGGTATCTTATGAAGCTTGCGGCAGGCGCTGGGAAAAATACTGACTTGAGGTTCTTCGGTGCAACAAGAAGTAAACGGGACCCTTTATGGTTTATGAAAAGTTCTTTTCCGGCAAGGAAAAACCTACTAGCAATACATCTTATTCTCTTAACTACCTCATTTGCCAGTAGTTAATTAGCATATGCCTGATTTGAGTTAATAACAGCAGTTGCCATTTATTGGACATTTACAATATGTCTTAGGTACTTACATTATCTCACTGAATCTTCACAATGCATTGCAAGATGGATCCTAAAATCCCCATTACGCTTGAGGAAACAGAGGCTCCGAGAGGTGAAGCAACTTGCACAAAGGCGTACGTTGCTGGGATTTAGATGCAGATCTGATTCTCAAGCCCATGTTCCCACTGGGCCCATATTTCCTTATCTGTAAAATGGGGGTTGTTCATAATATCATTTTCAAATTCTCACATTCCCAAAGCTCCCTCAGGAAGACTGGATTCGGCGAATTCACTGGTATTTCTGTTTTGTGTGCTTTTATCACCATGGATCACTTTCTCCCCATCCATTCTCAGCACTCCTGTGCATTCAAAGATTCTCTCCTATCAGAACCTGTTCTGGGATATTTATCCCCACCTTAGGCACAAATGGCAGGAAATAGGAATCAATATCTAGCAATAATTCCTTACTTTTCAACAGCTGGTAGTCAAGGGCTCACACTCCCCCAGCCTCAGTCCTCCCAATAACACCAAGAGTCAGACAAGGCAAGCATCTTCCCCAGATGAGAAACAGGCTCGGATAGGGAGAATGACTTGACCAAGGTCACACAACGAGTTAAAACCGGAGTCATGACTACAAACCCACATCTCCAAGCCCCAGTCTGGCACCTTTTCCAACAGAACACACTGCTTCCCAGTCTTGAGGAGCTGCAAGCTCAGAGGCCAGGCAGCAAGCGTAAATGAACAAATGCGCAGGTGAGAGAACACCTTTTCCCTGCCAATGCTCACTCAGCTTTAGCTAAACTCTGTCAAGGGAAAAGCGACTCCGGATCTTTTGACTTTTTAAAAAAAAAAGAGATGCTGAGAATCTGATTTTTTTATGTGCAATCCCATAAATTTTTAAAAGCTGCCTCACACTTTAATTTTAAATCTCTATGAGAGCCAACTATTATGCATCTGCAAGCTGGGGTCAGCACTGGGTCACCAGTTTTCCACCTCTGTCTCACAGTGAAGGAATGATAGAGAACTTGATTATGGTTGCAGAGATATCTAGCTGAAAGCCCTGATGGCCAGAGGAATGCCCAGAGCCTGGAGAATCCAAATCCCAATCAATCAAATCACAGAGAACAGTAAAGATTTTAAGTCCTAACCAAAGGAGTGTCAGATAGAGATACGCCAAATCCCAGGGGCTAAAAAGATTATGGCAGTGGGGTGTTAGTAAACCAGCTCTTCAGGGGGAAAGATGTAGGATTTTCCAATTTCCATGGTGTAAATATTCCTACCATAGCTGATAACTACTGACGGTTTAACAGCCAGTTTGCAAAATTCATCAATGTTTAACAATTGGCTCTCGATCTTTAATAATTGGTACCAGGTTACCAGAGTTCAGTCATTCCAAATTGGTAGCATATCATAGGCACTGGTAAGCTTTGTAAATACAGCTACCTAGGCCTCACTCCAGACCTATTAAATCAGAATCTCAGTGGGTGAATCCTAAGAATATGTGCTTTCAAAAAGCTTTTTGAAATGAACAGCAAGGTTTGGAAATCCACATTGTAATCCCATTTCCAACTAAGAAAGTTGGACAGCTCCAGCAAGCTGAAGATAGCCTGTTTAGAACTCTCAATGAAAGAGTGAAGAACTGAGATAAGAAACTCAGGGTTTTGAGAGACACAAGATAAACATGTTAAGCATTATCATATAATTATAATAAAAAACAAAATTAATTACAAATAGCATTTTTTATTTGAGTTCTATGTGCCAGTCACTGTTCTAGATACTTAACACACATTACTTTTTAAACTCCTCATAACAACATTTTGAAATAAGTATCACTGTTATTTCCATTTTATAAATGGGGAGATTGTAACACAAAGAAATTAGACAATTTTCCCAAAGTCATAATGCTAATAAATAGTAGAATCAGGATTGGAACCCAGGCAACCTGGCTCAGGAACTACACTCTCAAGCACAATTATGGAAAGCCCTGAAGGCAGAGATTGTGTAGCGCAGAGTAGCTGAACTCAGAAATTTTTTATTAAGTTAGACTCAGCAAAGGACAGTCTTTCATTTTTTCAAAAGACCACACACTTCTGCCTTCTCCAGGGAATCTGTAAATCTTTGTAGAGTTTTTCGCCATTTCATTAACCCTCAACAAGATCTATTCTGAACTCTGTAGTCCATGAGCATATAGATTTCCTGATCACCGGAAAGGAGGTTTGAACCTTTTATCTTATTTTCCTTCTGTGGTTTTGTTTTTACCCTACTTGGCATCCTGGAGGGCATTAACACTCCTTATACTGGCAGCTGCTCTGGAAGTGGACTCCACACTCCCTGGGAGATATACACTGTCTGTAAGTCACTCTATCTTCAATCCTCCATTCAACACTGCTCTGGTCCCCCCCATCCCAACTGAGGCTAGAAATCTAGCTCTCTGTGCAAATGTTCTGCAGCACAAGGCAGTCTGACAATCTAGCCTCACAGGGGAGGCCCTGGGCCCATTAAACATTCCAAATTTTCCAGGCACATAGACAGCAGAATGACACCAACCTCATAAAACCTTTAGTGGCTCTTCCCCAGCAAAATGATGAAATAGCTAACCTTCATTTACCAAGAGTATCAGACCAGATTTAGAAAAAATAAACCTAGGAATATCAATTAGAACCTTACTAGAATATTTATCTTCTGCTTTGTTTTAGAAAAGCTTTAACAAAAGAGTCTCCATTTCAAATGCCATAATGACTGGGCTGATGTCAATGAGAACCAGACAAGCTGGACACTATAGAAGAATGTCTGCCCCACATGAAAGGGAAAATCACTACCCAGCTTCAACCTACCGCGGACACGCCTAACACAGACTTCCTCTTGTGTTAATGATGAACTATGTCATTTTGACTCATGCTCCCAATGAGGACAAGTAAGAAGGCTGGACAAAATATTTAAAAATCTGCTTAAAGATGCAGGAGAGCTAAAACGAGAGTCAGAAATCACAGGGCCAGGATCTAGGAATGGAGGAAGCCAGAGAGGTAACCCTTATGTTTAGAGCTACTTGTGCCTTGGGGACATTTACCAATTCTGGAGGAAGCAACTAAACAACTAAGAGGCGGCACCTTTAAGAGCTTACCAGAAATAAGAAGATCGGATTTGGAGTCTAGGACCAAAAAGTAGTGGTGGCAGTCAGGGGAAGCTGTTAAACTCTGGTCACTTTGGGTTGGGACCCAGAAAGGCTTCCCAACAGGAGTACAGATGAATGGGAAATAGACAGGTACTTGTAGGGACTGCAGTTTAGCTCCAAATTATCTCAATCCCTCAAATTGGACTGAAGTGATGATAGATTGACGCTAGTGTAACAAGCAAACATGTATCTGCTCAGGAAAAAGAATTCATCCTAGGCCTCAAATTATTTCTACAAAAAATTATGCAAATATAATGCCCAGAACACTATTAAAAAGTTACCAGTAAGGACAACATAAATAAAAATGAACAGAAAGCAGAGAAAACAGGGACAGACCCATACTGGCTCAAGATATTAGAATAATCAGACATAGATTTTATAATCAACTATGCTTACTGCCTTTCACGAGATGAAATCAAGGATTGATAATTTCACCAGAGAACCGAAAGTCATGTAAAAGAATCAAAGGAAATTCCAAAATTGAACAGTGTAATGACTAACATCCAAAATTTAATAAATAGGTATAACAGAAGATTGAATGCAGCTGAAAAGAGAATTAGCACACTTCAAGACAGATCAGAAGAAAACAACAGGATTGAAACACAGAAAGAGAAAATAATGGAAAATACCGAAAAGAATCTGGGAGAGACAGTAGATACAATGAAAAACTCTAACGTTCATATAAATGAAATTTCATAAGAAGAAAAGTAAGAGGACATAGAAATGCTGTCTGAAGAGTTAAGGGCCAAAATCTTTCCAAATCTGATAAAAGACATAAAGACATAAATTCAAGAAGTCCAATGTACCCAAAGCATGTCAAATAAAAAGACATCACACCTAAGCACAATAACAAAATTTCTGAAAACCCAAGACAAACTCTTAAAAGCACCCATAGCTGGGGGTGTGGTGTGGCAGACAGATTACTGCCAAAGATCAGCAGTAGGACTGACAGCTGACTCATCACAAGAAACAACTGTTTTATATCTTTAAAGTGCTGACAGAAAATAACTGCAGTGTAGACTCTATATCCAACAAAAACTTTTTTCAAAAGGAAATGTAAAACAAAGACATCCCATACAAATAAAAGAAAAGGTATTTGTCAACAACAGATCTATACTAATGGAAATACTGAAAGATGTTATTCACAAAGAAGGAAGATCATTCTAGATGGAAACTTAGACACGCTGAATGGAAGAAAAAGTAATAAAAGTGACAAAATATATGGGTAAATGTAAATAAATACTGACTGAATAAAACAGCAACAACAATGATACCATACTGTTGAGTTTAAAAATACAAAAACTACACTACAATAATGGCATGTACAATACCAAGTAAATAAATAAAGCTTAAATGTTCTAAGATCTTTTCACTATCTGGGGTCAGGGTATAAGTGTTAATAACAATAACATTTGATAAGTCATTGTAATCTCCAGTGTGAGCACTAAAATAATAAAAGGTATCTAATTTCTAAATTAACAGAGGAGTAAAAAGTGAAAAAAAAATAAAAATTTAGTAAATATGTAAGAAGGCAAGAAAATAATGATGCAGTTAAACCCATCTTTAGAGGGAAATGTATGAGTTTAAAAAATGCATATATTAGAAAAAAAGAAAAGCTATAAAAAAAAATCAATGAGTAAAACATCCATTTCAAGCAATTAGGAAAAAAAACACTCCTGCAAATTAAACATAAAGAAAGAATAAAAGAAAATAAACTGTAAAAATTAATGAAATAAGAAATGTACAATAGAAAAGATCAACAAAGTCAAAACCAACCCTAAAGAATCTGCGAGAAAGTACTACAGCAAATAAGCCAAAAAAGAAAAGAAAGAAATGACAACCAATGCCAGTAATATAAAAGGGATATCACTATAAATCATATAGACACAAAAAAGAATAAATTTATGACAAGAAATTTGAAAATATGGATGAAATGAGGACATTCCTAAAATAATGTTAATACAACTTACCAAAACTGCCACATAAGAAAAAAATTTGACTAGTGCTATAACTACTGAAGACATTTAAAGCTTCACACACAAAAAACTCCAGGCCCACATCACCCCTCTTCTGAGTTCTACGAAAGACTTAAATAATAAGCAACACCTGCCTTACATACACTCTCCCAGAGAACAGAAAGAGGGAGGCAAAGATGGAGCACTCCCTCTTTTTCCTTCAAGGTCAGCACAACCAAGTCAAACAGGGACGTTGTAAGAAAAGAAAATTACAGACACTTTATTTCGTAATCAGGATGAAAACAATCTTAAACAAAATACTTGCAAACAGAATACAGGAGCTATAATGATCAAATTGGCAAGGAAGAAATAATGTTGTCATTGTTCATAAATGATATGACTGTATTCATAGAAAGTCCAAAAACATTACAGAAAAATATTAGAATTATGAATTGAATTCAGCAAGGTCATGGGACATAAAATCAATATAAAAGAAGTCATTTGTGTTTCTATATACCAACAATAAATAATTATAACTTAATATTGTTAAAAGATCAAAAACATTAAATACTCAGAAAATAAAACTAATAAAGACGTGCAAGATCTCTGTACTGAAAACTACAGGAAAGTTTTCTGAAAGAAATATGTGAAGACCTAAATCATTGGAGCAATATATTATGTTCCTGGATTGGGCAATGTTGTAAAGATATCAATTCTCCCAAACTGATATATAAATTAAATGCTATCTTAATTAAAATTCTTATAGGTTTGTGGGTTTTTTTTTTTGTTAGAATTCAACATGCTGATTCTAGAATTTATAAGAAAATGTAAAGGTCTAACATCAGCCAAAACAATTTTGAAGAATAAGATGGAAAGATTTCCAATCCCAGATATCAAAATGATTTAGGTTAAATCTAAGAGCTAAGAGAAACAGACCAATGAAACATAAAAGAAAGACTAGGAACAGAACCACATACTGGTGACTTGGTTTATGACAACGATGTCACTGAAGTTCAGGGGAGAAATGATGATCTTTTCAATAAATGATCATGTCAAGTGGATATCTAAAGAAAAAAATTATTCAAACCCCTATGCCACAGCATACACAAAAATCAATTCCAGACAGATTATTAATCTAAATGGGGAAACCTAAAGCCACCAGAAAGTAATATAGAAGGATATATTCCTGACCCCAGGCTAGGAAAAGTCTTCTGAAACAGGTTATGAAACTATCCATAAAGGGAGAAATTGATAAATTGGACTGCATTGAAATTAACAATTTCTGTTCTGGCACATCAAGAGATACCATTAAGACAGTTAAAATGCAACCTACAGAAAGGAAGCTGTTTGTAACATACACAGTTGATCAAGGGCTCACATCTCAAACACATGTAAATCAATAAGAAAAGGACAGAAAACCTAGTAGAGAAATGGGCAAAGGCATGAACTGTTATTACTCAAAAAACTATACTAACATTTCAAAACGCACATGCAATGAAGCTGAACCTCAGAAATAATCAAGACAAATACAAATTAAAATCACAATGACTTATCACTACGCCCCCACCACAAGGGCTAAAATTAAAGTGACTTACAATCCCAAGTGTTTGAGAGGATTCAGAGCAAGGGGAATCGTCACATATTGATGGTGGGAGTGTAAATTGGTACAGTTACTTTGGAAAACTATTTGGCAGTGTCTATTAAAGCTGAACATTTGCATACCACTCCTAGGTTTACATCCAACAGAAATACGTGCACATGTGCACCAAGACATGCATGCAAGAATATTTATAGAATCATTATTCAAAAGCGTAAACAGCCCAAATGTCCATCAGCAGAATTATGGATGAATAAATTGTGTTATACTCATACAACAGAATCCTATACAGGAAAAAAGAGTAAACTATACCCGTATATAATAACATGGATGAATCCTATAAATGTAATATGGAACAAAGGAAAACAGATACACACAAAATCATTCTGGGTGATTTTCTTTACATAAATTCCAAAAAGTAGGCAAAATTAAACTCTAGCATCTAGGAATGCATGCTTAGTTGGTAAATCTATAAAGAAAAGCAAAGATGTTATTATGATGAGTCAGTATAGAGATTCTCTTTGGTGAGACAGTGTATAGTTCTGGGAATGGGTACATGGGAGTTCCTGAGAGGTTGGCAACATGATTCTTGACCTGCTTGGGTGTTAACTTTGTGATACATCACTGAGCTGTCTAGTTTTTCCTTGAATATGTATGTTAGATTTTATAATTTAAGAAAGTTAAAAGTGAAAGAAAAGACAGAAACCTAGATTTTCAAATGAAATTCTTAGATTTTTAAAATGTTAGGAACTCATTTTTTAAAAATTTAGAGATCTGTGTGGGCCACAAACATTTCGTCTGTGAGCTGCCATTTTGTAACCTCTGAAGGTGACTCGTGTGCTTGATTAGGGGGTTAAGGGCACTGGGCTTGATCTTATTCTGGTGCAAAAGCTTGAGAAAGTTAAGGGCCACCAACTTTATTTGTATATAGAGACTAAAATAACAAGTCAAACTCTCTTCTTCCCATCTCTCTCTCTCTGTCTCTCTCTCTCATTGGTAGCAAATCCCTTAAGTAAAGCTCCAGGGAGAAATTTGAAAACTTGTTTCTGTTGTGTCCATGCATAGGAGTGACATCACAAAAATGAAATAAATGCATTCTAAGCTTCTAAGTCTTCTTGGAGATTATAGACTAGATAAGAAAAAATATAGTAATAGCATTACCATTTATGGAGAGCTTGCTATATATCCAACCCTGCCCTAAAATCTCTGCATACCATTTAATCATCACAGCATTCCTATGATATGGGAATCATTGGACCTGTTGTACAGATGAGAAAGTTGAGGTCCCAGAGAAGTTAGGTCCCATGCCCAAGAACACACTGAGGCAGTGGCAAAAGGCAGTGACTGGATTTCTGTTCAGTCACGCCTGTCCTTTACTAACCATTGCACTACACTTTTGAGGCCGTCAGTCCTAACGTGAGATATGTAGATATCCTTCCAGGATGTCCTAGATCTTTTAGAGCAGAGGTGGGTATCTGCACAGTCAGATACCAACATGAAAATGAGCTCCAGCTATTCATGCCCTTACTACACTGAGCACTTAATAAACACAGGTAATTGTTACAATCTGTCCATCCTCCTGCTTTCCCTAAGACCTGTGGTATAAGCTCAGCATGATTAAAAAAAGCCCAGACCCAAACCCATGATGTTCCCCAGACTGAATACAAAGAGCACAGAGAGACAAGGAGAAAAGGACTTAAGGGCCATGATTTCTACGTGACTCAGGACAATACCGGCCACATAGTGAGTGCTGAAGAAATTCAGAAAAAGAAAACATTTTGCCTTTGTAAAAGACCACTAGAGATGATTCGTTCTCATTCCTCCATCACAGAGATGTGGGAATTGGGCACAGGGTGGTCTGGGGGAAGAGTTTCACTCCACACGAGACTCCTAGCCAGCAATGATGGCTGGACCTCGGACAAGTCATTTCCTCTTCTTGAGTTTCATTCTCTGTCAAATGAGAATGTTAGAATAGATCATTGCTTTCTAAGTGAATTAAGCTACATAGTGTCCCCTTCAAAATAAACCTTAACTGCCATGGCAATACAACAGAGACAATGACAGAGGGCACAGCTAAAGTCGTGAGGAGGAGAGAAAAACTTTGTCCCATTGTTCTCCTTCCCCTTTCTAGCAGCCCTGGAGGCATCTCCTGGCCCAATACTTGGCACATAGTAGGTCCACAGTGAATATTCGCCAACTGAATTCTGAGCTCTACAATTCTGTAGAGCACAATTGATAACAATCTGGATTAGGACTCTGTAGTTCTTACAATTCAAAAACTCCAACCTTCTAAGGAACTTGCCTGAAATCCTGTGAGCAAGGTGGGAGCAGAGCTAGGTTGCAAACTAGCTCTCCCATCGGCCATTCCAGGGTCCTAGGATTTGCTCTCTGGCCTCTTGGGCATGTGCTGGTTTTACATAAGAGATTTTCAGCTCAGCCGCAGCAATCTGGTGTAGTATAGAGAGGCGTTTTCTGCTCTGATTTGATTTTCAGCTTTGCCTTTAGACATGTACCCTGATGACATGAAACTCACACACGAGAGAAAATGAAATTTAATCCCAAGTCCTTCATGTCTCAGCGAAAGGTCAGAAACCAAAGATGCCTTCATCTTTAGCAGAGGGATTACAAAAGAGGAGGGCTGGAGGATTTAAAAAAGTCATTTTCAGTATGGTATCATTGCAAAGCATGTGGCTTTAGTGTGCTTTTCTGGAAATTAAAACAAAATAAAAAATAAGAGTATGGATTTTAGAATCAGACAAGGTTGGTTCAAATCTTGACTCTATTACTTATTAGCTATGGTATCTTTGGCAAGATCCCAAACACTGAGCTTTAGGTTTCTTGCTTGTAAAAATGGGGATAACAACCAGGCACCCAGTACGTGCTCCATCAACATTAGCTATTTATCATCACTCTGACCATCCAGGTGATGGATGAATTCTCTTGACAATATCCTTGCAAAGTGGTTCTCTGCTTGAAAACTTCCAGGGATGAGGAATTCACTACCTCAAGGGGAATCAACTTCATCCTCAAGCATCTGATCTGTTCAGACTTCCACCTTCCTCATGAGACAAGGAAGTCCCTAAAGGTCAAGACGAGTATTTTCCAGTTGGGACCCTAGGGTGTGATGCTGCTCTGACAACTGAGGCTATAGTTAAACTTGAAATGAACAGAAGGCTTCACTTTCCAGGTCTGTCAGGTTGACAATCTCTGTGCAAAGCTCACTGAAATCCAAATTCCTAGGCTGCCAGACATAGAGAAACTCTGAAATAAATTTTTAGCAGCAAGGTTCTGAGGTGGTAGACATGTCTCCACTTCCTATCCCGGTTTCCCTTTAGCTCCCAGCCTGGCAAGGAACAGACAGGCACTTCTCCTCCTTGGTCTCCTGAGGATGTTCATTTCTTGCTCCGCGACGTGAGACCTATAAATGCAGGCCCCTTGGGAGTGGGGGTCTGAAATTCCATCTGCCTCCTTTGACCTCCCACAGTCGAAATCTGGGTGGACAAGTGACATTTCTTTCCTAAAGAAATTCTGGATTAGAGAGCATCTCTTTCTTCCTACTGTTTGAAAACTGTCCCTACAATCTCCATACTTTTATTACCAAACAGAAAATGATGGCTCATATTATAGATCAGCTGATGAACACCTTCGTTTGGCATCAAGGTACTCAGTGCCTACCTTATCTAGCCAACTTCACATCCCTGAGCACTCTTTAGTCAAGCTAGTAGCCTCCTCCCTTTCCCCCTGTGATTCCATGTACCCCAGGACCTTTACTCATGCTATTTCTCAGGCATACCATTCCCTTTCCCTCCCTTCACTTACTTCAAAGTTCCACTTTCTTGAGACTTTTAGCCATCTATAATCTTGACTCTTCCTGATCACTCAGAATCTATCCCTATATTATAGATTTAGTTACTTAAGTTTCCTCAATTGGCATCAAAATCACTGGCAGGCTTGCACACCACTTTAAAATAATTTCATGAGTATAGTTGGTCCTCTGTATCCACGAGTTCTGCATCCATAGATTCAACAACCACAGATCAAAAATATTTGGGAAAAAATACAACAATAAAAAAGAATACAAATAAAAAAACAATACAGTATAACAACTATTTGCATTGTATTAGGTGTTATAAGTAACCTAGAGATGACTTAACGTATACAGGAGGATGTGTGTAGGTTATATGCAAATACTATGCAAACATAAAAGGGACTTGAGCATTTGCAGAGTTTGGTGTCCTGGGTTGGGGGGTGCTTCCCGGGAAGCAATGTCCAGGGAATGTAGAGGGATGACTGTATCGTCCATCTGCCATCTGTAAGATTACAGTCTTTTAGGATAAGTATTATGACTCAAACTTCTTTCTTACTTTCTAAAGTGCCTAGCCTTATAGATGCTCAGTAAATTATTTTTGGACAAAATAATCTAGTTGAAGTGATAAAAAGTGTTAAGCTAGAATTAGCAATGGACTTCAAGCCAGCCAAAAAGGAAGGAAATGATATAAAATCAACAGTCCCACTCCAGTGAACTTTAATTAAACTTGTGTTATTTAATGCCAGTGATAAAAAAAATGTCACCATGGTATGACCTTTATTTAATTCTGTTAAAGTAGCACTGGACAGATAGATAACTTCATAGATTTTCAGCAGAATGACCACATCATAAACTCGATCGCATGATAAATAGTCACTAAAGGAAGGGAAGGAGGGAGGAATTCCCGGAAAGAAAATATAGATCCAAAGGCAGTGAAGGAGCCTGATAAATACAGCGTATCAAACTTAATTCTCCCTCAGACTGCCCCAGGATCTGAATTCTTCCCTCACCTCTGCAGCTGGGTAGCCAAGGCTCTCCCTATTCTAAGCATAATCTGCTTTTCCAGCCTCATCCATCACATTTTCCTTATTTTGCCCTGTGTGACTGCAAATGGCCTGTTCGGTGTTCCCAAAATATATTTTTTAATTCCCTGCTGTTTTCTTTGCTTTTATTGTTCCCTTTCCTCTAGCACGGACTAAACTCAACCCATAATTTAACCCAACTCAATCAGGTCCCTCCTCTCTGAAACCACTGGGAGGAAATTACAGGTATCAGCCCCAACACGCTGAGCTCTATCTGTGTATGCCCCCTTTCCCAAGCGGTTTGACTATGCCTCTTTGACAAGACTTGGTACATTTGGTTCTATAGATAATGGCCAGATATATGTTATGTGTAATAATATTATATAATATATATGTTTTATATATTGAGATCATTATATATATAACCATCATATGTATTATGTCACATGTATACATAATGGTCATTATATATATACACACACACATAACACATAAAATGGGTTATTCATATGTCATTCTCTACACCTGTTTTTAGATCGTGACCTTCTTGAGGGCAGGAGTGATCATTTATCCATCTTGAGAATTCCTGCGGTACTTAGAAATAGCTAAATTGGCTCAACAATAGCGAAAAATACTGTTAATATTTCAAGCACATGTCTATGTGCCCGGCACTGTGCATTATCTCACTGAATACTCAATGACTTCTGAAGCAAGAGCTCTTACTGCTTTTTTGCAGACAAGAAAAGTGAGGCTCACAGGCTTTAAGTAACTGGTCTGAGGCCACATGTCTGTGAAATGAAGAAACCGGAATACAAACCCCGGCAGTCTGACTACAGAGCCCGGGTTCTTGAAAAGGGTTTGGTGACCTCCCCATGAGCCACAAACCTAGAGAGAAGAGACTCTCAGAAATTGCAAAAAGGGGTGCAGGATCCATGGCACGGGGCTTCAGAGATCCGCCTCGGGAAAGTCTCAAAACCAATTTACATTCAGGCAGTCCACAAACGTACTAAGTGTTGAAACATACAAAGGAAAAGAGGAAAAGTGACTTCTAAGGACCACATTTCTATCGACCAAAGCTCCCCTTCAAAACAGGGCTTAAGGCTCTGCTTAGCTGAAATTTTCAAAACCATCGCCCTCCCGCAGAGCCAACCCTTCAAAGGACCTTAAAGCAGCACTCCTGGTGGTGTTTGCCTGCTCCCTGTGCTCCTTCCTAGCAGACAGCCAGGTATGCAGAATGCCTGGGGAGGCCTGGGCTGGCTGAGCTCAGGATGTTGCTAGAGACCCCGTTTCCACCTGTAGCCTGACCCCCTGGCCTGCATGACAGCTGAGCAGCACTAGCACCTGCTTGCCCGGACAGGATCAGCTTTGGAAACCAAATGTGGGCTTTTCATTAAATGACTTGTTAAACTGGCCAAGATTAGTGGTGCAGAATGTCCTTGTCTGGGAAAGGAAGGAGGACAAAGTGCTAGCAACCTCTTCTAGCTTCTGAAGGTGAGATGTTTCATTTTATTTGAGAAGGGGACAAAAGAGACCTAACTAGGCACAATGCTGAGTTTCAAGGGTCTCCATTTCTTCTGCCTCTCTTCCACCCCAGCTTTCCAAGTGTCAAAACAGGGGCTTCCAGGTCAATGAACAGAGCACTGGATTTGGAGTCAGGAGGCCTGAGTTCTAGACCCACCTCTCCCATCTGCTCCTGTGTAACCACAGGAAAATCAGGGGGCCTTCATTTTCCCATCTGCAAAATAAAGCTTTGTGGAGTACCTGCTGTAACTGCCTCTTTCCCAGGGCTTCTGGGGGATCCGTGAGCCAGTGTGTAAAGGGGTTTTGTTGGCTGGAAACCACAATGCATAAATAAACAATTACTGATTTTTGGATTTTGAAATGAACATGTGGACAGAAAAAAAAAAAAGCAAAACAGAAATAATGGGACTGGCTGTTGGACAGACTTATAAAAGGAAAGTAAGTTTTAAAATGCTTGCCATGTGACAATTTTTGAACATGTCCAAATAGAATAGATGCATACTTTGTATGTTCTGAGTGTTTAAAAGACTCTCATTTAACTCTGTCTAAATTATTCCAAGCCTCTTCTGGGATGCCAGCCATGATGGATGCATCCAAACTGATCACTCAGGCCACTGAAATCTGTCACTCTCAAACTGTGAAAACGATACCACTTGGGGCTTTGGAACAGAGTTGACCTGTTTTTTCATTGCTCTGTACATGAGAATTTTCCTAATAAGATCACAGGTCCTTGAGGGAGCCTTATGCATCTACGATCTCTCATGAAACATGACACTGGACATTTATAAATGATTTGATAAATATTTAAAATTGGTCAATTAGCCAAACAAGTATTTAGTGTTCAAATCCTATGTGCCTGCCCAGCACTCTGTGCCTAACACATGGGTAGGTAACAAGGGGCCCAAGAAGTATATTTAAGATACAGACTATATTTATATTATCTAAATAATATATACTTTTTATTAATAGAGGTTCGTAATTGAAAAGCATTTCAAAATTTGAGCAACAAAATAAATGAAGTAGTATTGGATTATAACCCAAATTATAAAATAGATATCCATGAATTGATATTGATATAAATAAATGATTAGAGATGTAAATAAATGAGGAGAAGAAATAACTCTCTCAGGAAAAGAATTCCAAATAATTTATATAGATACTCTGCCCTTAATGAGGTGGAGCATAACTCTCCACTCATTAAATGTAGGCTGGGCATTAATCTTTGACTTCTTTCCAAAGTGTTAGTCAAACAAGTACTTAGTGTTAGTTAATAACAACGGATCAGTATTGATTCATTAATTGTGACAGAGGCACCACACTAATGTAACGTTTTAATTATAGGGGACAAAACTGAGTATGGGGTACATGGGAACTCTCTGAACTATCTTTGTGACCCTTCTGTAAATCTAAAACTACAATAAAAAGTTTCTTTTAAAAAATGCAGTTCCACAACAGTGTGTTTATCTAATGCATGTCATATGGAACACATTCTATCTCCCTCAAACCCACAAAAACCACAGCACAGGAATAAAATAGGTATAAATCTATAGAACAAAGAGAAACTGGGGAGAGGGAAGAGCAGACAAAGGAAGTAAAACATACGGAAGACGGAAAGTGGATGAAAGGTAATGGACTTAGCAAGGTAAAGAAAGCTGGAACTCGACCGTCTGCACAGAGGAAGTGAGTAGCGTTGACAAGAAGACAACAATCAAACCACAGAACACCAGGAAAGGGTAGGGATTGGAAGCACTGGATGCTCTGAGGGCTGAGGTATGAGACGGGGATAAAAACTGATGGAAAGCTCCAGAAACCCTGCCTCGGCCTATGCAGCCAGGTGATATTCTTTTTCAGCTAAGCAGAAGACTGGAGGCCGACTCTGACGAAGATCAAGTGCAGAGAGTCTAGACTGGGGTCACCAGGTGCAGCTGAGGCCACAAACTGGCCATCATCATTCTCGCATGCAGCACTTCCCATTGGCTTTTGGTGCTTGTAAGAACAGATAATCGAGGGCCTCGATATGGGGGAGGAGGAGAGAGAAATTAAAATTAATAAACAAAAAATAAATCACAGGAAATAAGAACAATTTAGGGAACAAAAGGATACGTTACAAAACTACACTCCTATACTCTCATTCTAGAATATGAATAGGATGCTATAATAAAGAAACAATCAAAAAGCAAGAAAAACCTGTTGGGAATTAACAATATATACATTAGTTCACAAAAATGCTAAAAGGTAAAGTTGATGATAGCACCCAGAAAATAGAATAAAATTCAAAGAAATAGAATCTTGGAAAGCCAACATACACTTACTAGGAATTGCAAATGAAAGAGAAAAAATAAAGGGAAGGATATTATCAAATAAATTATAAAAGAAACTTTCTTAAAACTTAAGGATCTGAGTTTTCCGGTTGTAAAAAGCTCACAGAGTGCCTGGCCCCATGAATGACCTGTGAGTGAAGAAAAGTCAACATCTTAAAGTATTAGACTTTATGGGCAAAATAGCAATCATACCAGCTTCTGGAGGGAGAGAGGCTGCCCCTCTCCACCATGTGAAAGTACAGCAAGAAGGTGGCCTAGAAACTAGGAAGCAGGTCCTCACTAGGAACCTCAACTTGATTTTGGACTCCCCAGCGTCCATAACCGAGAAATAAATGTCTGTCATTTAAGCTACCCAGCCTATGGTATTTGGCATAGCAGCCCGAACTAAGACAGGCAGTATCAGGGACACGAAGGTAAAGTATCAGAAGAAACAACTAAGAGAGTTAAAAGTGACTCCCCATGACAGCTGGAATCCAGGCTAGAAAGGGATGAGAGACAAAAATATTAAATTTTGTTTTATTACTTGAAATACTATTTGGTTTTATAAGTTGTATACATGCATTATTTAGGGGGAAAAAATTTAAAAGTGTTCTTATCCTACCAACCAATGGCTAGAAAAACGAAGAATCTTTCTCCATTCTATAGAAGAAGAAAGTAAGGATATAAAAGGTCAAGTGATATTCACGGAGTCACAGAGAGAGACCATAGTACAGCCAGAGCTAGAACTTGGGTCTCCTGACTCCCAAACCAGCTCTCTGCCTATTCTAGTTGGAAAATGGGAAGTAGTAGAATTAATCTATGCTGTCAGCACCATGGACAGGTATTCAATGAACTCTAGGGTCCTTTGTGAGTTTCAGGGACGCTCTCTCTCTCTCTGACCTTTACCATCTACTATGAGTTCTGAAAACCACAGGTAGTGGCTTGGACAGTTCAAGAAGTACAGCCTCTTACTATGAAAAGAGCCAACTTCTAAAATCATCTTTCATCAGCCCCTCACGTCTCTTGGTCAGACTCCTCTCCAGCCCCATCTTCATGCCTTGTGCTTTCATAATATAATTGTCTTTACACTGAGAAAGGAAAACTAAGGTGAGGCAAAAGAATAATGTCATAGATGTTTCTGCCTTTTGAAATCAGTCACTTTCCTTCCTTTCCCATACACTAAAAGGGACAGCCCACTTCATTTTTTGCCTGCTGCAGTTAAAAGCATGTTTTCCTAATATACTTTCTGTCTTGTAAGATGCATCCTGGTTTGGGCTTTTGCTTTCATGTTGCGATCATAAAAGATTGTTCTATTTCCTTAGTTTGTACTTAAAAACCTGGCCTACTTTCTGCCTTGTGTGGCATTCTTGTTGCAAGTACTTACTTGCCTTTATGCGATCCTGGGCTCTTTAAATGCCTCCCTTGCTTCCTCAAATAATAGTATGCTTTTCACACTTCTGACCCCCTCCTAGACCAACCATTCCATCCTTCTTTCATTCATTTCAGTGCACTTATAGCGAATGTTTCTCATTGCCAGACAGTAAGCTGGGCCCTTGGGAATTCAGCAGTAAACAAAATAGACTCCACCTCTGTTCTCCTGGAACTCACAGCCCAGTGGAAAAAGCATGCACAAAATAACCAATTATTGCATACATGTGACCCAGTGCTGTGCAGGGGAATTTTGTATACTATGAAATCCCATGAATGGGAATCTAGCCTAGTTAGGGTGTGCAGGGTGGTGGTCAGGACTGCTGTAAGGTACTCAGTGGGATACCCTGAATGCCTACTACAAAGTTGACTGACAAATTAGTGCTCAACAAACATGGGCCATTTCCTTGTTGAATATCGTTGGAATGGCTTTGAAAAGAGAAGTAGTCTACAAAATTAGACTTATCAATTTGTGTCCTAAGGAAAGGCAATTAAAAAGCCAAGAAAAAATTCCTTATATAAAATTAGGCTTACAGTGATTGGGGAAAAATTACAGAAGGATCCCACATAGACAATGACGATCTAGCTGACTTCTCCGTTCACCACTTTGTTCTCTTCAAATTCATTCTGAAAAGCAATTTAAAATTGTATATCTCTGTTCAATGACTCCTAAATAACTAGGACTGGATCAAGAAGGAACTAAATCTTTTGACACTGGGTACAACAGCCATAAAATAGCAACCCACATTGCAGTGTTTGCAATTAACACAATACCCCATTCAAAGGGGCAACGCTTAGACCTTTTCACACTCTCACAAATAGTCTTCTCAACTTTGAAAGAGTAAGAAAAAAAAAGTGTCCTTCTAACAAGTACTGTACACACCCTAAATGGGAACCAACACTTATAGAGGCGGAAAAGCTGTAAATAAAGTTTAGAAACTAACAAACACAGGCTTGCTGCTTATATAATAACTCAGTATAGCTAACAGTTTTCAAGAGGTGAAATAAGGATGCCCTTGTTTTATAAAAGAAATAATTTTTTAGAAAATATGGGTGTAAAATAAATTTCTTTAAAATTAATATTATTTCCACAGAGCCTATCATTGGAAAATTAGAGAATTAGTCCAGTAGGGAGGCGGTCTCCAAAACACAGAAGAAGAGAGACACACACAGCCACATCTCAATAGCTTGTTGAGGTTGGTTATTTCAGCAGTTCATCAATGACACTTTCAGGACTCTGTGAAGGTCTTTCCCAATTTTGAATTTTCCATTTTATCCAACCCTGAAAACCTCTTTAGAACCTTGATATTTTACCTTCCAGCTGCTGTTTCCATAGTTACCATTCTCTACACTTTTGATTTCTTTCTTTACGCTTTGTAGATTTGGTATTAATAAAGCTTGGCTATAACACAACACTTTCTGGGGGCTCTTACTATCACCCACTAAAACAACTTTTTAGAATTCATATAATTTATGGACACTTTTTGAAGGAAAACTGTGTTCATCTGAAACCACAATGTTGACAAATTATATTTATTATACTGATACTTGAAAATATACAAACGTTAAGCCAGAGATCAACTCTTTGCTTATAGCCATCTTAGAACTATGAAACCAAAGAAAATTTACAAATTAGACAAACACAGTTACATAATACTGCCATATTTGTATTACCAATATTAATTTAATATTAGAAACTATGGTACTTTCTGACTCCAAGACACCATTTGTAACAGCAATATGATACTGTGTAATCTCATAGACTCCACGAGCTCAGCATGCCTAAACTACTGTGCCCTGTGCAAAGATCCAGTCCCTTCCCTAGTGTTTTCCCTCTTTTTCCATGTAGTGCCTCATCATGTCAGCTAGTCTTCACCCCGCATTATTTTACTATGCATCATTTCTGCAGCATATTCATTTTTTTCTGTTCTCAATAGTTCATCACAATTACAGTAGTAGTTTGTAGTGTCGACATGACAGTAAATGCAGATGCAAGCAAGGACCTTGAATCTCTAGCAGTACTCAGTTATAAAATGGTCATTTCATGATATATTTGTTATTTTCTATGATAATTAAAATAAAAACACCAAATTAAACAAGCACACACACACACACACTCACACACACACACACACACTATAGCACTTGAATCCTTGAGAAAAAGTTGCTGGGTGGCTGACTTTGGTCTGAGAAACTGCTAATGTATATCTTTATAATAAACTTCTATCTAATGCTGCAGATTCTGCAAAGCAAACATAAGAACCATTGTATCTAGTTTGTAAAGTCCAAATTCTGCAAAATACGCTTAATTAAAAGGAAACGTATCCATCAGGGGCTTTGAAAAGTACAAATTAATTTACATTTGCAATGGTATACAAACTGCTCTGGGCACTTCCACTACAGTTATCCAAAATTGGTGCACCTCACAAAATAGATGTTGCTTCCCTCTTTTCTTCCTGGAGGGATCATATGTAATATTTTAAATTTCTACACCATCTTAACCCCAGGTGGTACAAACTACTTCATAAACCTTATGTTAATGATGTTAACGTACTTGTGAGACTAAATACATGGTAGGCAACATGCTCCACAGCTCATAAATAAACATACGAGCTCAAAGACTGGGACAGAATTTTATTTCCAAGATATTTTGATTAGTTTCTCTTTTTGTCCCCACTTAGAACACTATAAAAATTGACTTTCTTTTCTTGCACTTATTTACTTATTTGTTCATTCATCCAAGGAATATTTATTTAGAGCAATGTTCCATGCATTGCACTAGGTATAATAAGGGTCGTCAAGCATAGACAAGACATGGTACCTAACCTGAGAATCTAATAATAAGAAAGGATAATAAGAAACACACACACACACACACACACACACACACACACACAGCTAAAAGACGGTTAAAAAAAATACAAGTAAAAATACCTGAAAATCTGTTCTAGCAATTAAGAGAAAGGCTCTGTTCTAGAAGGCTGGTGGTAGAGGATGGGCTGGGACAGAAATAGTGGAAATTCAGGAGACAGATATTGATCTAGTGATCAGAGGGTTACACATTTTGGATAGATGAACAGTTTGGAAGAAACTGTTCTGAACAAGAGAAATAGTGCCTAAACTGGCTACGAAATCCTAGGTAAGAATGGAAGATAGTCAGTAGACTATGTAGTCTAGTAGGTTATTATTTAATCAGCACTTTCTGTATGTCATTGATTATGCTCAAGGCTTTAATGATCTGATGTAAACCTTACATTATGATTCCATTTTAAAGGCACAAAAATGCAGGCTCAGCAGGACTGAGCAATCTGTCACAGGGCAGAGGTAGAAAGTGGAAGAAACAGATTTACACCAGCTATTTGACTCCAAAGCCCCTGCTGCCATTATGTTATATGATTTCCCAACAGCGGGAAGTGACAGCTGAAAGTTTAATTGATGTGGATTATAGAAGTCCTTGGTGCCAGTGAATTTAGGCTTTACACTGCAGATTATAAAACCAACTGCTAATTTGGGAAGTAGGAGAATAATGGAGGAAGGGGGGGGAACGTGCATGCACACACACATACACACATACTAACAAAGAGGAAATTGGCTTAGGATGAGTGCCTAGGATGAGCCAGGAGGGGAGACATAGAGGGAGTACAAAAATTGATTCCCTCAAGTATCTAGATACAGAGGCTAACATTCCTTTCTAGTGTTCCAATGCAGCATCTCCGTATTTCTCCAGCCTTGTATCTCACCATTGTCTCCTGGGTGCTCCGTCCGCATCCAAACCAGCCTACTTTCACTACGCTGGTAAGAGCTAAGCTCCCTTCCACTGAAGAATATTTATACATATTTTTCCAATAACTTTTCCTCTTTTTGATACCTTAAGGTTTCCTCATCCTTCAAAACCTTAGATTTTGCTTAAATAGAATGGCATTTGGGAAGTCTTTCCTGGCGTTCGCATTTATGTCAACTGCCCTGTTAGAAACTCTCACAACACTATGTCCCCCTCTCATTTGTAACTTCTGTTACCATTGGAATTATCCATTTATTCTGGTGGTTATTTGAGTAACAGCTGTTACCCCCACTAAAATATGCCCCTCCGGAAATATGCCCTTTGGGGGCAGGAGCCACATCTGCCTTTACTCACCATTGTATTCCCTGAGCCGACCACACTGCCCGTCACACAGCAGACACCCAGCATTTCTCGAATGAGCGAGTGGATGAATGAATGCACATCCTGGACCAGAATAATAGCAGTGGGAATGAAAAGAAAGGTATCATGCAAGGCTTGACAAAATGACCCAGTAACTGATTTGAGGCTGGGGTGGGGTGAAGCAGAGGGAGGGAAAGCCAAGGTTTGGGTTTCTGTCAATGATGGCTCTGTGGTTTCTCAAGCCTGGCAACTAGAACAATTGAAGAGCCTGCAATAGCACGCATTCCACTCACCACTGTTCTAGGCAAGTAGCCACCTGACATTTTGATGCCAAAGGCAAAGAATTAGAAGCAGAAATGGGTGAGCAATTCAACCCAGAGCTAAACAAGTCCTTAATGAGAGCACATGTTACAAGATCAGCAGTGAGGAGAAGCTAAGTCCCTGCCTGGAAGCGTGCCTCTGGTAGATTATTATATTTCTTGTGCACTGAAATACCCAGCTGACCCTCAAGCCATCTCAATAATGCTTCTGTGGTTTTCTTTACATTTGAGTGAAGCCTGATTTCTCTTCCTCATCCAAGAGAGATTTCACAATGTCAGTTACTCCAGGTGGGAAGCAGCCTGGCATGGGGGAAGAAGCACTCTGATGGTGTCCTCCAAGGCTTGACCAAATATTACCTTTGTCACAGGCCTTTCTACCAATGGGCCACTCCTTGGCTCTTGCTTACCCAGGTCCTTCAGTGTACATGATGCACAGCTGTGTCAAGGGTACAGTATTCCTCTTGTTCAAGTACTTTTTCCTCTCTAGACTGTGAAGTCTTTGAGAGGAGGGACATTGTCAGATTCACATAGCTTGGAATTTAGAACAGAGGCTCTGGGGATAAACTGCCTGGGCTCATACCCTGGCAATCCCACGTCCTGACTAGGTAGTGTGGACAAGTTACTCAGTCTCCTCTGCATTTTAGTTTCCTTATTTGGCAAATGAGGATAATAGTCATACCCACCTAACAGAGTTATTATGAGGATTCTCATTCATTCATTCATTCATAATCCACTTAACAGTTATTTATTAAATTGCTATCATATCATATTCCTGGCCCTGTTCTAGGTGCTAGGTATACAGCCATACACAAAACAGAAAATTTCCCTCCTCTTTTGGAGCTTGCATCATACATCAGGGAAAAAGAAATACAGGTAAGCAAATAAACACAATAATTTCAGACAATAAGAAGCGTGCCAGATCTGGCTTACACTGGTTCACAGGAGTGGGTTGTGTAGACACAATCCCAACTTCTCATTCATTAACACTACATTGATAGCTTGAATTATTAAGTCAGCAACACTGGAGGTATTTACACCATGGAAATTGGCAGATGTTACAGGTCAGCACACTTCCCCTCCCCATCTCCACCCCACCAGACTGAGGTGTTAAGCACTTACCAGCACATCACTGTATAGGATGACGCTAAAACATGTTTATTAAGAAATAGTGACTAAGGGGGTGGTAGTAGGGTGACTCATTTTCAAGAAATCTCTGAAAACATGCAGTTTGTACTGAGATCTGAAATGTGAATAGCCAGAAGTGATGGAGGGCAGAGTAAGCCAGTCAGAGCAGACAGCTGATTCAAAGGCCTAAGCCAATGAACCTGGGATATATTCCAGGAACGGTAACAGTGAAAGCCACTGAGGAGGGAGCACAAGAAAGGAGGGGCAGAATGAAGTGAGGCAGGGTCAGAAAGGTACGTCAGAGCATGGTCATGCACCTGCATTATTCCAAGTGCACCTGGAAGCTCTTGGAGGGTTTTCAGCAAGAGAGACTATTTGAAGGACTTGTACCCAGCACCCAGTACCCAGTACCTAGCATGTACCCAGCACCTAGCAGTTCGGTATTCCTGTTAATACTTACATTGTTGTGTGTCGTTGGCAGCTCACACATCATCAGACATAGAAGAGGTATCCAGTTAAGGTTTGTTGAGTGATAAAATAAATGTATGGCCACAAAGAAGCCCTTTTCTCTCTTGGAGCCTCAGTTCACTCATCAGAAAAATGAATTATTTGTGGAAAACTTCTCCCAGGTCCCTTCTGTGCCCTAAGCTTTCCCACTGTATTATCACGGATTGCAGGCTGGTTTTGCTTAACCCAACCCGGCCGAGGTTACCACAGCCCTAATAGCCAATATTCTCAAACAAACATGCAACACCACTTTGTTGTCATCTCATTTCAAAACATGACATTCCTGCCTTGTACAATGGCATAAAACATAACAGTTCTTCATATTTCTGTTCTCATCTTCAGGGAAGAGAGTGGGTGGGGGTAAGGAGAGAGAGAAAAATATGCATTCACTAACGAGGCCATAAATATTGATGTCTTCCTCGGGCCGCCCTAGAGCTCTATCATTTTGGCAACTAGCTGATTAATAATAGATTAAACACTTTAGATTTACTTACTTTGGGATCTGTGACTTTAAACGCATCTGCTGCGGGGGAACTGGGTGAGACAGGGATCAACGGATCACGCAGACTTCCAGCATAAAAATCAAGTGGGAGGGGACACAAATTGGGCACGACAACCAATATTTCCACTGAGTAATATCGCACATGCTATGTGCAAGGCTTGGGTTGTCTCTCCAGATGTTACGTTCTTTTCCTAAGAACCCACCCACATGCTCATCCAAAGGAGAGGACCATGTGAATAAATACCATATGGTAGTGTTCTGAGTAAGCGGGGCATGAGGAAGGATGTCTTCCCATACATACAGTGCAGAACTTCATCCAAATACCAGTTATCAACCACAGAAATTTGGGGCAACGTGGGTATAACTGGGAGGAAGCAGATGCATGTCCATGACTGCTGAGATAGTCCAACTTGCCCCCAAACCACATCCTTTGGGATGGAGGCAGGCGACTGGACCAAGAGGTCCACTGATGCCCCTCTAGATAACCCTGGAGAGGTAAGTGGCCCCTTGGGGCAGATTTGGACACCTGGAAATACCCACTGAAACGCGGGCCTTTGCAGACCAGTGAGAGCATCCCCAGCTCCTGACTCCAAAAGGCAGTTTGGCACATTAGGAAGTATGTTGGGGGAACCATGATATTTGGTTTCCTATCTGACACTATCACTGAGTCTCTGTGTGAGCCTGGGCTTGTCCCTTTCCTGGGCCTCGGTTTCCCATCTGTTCAGTGAAGGGATAGATAGGAGCACTGTTTCTCAATCAGAATCAGTGGCGGAGCTTTAAAAATACAGATTCCCATGCCCCATGTCATTCTTCTACGCTAGAGATTCAGGAGACAATACAAAAGGAAGGATCTCTGCTCTCACGGCACTAACATTCCAGTGAGGCCATACAGAGGTAAACCAACATGTGCTAAGAAGACATTACCAAAGGCGGTGTAATGGAGATGTACTGTGGGCCAGGAGTGAGGGTCACAGAGGGAGGTCCAGGAAGGACTGGCCGAAGGGACGCTAGGCCAAGCTGAGACTCAGGATGGGAGGGAGTCAGCCATGAAAGACCCTGGGGAAGAGTGGTGCAGGCAGGAGGAGTTATAGGTGCACATTCCCTAAGCTTGGCACGTTTGGGCACAGAAAGGTCAGCATAACCCAAGCACAAGGGGTAGGGGAGGTGTGTGGGAGGGGAGGTCAGAGAGGTCAGCAGAGGTCAGATCGGGTGACCATCTAGGTCATGTGAGCCATGTGGATTTTATTCTAAGCATGATGGGAATCCATGAGAGAATTGTTAAACAGCAGAATGAGGTGATATAATTTACATTTTAAGAGAGAGGAGTAAATTTCTACGGTTTTTCCAATGTGAACAATCTAGAAGCAAATAAATAGCCTCTTGTCCTTCCACCATTGCTGTCAATGTGGACAGAACATCAATGTAACTAAACACAATACTGTGCTACTGTGACAAGCGATGATATCTCACAGATGTGCAGGGAGGGGAAAAAAGGGAGAGTAGGAAGCTGTCTGCACGCCAAACTTTGAACTGAGCTGCTACCTAAGCCCCCGGGATCCCGTGAAATGCGCAAACTACCTTTGTTATTTCTAAAGGGTTATCTGTTGAAACATCTTTAGGCAAAACCTGTCATAAGATGTCTTTCCAAACTCACACCCAATCTCAGCTGCCGCCCTGTTAGAATGCTGACACTCCCAACATCAAAGGCAGAGATGTCCCACCGAGCAGCACTGCCAAGGTACCAGGAAGCCTCTCTGAATGCAGATAGCAGCTGGATCCTGAGCAGCGGAGAGCAGCTCTCACCCCTTCCATTCTCCTCTCCCTGAATCCAAATTTCAGCTTCTAATGAGATGTTGTCGCCTGAACTAAGCTTTTCTGCAGCTGACCCCCCAGAAACTGGCACCAGAATGTAATATTAATGAGATGAACATCGTGCATCTGAGCAGAGCATTACAAAATACAAAGTGTCTTCTCATCCATTATCCCAGTGGAACCTCATATTCATTGTAGATATGGGTTGGGCTGGATGGGCATTGTTAACCATTTCACCAGCAGAGAAGTTTGGCCCCAGGGCAGACACTTGACCAAAGGTGCAAGGCTCACACTTGAGCATGAGTTTTCCCGCCCGGTACTCATGTTCACCCCACTGAACTTGACTGCCTCTGAGCTACATCACTTTGTAGGCTCAAATTGGACAAGATCATGTGTGAGCTGCTAAATGGCATAGCAGGTCAATGAAACCAGTATACAGAATGGGCACCCAGCACATCTGGGTTCGAGGACTGGCTGTGAGAGTTCAGGCCAGTTGTGTAACCTCCCTTGGTTCTAGTTTACTCATCTATAAAATGTGGAAACTAATAGTTTCTACCTTCTTCAGTTGTTGTAAGGGTTAGGTGAAGTAAAATCACTTTTTCTACTACTAAATCACCACTTCGATGTGATGATAACAGCAAGAAGTAGCATTTAATGAGTACTTACTACCTGTGTCTACCACTCTGTACATGTGCTTCTCATGTCTAGTTTCACAATATCTGTTGTCTGATGGGCCCTCAATATACACCTGCTTTGCTGACGATTAGGCTTTCTAACGTCGGAGATAATATTCCAAGGCAGATAAAAGAAAGTTCTCTGACAAGGACGTTTTCAGTTATTGGAGCTGAAGGTAGGGGTATGGGAGAAGATGGTAGCTACAGGAAAATCACAGGGGGGTTGTCTCTTTTCCCCCCTGTATAGACTATCCATGTCTGGAACAGAAAAAAACATAAACCTATTCCATGAGTCAAAATATAAGAGCCTTTTAAGTTACAAATACTTCAATGATACAATCAAAACAGCCAGATATATCCCATCTAGTCCATACAAGGTAGACTCAGAGAATTACTGAAGCTGGAACAAACTCAAAGATTCACCTTGTTTAAATCTCTGAGGGGAGAGTGGGAGAGGCTCAGGGCAAAGGTATGGCAAGCCCAAGGTCAGACCCAAGGTCACAGAGACCTTTCCATTGCAAAGAAAAAACTCTCAATTAACTGAAAAGTTCTCTACCTAGTGTGATTCCCTCTCTGGAAAGGTGTCCAACTGAGCACTGCCTTGACTTCTGTTGTGTCTTCTCCACCCACCTCAGTCCCCAACTATGTATGAGGTATAAAGGCAAATGCAGGAGCATCTATAGATGCTTCAGCAGGTGGCAGAGAGGTCACCTGCCCAAGCGGGCTCCCCCACTTGGCCCTCAGTTTCCCTGTATGCAGAATAGGAGAGGAGGGCTAGACTACATGGATCAAATATTTCCTATAGTCTCAAAATGCTCCAGTTCCTAATTATTTAATCTGAGATCCAGGATTCCAGTTTTCTTTCCCAAGGCCCCCCTGGGAGCGGAGGGGTCCTGACACAGAGCGCTGGCACAGGACTCGGGAGCTCTATGACCTGGTTTCACCTCCTCTGTCACTCACAGTGTGACCTTGAAGCAAACCACTTAAGCACTTCATGGCCATTTCTCCAATTAGAACACTCCTACTCTGCCTCTGTGCATGAGTGTGAGCTAAATTAAAACAATAGATGGGGGAAAAATGCTCTGAGAAAAGTAGCAAAGGGCTATAAATACATACCCGTGTGTGTGTATATAGATGTGCGTTACTAACCATTTGTTATTCATATTATCACTATCGTCAGTATTGCTTTCACAACTCCTTTATAGGTGATGGGGGCCTATGACTAATGAGGACAAGCTTCCACCTACTTCGGGAAGAGAGGTAGGGAAGTGCCCAGTTCTAGCCAAAGACTCTCGGACTTGACTCTCAGTCCTGCTCATCATATTCTGTCTGGATATTTTTATTTCTTAGGGTTAAATAACACACTTGAGTCTGGTTAATGTTTCCTGAGCCAAAAACAAAGAACAAGTTGGTGTCATGGAATAAAGAAAACCGAACGCAAACTTCAATAAACAAATGAACATACATATAAAGTGCCTTTTATTGGGATGGGGTTTTCAAAGCATTTTATGGCCAATTATCTCATCTGTTCCACACAAACTCCTGTGAAGGAAGCAGGGCTTTGGGGATAGGATGATTATCGATAATACCTTACACATGCATGACACTGTACAGCTTATGAAGCACTTTCATATTATTATTGAACAATTTGATTCAATTAAATATTTATCCAACATCACTTGGAGCAATGCATTAGGATGAATATCATTTGACACTCAAACACCCTCTTGGAAAAACATACAATCAGAAGATTTATCTCTGTTTTCAGGAGAGAAAAGAAAGGCACAAGGAAGTTAAGTGACTGGGCCAAAGTCAAATTCTTGAAACAGAGGTTAGATCACATCTCATTCCACTTATAACCTTCCAGTGGCTTCTCATGCACTTAAAATAAAGTTTAAACTTCTTTCTATGGTCTGTCAGGCTCTACCTGTCCCGGAACCCTCTCTGTCTTCCCAACCTAATCACTTTCTCCCTTGCTAAAAACATTCCAGCTACTCTTGTCCTTCCATTTCTCAAACCATTGAACATACTATTCCCTCTGAGTAGAATATTCTTCTCCAATTTGTTTTATAGAGCTAGTACCTTCTCAGCCTCAAGTCTGGCCCATGCAGAGAGGGCCTTCACTGACCCACTATTTAAATAAGTACACTCATGTTACCTTTTATCAACATGTTGTATTTTTCTTCAGAGAATCTTTGTCATAGAATTATCACATTTATTTGGTAAATTATTTATTTTCCTTTCTTACCCCATTAGAACTAAGGTCCATGAAGTCACATACCTTATCCCTCTTATTACCGTATTCCCAACCTCTGGCAAAGCCCACCATAGAGTAAGAAATCAATACACAATGAATGAATAAATAAGTGAAGTTTACAAACTTTGGACTTGGGTCTTGAACCCAAGTCTTCTGACTTCTAATTTCCTGGTCCTTCCCTTTGTTTTATAGGATTTCCCTACAATCCAAGCATTGATGATCTCAACTCTGTATCCCAGGATGACAATGGGTAAGGACCCTATTTTTCTCAAAAGAAGGTGAAACTCAAAACACATTATCTCACAGTAAGTACAAAAGAGAACAATCTCTTGTATAAGACTTAGTGGTTGAGGACCTTGCTTCATGGATTTATCAGATTTTCTATATCACAAAATTATGGCACACAGCCTTAGTGACCATCTCCATTTGACAGGCTCCAGGGAAGCCCAGAGGTAAATGACTGCAGGGCATGCCTGCCTTCTGTGCCTTGGGGTCTCTGCTGAAGCTGGGAATATCACTGAGAAAAAAATGATAAAATATGGCAGATACTTAGAGCAGCTATTAATCCACTCAGTGTCCCTGTCTCTCCCATCCATCCATCCAGTATTTACTGAGAGCCTACTATGTGTCAGGGAACCTAGCCAACTATTAGGGACCTCTCTAAAGGTCAAACAACTCATTTATATAAAGGGTCCAACAATCATAACCTAAATCACTGCATGGACTCACTGCCAGAGCCAAAGGTAACAGAAATAAAACCCTTACAAACTGTAAAGTCCAAAACACATAGAAGGGATTATGTGCATTAGTACAATTTAGCAAGTGAAGAACAAAGAGGAAGGGAACATCATATAATTAAAGCCCAAGTCCGTTTATTTTGGGAATTATCTGGAAATAGCTTTTAATTTTTTAATTACATAAACATATATATATATATTTAACAGAAATTTCAATAAAAGAGAAGAAAAGAACTTTCCGTGACACGACTTATTACTAAAAGTACTCCCTATACCTCCCTAGGGAAACAATTCAGGAAATTACAAAAGAAAACACTGTTGAATGAAGGTGTCGAGGATTGGAATATTATTTAAAAGAGAAGTGGAGAGCCCAAAGCATGAGAACAATCAGAAACTGTCTCTGGACGTTTGCTCAGCCTACCCACCTCTCTTCAGCTGTCTCTCCCCTCCTCTGCCAGTAGACAAACCCATCCTATTCTTTAATGCTCTGATGCCTTCCAACCTTCCCTGCAAAGCATTCCTAATTTCCCCAGGATACTTCTGTTTTTTTCCTCTTCTCTAAGTTCTCATAACATGTATGAACTAAACCCTAGAAATTCATACTTAATTCCATGTCTTTTGTTTTGTTTTGCTCATTTAGTTCAAGTTAGCTCTGTTCTGCAGATACTGTCATCATCATTCCTGTCTTAAAGATGGAAAAACCAAGGCTCACAGGACTTAAGTGGTAGATCAAGAACAGGTGGCCAGCAGCTGGTAGAAGGAGGATTAGAAACTAGGTATTCAGACTCCTAGTCTGGGTCCTGTGACAGTGTAACTACCTGCATCTTTGCATCTTAATCAATATGTTGGCCTGATTTGAATTGGGCACCAGAGCTGGATCTCATGGTGAACATCATTCTTCCCCAAGGGCTAGGGTTGTGTATAAAGACCTGCTGTATGCAAAATCACACAAAGCCATCCAAAGTCATCACTCCCTTGTCTAATCATCAGTCTGGTAGGTTGGTGGACCTCGCTCCCGAGGAGATTGCTAACCTCAGTTCTGACGTTACACTGCAAGGAACCAGAAAACAGACTGTCCCTACAACTCTCTTGGGGAAGGTCAAGGAGTCACTGGGCCCAGGTCATGGGAAGAGACATAGGAGCCTTGATCGTACTGGATTGGGAATCAGAGGAGTGCTAGTTCTAGTTGTGAATCCTAGTCCCAGCTCTGCCGAGACTCATGGGTGACTCTGGGAAGGCTCCAGCCCCTCTTTAGGTTTCAATCTCTGATTTGCAGCACCACAGAGTTTGGAAGAAAGGTCCCACTTCACTGAAGTTCAATGACTTCACAGCCTTAAGGACCTCCCAAGCTTTCAAAATGTGAAGTGCTGGATTGTGGGTCTGTTGAATTTCTTACCCTTTGGAGGTCCTAAAAATTGCAAACCACACTACTAAACATTGTACAAGTTATTTATTATCCTATGTAAAGTCACTGAATCTGATCTCCATTAGGGATGAAAACTCAGGCCATAAAGGGGTAAGCATGTAGGCAACTAATACTTAAGACCTGGCTAAGGCTTTCACAGTCCCTTTACCTGTAACTGGGGTGGCCGGTGGGGCATAGCTCTCTAGTTAATGCAAGTATATTGTTCTTCCTCTTCTTTTTGCAAATGGTGTGCACATGCGCACTCTCTCTCTCTCTCTCTCTCTGTCTCTCTCTCTCTCAATTTCCTTGGGAGCTCTATGCTTAGCAGTACTGAGCTGGAGAAGATAGGACCCAAGAGACCATCCCAGGATTAAATGGAGTTTCCTTATGATTTAGATGCCTGAGATTGCCAGCTCTAAATCAATGTGAATTCTCCATTTAATTTGAATCAGTGGGTTTTATGAGTCTGTTTCTCTTTTTTATCAGTCAGGCGTTTGAGCACTTCCCCCCTCCCCCCCCTTGATCATTGTTTCAATATTGTACAAGTAGAAATCTCATAGTCTGTCAAGGCTGAAAGGGACCTTAGGGATCATCTACACTTACACCTAGGTTGCTCTTACGCGGAAACTGAGGCCAAGTATAGGAAAGAAATTTATTCAAGGTCACCTCTCTGGAAGAACTAAAACCCATGCTGCTTCTCTTACTCCCATCTTTATTATATTTGTCCTGTATAATATCTCCTTTGCTTTGCCTCAAATGAAAGCTTTTATTTACTACAGTTGTTTACCCTTTCATTCTACCCATAGATAATCAATCACCCACTTCAGAGGTTTCTATTACAACAGCATGATATAACTTCAATTAATCAGAAACCAGGCCACAGGAGTATTACCTGAATTATTTTTCAGATTAGTTTTAAGGAGAAATAGACAACTTCCCTCCTCCCCTCCCTCCCTTCCTCCTGTTTTTCACGTACAAGCTAGAGAAATTAAGATTGGTTAGTATTAAAATTGAAAAGAGGCCTATGTTTTGCCTATTCTCCTGAAAAAAAAGATATTAATTATTGAAAGAAAAAAACCCTTACTTCTTTGGACACTCAAGTTCAATTACTGGCCACTGACCATTTTTTAAAATAACACAACAAGATATTTATTATTATTATTATTAAGGATAACAACAGAAACAGCCACAAACTAGAATTTATGGAAGCCACAGTTTACCAAGGCTATAAAATAAACAGCCTCCCTCCCTCCACATGATAATGTCAAGAAAGTGTCACTGTAATAATGCCTTTACCTGAAGTAACTGAGGTTCAGGGAGATTAAACTGACCCCAAATCATCAAGCTACCAAAATAACAGCGCTGAAACTCAAGTTGTAGTCTCTTGTTTCCAAACTCCAGTTACTTAATTATCACTGTATCATCCCTTTGTATATCTTTTTTTCAAATGCATTTATTGTAAGATAGCTTGGTGTTGGGTGAGAACCCTGGTCATAGAAAGAGGAGACCTGGGTTTTGGGCCCCTCATGAGCTGGGTGACTTTTTCTTCCCCTCGTCACCCCACTTATCCCTTGGATGCTTCTATTATACACTCATGGAAGGTCTGATTGGGACAGACTTTTAGTCTTGCTCACTCCTTGCTTGGGGCTCCAGAGCATTTGGTATGAATGATCACAGTAATAGCAATTCTCGTGCTATATGATCGCATATGTAACCTGTCTGTCCCTCCTGTTACTCTTGGAGTCTCTTGAGTGCAGAAAATGTGTCTTATTCACCTTAGTATGTTTGCTGCCTGAAACACGGCCTGACACTTAGTAGGTCCTCAATGTATGTTTACTAAATGAATAAAAACTCCAGTCCAATACTCTCAGTTGATATGAGAGATGACTTGCCTAAAATCTCACGGGCAGCTGACGGCAGAACTGGGCCTATATTGTCCAACTCCAGACTCTCTTTTCAGTGTCTTTCCACACAGGAAAAAGATGGTGATGATGATATTATTACTACTAATAATAATTGTAGCCAACATGTATCAGATGCTATATACTGGACTATATACTGGAAGAAGCACTAAGTGCTTTCTGAGAACGATCCCATTTAATCCTCCCAACAATTCTAGGAGATGAATTGTATTTTTATCCCCATTTCCCAAGTGAGACAACTGATATATATCATTAGAAAGATAAGAAAATTGTGTTAGGTCAAAATTAGCTTTAGCTTTCTCTTCACCTTGCAAACGTCCTCTAGGCAGTCCCTTACCCCCAGTGTAAGAAATAAATAAATAAATAAAAGCCAGTACTGGGACAGGGGCCAGAAAAGCTTCTTCCTGTATAAATAAGACACACACATTCCTGGCGCTTTAACAATGCATGTCCTGGCCAAGAAATCACGGATGAGGAGATGTGCTCATTAGCCACTAACTTCAGACTTCTTAGGTCTCCTTTATTTGGGTTGTCACTCAACATGGCCTTGTTTTTTTCCAGTCCTCTTGTGAGCATCTCCTGCTGATGCTTATTTGTTTATCTGAAAGGCCAGACTCTCTGGGATGGGCTCATTAAGAAGACATTCCCTTTCACGAGGGCCCAGGAGAATGGCAGAGACACAACATTTCCTGCATGCCTTCCTCTTCCCATGCCAACACCACTCTAGAAGGCTCTCAGCCTGGAGCCAACCAAAACCCAAGTCGGAACAAAATGTGCTCTGCTGAAACATCCTCTTCAAAGCCCTACCTGCCCGCTCACCTCTACCATGCGATCTCCCCCTGATGTTTACATCCCACAGTGATCCTTCCTTTTTGGATCTGATCAGTACCATGAAACCACACAATCAGGGTAACACAGCCATAGGCATTTCCAGCCAGGAGGGACTGTGCAGATGATTAAGACTAGGCAGGTCAATACCCTGGCATGTATCCCAGTCACTCCCTGATCTCCCATCCATAGCAGACAGCTCTAATCAACTGTGGCACTCTTCCCAGCTGAGCTTGGATGGTGCCTTGGAACTCTTCTCAAAAAAGCACTCTGGGCAGGACAGAAAACTTATCAAAAAAGTAAAGAAACTTTCTCATTCAGGGTGAATGCATAGAAGGTGCAAGCAAAGGAGCCTCCTGCTTGCCAATCCACTGCTCCTTCTGCCACTAGGCCTTTCTTGATGGTGTATTCATTGGGGGTCATCTCATATGAGCAGGGCCTAATGTCACTGTCAGAATTTCAGCCGTCTGTGAGTGGGGCCTGGGTCATTTACTAACCTCCTTGGTACTTACCATGCTAAGTAGTACATATGCTGCTCAGCTGACAGAAGTGAATAGACCATAGACCCCAAGTGTGTGATGGAGACACTTGAAAATTTTGAAAAGGACTTATAGGAACCACCTTGGATTAAACAGTCACATACTATACAACCATTCTCTATACGAAATACGTTAGACAACCACTAAGGCACTTAGAATATTTTGAGCGCCTTATTTGATACCATCCAACAGTTATGGGAAGTCCAACAGCCTCTTAAATGAGTTAGTTTCTCACCTATGATGGTAATTTCTCAAATTTTTCCACCAAGATAGCCTAAAAGCAAAGAAGAATGATGGCAGGGAAGACCTCTGGGAAACTGAGGCTTAGTTCCAAGCAGCCCATGGGAAGCAAGATATTAGTGTAAAATACTATGGTTTATCTTGAAAATTGTGGGTTTGGGTCCTACTCCAAAATAGAGCAATATTTATTTTAATAAAAATACATTTTCCCCCAAATTCTTATGTAAAGTTGATACTCTCAGGAAAAGTACCATGTTTATCTCAGGGATAAATGAGAAGTTATGGCTTCATGCGTTTCTTAGCTCAAGGGTCAGCAAATTAGGGTCCATGGGCCAAATCTAGCCCACTATCTGCTTTTGTATGACCCCTGTTATGATTTGTCATTTTTAAATGGTTGAAAAAATATTTTAAAGAATATTCCATGGCACATGAAAATTATACGAAATTCAAATTTTAGTGCCTATAAATGAAGTTATTTAGAACATGTTCATTTACGTACTATGGCTGTTTTCAAGCTACAGTGGCAGAATTGAGTAGTTGTGACTGAGACAATGCCTAAAATGCTTACAGTTTGGCTCTTTACACCAAAGAAATTTCCCACTCCTGCCTTGGCCTGTCACTGGCTACCCCATGAGCGCACACGTCCCCGTCACGGGCAAAGGTACTATGTAATCAACGGTTCTCAGCCGGGTGCACTTTTGTCTTCCAGGGCACATTTGGCAAAGTCTGGAGACATTTTTGGTTGTCACAACGTGGTAGTGGGGGTGGGGAGTGGTTTACTACTGGCATCTTATAATGAGTAGAGGCCGGGGATACTGATAAACATTCTTCAACGTATGGGACAGACAGCCCTCCATGACAAACACTTATCCAGTGCAAAATGTCAGCAGTGTTGAGGTTGGGAAACCCTGGTATAAACAATCTGGTGTGATGGCTGGTTCTCCCCGATCCTTCATTTCTTTCCTCATCTCAATGAAACACAAATGGAATCTTGATATGAGTAAGTCAGAAGGGACTACTCCTTCAGGCCAGAGAGAAGAACAACTTTGTAAACATTTATGAAAAACAAGGAGGACTTACTCTCTTTGACTATAGAAATTATTAATAATAAGTAATAACAATAATATCCAGTTTTTACAAAGCACTTACTATGTGCCAGGCATTGAGCTAAGTGCTTTACATTTACTGAAAAGGCATGATGGGGGAGGGGATAAAAGTATTCACATTTCTCCTCTATTTGACATTTAGTCATCATGTCAGCCTTGTGAGGAAGGTCCCGTTATGACCTCTGTTTTAGAGATGAGGAAGTGAAGTTCAGAAAAGTTAAGGAGACAAAGGTTATAAAGCTACCAAGTTGTAGAGCAGTGATTCGTACCTCAGCAGTCTGATACTAGAAATTTATGTGTTTACCATTATACCGTGAACTTTCTAGAATATTCATTGACTCTTCATTTCCCTGCTTTGATGTGAGCAAAAGAATTTAATTTGTCCATCCTGCAACCTCAGCGAGAAAATAATTGCCACCCAAAAGTTTAGCCTCCAAGACAGTATCCTTAGCATGGATGTCCTTTGCTATAAAACAGATTGCTTTGTAAACTTAAATGCGTTAAACCATTTTGAAGTTGGTGGGTCAGCAAAACTCTTTGATAATCATATGATCCATGTTCCAGAGACTTCTCATAGGACACACATAAGCCTGTTGACTCACTGAGATGTTAAATCCAATTAGCATCTAAATAGGTTTCTTATTTCTCTCCCAAATATGATCAGAATTGAATAACCATTGTTAAAGGGATGACTTTGGAGAGAAAATAGACAGGTGTTTGAAGCAATGAATCTCAGGGACAGAGGATACTGCTGTCAATTTTGGCAAAACGGGCTTAGAACAGAAACAGCAAGTATATTTCCTTTTATGAATCAGTGTGGATTGTCTGATAAGCCATGTTGACAGTGGGTAAGAGTATGGACTCCAGGAAAAGACCATCTGGGTTCAAATTCTAACTTTGCCTATTTTTAATAACCAGTAAGGCTGCACTGAGCCTATTAACTAAATGTTAGGCTACGGTTCACAGAGCCTGAACCTCAGCTCTGGTCCCAGCTCTGAGAACTCATTTGTGAA
>CM052447.1:18174056-18260660 GCA_028533085.1 Varecia variegata
GTGTGGATTGTCTGATAAGCCATGTTGACAGTGGGTAAGAGTATGGACTCCAGGAAAAGACCATCTGGGTTCAAATTCTAACTTTGCCTATTTTTAATAACCAGTAAGGCTGCACTGAGCCTATTAACTAAATGTTAGGCTACGGTTCACAGAGCCTGAACCTCAGCTCTGGTCCCAGCTCTGAGAACTCATTTGTGAACTTGGGCAAGTTAGATCACTTTTCTGGGCGTCCATTTCCCCAGCTGTGAAATGAGAATGGTGGCATCTCCCCTCTGTACCTCTTTAGGTTTATAAGGGTCAAAAGAGCTAACATATACACGCAAAAGGCTGTTAGCAGCCATGCCTATTCACAGGAATCTTTTCTGTTCAATGCCCAGGAATAGGAAAACTAAACCATACACAAAAATCCTACAACACATTGAGCCAAGTGACCAGCGACACTATTGCCAACAGTCTCAAGAAGGAAGTACTAAGCAAAACAAAAATGTAAGAAAATACAGAATTGGGGTCAGTGTTACCAGCATTTTCTATCTGGGCTACCCCAGGCTCACTTGGCTGAGGCTCTGTGCCTAACACAGCTTCTCTGAAGCAGCTGGCCTTGAGCGCCACAGCAGGGAGGTGGGAAGGGATACCTGTTTTTCTGACACCCAGAACAGAACTTGGGTCCCTAAAATACAGTGTTTCTTGAAATAAACTTTCACAGTTTTTATTTGGCCTGAAATTCTGGACTGCCTCCAATGCCTACCGCCCAGCTGATTTGAGGCTGCCCACCCACGGCTGGCTTTATAAACAATGCTGTTTACATAATTGCTGAACTGTAGCATAGACCCTCAGAGAAAATAAATTAATAGGAATGATGTGCTTGTAAATCTGGGCATTCCTCCACAACTTCATCAGGTTCAGAAGCAAAATATTTACCGTTTCCCTACTATGTGCTTAGTGCCTTGTCTGGTCCTGAAGTGGAAGGGATGAAGATCTGCCTCCGTGAGCTACAATCTAGTTGTGAAGACCTGTGCTTGTACCTGAAATCATAATGCTATAAGAGAAAAACAACTGGTAAGGCGACAAGTGCCACAGGACCTCAGAACAAGGGGAGGCAACTGGGTAGATCTGACATCACTGATGGGTTTCAGCAGAGCCTTCAAGGCCGTGGAAAGGGTGAGAAAGGGCATTCCAGGGTACAAAGGCACGGACATAAAGACATATATGCAACATATTCTCTGGGAAAAGTGCTTTGGAGTTTGAATACAGAAGGCCTTCAAAGTCAGAGCTGGGAATATGAATTTTACCTTGAAGACAAGAAAAAAACAGAGAAGGTTTGAGATTCAGAGAGCTTTAGGCAAATGGAAGGGCATGAAGAGGAGGAGGGGATAAAGGTTGATATGGCTGCACTAGTCCAGGCACAGATCAGCGAGGGCCAAGACGAAGGTGGTGGCTGCAGAAATGGGAAGGAAGGGCTGCACACTGTTGCTAAGGAAGATGCCGCAGGACTCTGTGAGTGAAGACTTACAGGCAGCTAAAGTAAGAAAGGAATCAAAATCGGTGTTATAATAAGAGCTTAATGATGACACCATCATTAGTCTTCTGACTCAGTAAAAGCCCATCAAAAACCATCTGCATCACCCAACGGCTGCTGATATTTTAATAAACTAGATTGGTGCTACTCAAACTTTAACACTCATACAAATTATCTGGGGGCCTTATTAAAATACAGATTTTAATTCAGTAAGTTTGAAGTGGGGCTCGAGATTCTTCATGTTGACCAACTTCCTTGGTGACACTGATGCTGCTGGTCTGTGAACCAGACTTTGATTAGCCTCTTGCTGGAGTTTCTCTTCTTTGATTTTCATACCAAATGTCAATGACTATATTAGGACTTATTAAACAAGGTGGATTCAGAAAGGCCAGTCATATTAGGGGCCAACTGTAATCCTCATAGTTAACAGGTATAGATTGCTTAGTATCTCTTGTTTAATAAATAGACCTCTGGCCGAGTAGTCTAGAGACCTGGGTATTAGTCCTAGCACTACTGTTATCTGATTGTGGGTCCTTGAACAAAAAATACAAAAACAGAAACAAAACAAAATAAAAAAAACATGGGACAAAAGCCCAAATCTACTGCTCAGTTCCTATATTTGAGAGCACCCATTTATTCCCAACTTCCTGGCTTCCAATGATACTGTACTTGGAATAAATTCCAAATTCCTTATTACTGTCTACTAGATCCTTCATGATCTTCCCTCTGCCTACCTCTGGTTTCATCTCCTACCAGACTTCCTCTTATTCACTACACTCTCACTCAAAAGCCTGGTTTCTATTCCTCAGACACACCATGCACATCCCTACCTTGTTTTTGTACTTGGTTTACCATTTCTCTTGCATGCTTCCACCCCGTAGCTTCCCACAAAATGGACTTCTTCTCCAGGTATCCACTCAGAGATGCCTTTCTCAACTACCAACCTCAATGGTTCTCAACTGGGAGTGAGTTTGCTCTCCAGGGAGCATTTGGCAATGTCTGTGGATGTTTTTGATCATTACAGCAGAGGAGGGAGTAGCTACTGGTATCTAGCAGATAGAGACGAGGGATGCTACTAAATAACCTACAATGCACTGGACAGCCACCACGTAGCAAATAGTTATCTGGACCCAAGTGTCAATAGTCCCGATCTACCTAAAGTTGCTTCCCTGACTTGGACACTTGCACCATGAAAACTTTGTGTGTCATTATTTCAGTATTTTCTTAAAAATATTCACCATTGTCTGAAAAATCTTTGTTGTATTTATTTGTTTATCATTTGTCTCCCTTGAATGAAATATTAGTGTCATGAGAGCAAGGACATTTTTCTACCTTATTCACTGACGTATCACCAGTGCGTAGAAAAGTTTCTGACATATGATAAACACTCGATGAATGAAAGAATTAAAACAGAAGTAAATATTGAACATAAAATGAAACAAATGACTTAAACAAGCAAAAAAAGATCAAAATTAAATACTGCACTGCAAGAAGGCTAAATGATAACCACAGAATGGAAGAAAATATTTGCAAACATATGTTTGATAAGGAACATGTACCTAGAATATACAAAAATTTTTACAATCCAACAATAACAGGCAACCCAATTAAAAAACGGGCAAGGGATTTGCAGATACTTTCCTCCAAAGAAGAAGATATACAAATAATCATTAAGCAAATAAAAACATGTTCAACACCATTAGTTATTTAAAAAATGTAAATCAAAACCACAATAAGATACTACTCCACACCCACAGAATGGCTCCAATAAGAAAGACACACAATAACAAGTGTTGGTGAGGACGTGGAGAAATCGAAACCTTCATATATTCCTGATGAGAATGTAATATGATGCATTTGGAAAACAGTTTGGGAGTTCCTCAAAAAGGTAAACATTGAGTTACTGCATAACACAGCAATTTCACTACTAGGTATATACCAAGAAAAATGAAAACATATATTCACATGACAACTTGTCAAAGAATGTTCATACCAGCATTAGTCATAATAGCTGACAAGTAGGAAAAACCCAAATGCCCATCAACTAATAAGTGGATACACAAAATATGGTATGTCCATATAATGAACTATTATTTGGCAATGAAAAGGAATAAAGTACTGATACATATTACAACATAGATGGACTTTGAAAACATCATGCTAAGTGAATGAAGCCAGTCACAGAAGACCACATATTTGTGTGATTGCATTTATAAGAAATGGCCAGAATAGGAAAATGTATAGAAACAGAAAGCTAATTCATGGCTGCTTAGGACTGGAGATGGTGGGAAGGTGCTGGGGAGTGACAGCTAGTGGGTAAAGACTTCTTTTGTAGGAGAGAGAAATATTTTAAAATTGGATTATGGTGATGGATGCACATATCTATTAATATACTAAAAGATAATGAATTGAATGCTTTAAATGTACGAATATGATATGTGACATAACTCAATACAGCTGTTAAAAGAAAGAAGACAACTATAGAGATTGAAAGAATTTTTTTTTTAAAGGAACCTTTTTGCTATTATACTTTTTAGGCGAGGTGACAGTTGCTTAGAAATACAGATCTACTGAAGCACCTTTCATTGTTTAGTGTAGATTTTTGTTGGGGATGGTTTTAGAAGAATAATTACATAAGAGATCAAAGGCAAGTCTGGCAGAAAAAAAATGTTAAGTTGGATAATGTGATAAGAATACCCTAACCAATCAACCAAAAGACTTTCTTATATGACCATAGGTATTAGATAAGGCTACAATAGAACTACACTCTGAAACTAAAATAGGTGAATGTCTGAGAATGAACAATGGCTCCACATCTTTAAAAGTAAACCTTCTCAGCAGTAGTTCATGTATGGAAAACTGAGAAGTTTTCATACCCTCTAAGTTGTGATCCAGAGGGGAAAAGGGAAACTATAACATTGGGTTCGTTGGGTTGTCATGGGAATTAATGATATTATGCTTGTAAAAATGCTTGGGCAAAGGAGGTGCTCAAGTAATGTTAATTTGGAAGTACTGGTGAATCTGGAATGGAGGGACAGTTAGCTGGATAATTTATCACTAAGCTACAACTCTCTGATATATTCATTCTCACATGTTAAATACACAGATCTGACAAGGAGAGGTGGCTGTGATTTTCTTATCTATTGGTTCTGTGAAGTAGTGTTAGACAAACATGGGCAACTTTGGGATTAACTCTCATTTCTCTCCTTCCTTACCTACCTCTTTCTCTCTCTCTGTCTCCCTCTCTGTCTCTCTCTCTCCTGACAATCTACCTTCTGTTATGGACAGAACTTTCCATAAAGCATCACAATGTATGGTCTCTGCCTTATCTTTGGCCATGCTAGTTCTTGAAACCCAGTCACCATGTTATGAGGAAGCCCAGGCCACCTGTAGCAGCTGACAGCTCCAGCAAAGCCACCACATGAGAATGAAAGAGCCTCTAGGCGATTTCAGCCTCCAGTTTTCAAGTGGTCCAGACAAAACCTTCTTATCAGAATGAGACTTTCCATGAAGACTTCCCTATGGGAAAGGCAACACTGTCTGAGGACTCCAGGGTCCAGCCATAGGACTAAATATTAATATTTACCTTGGCGAATGGATGCTGCTGCAATAACAGCTTACAGGGCAGTCTCTCAAGCTTTCAGCTGGCATGACGCAGGCCTCTTGAACCTGGTCATCTTTGAAGCACTGGCAAGGCTGAGACTCTAGACCTGTCCAAGAGTAGGGCCCTGAATTGTGCAGAGGTCACACCTTGATCTCAGCACACCCTTCAACAAGCAGCGATGATTTATGCAATATACACAAACTAGCTCCTCAGTTTGTTGTTCAAAACACAGCAGCATATGTTTCTATCTGTAAAAGCAATGAACATGGCCCTGTACAAATATGAAATCTTATTATTTAACATTTAGTGTCTGCAACAATGCTCTTGTTAGTATGCTCCCCCTCCAGCCTCCGTCTGGGACAAGACACTAATGAAAAGAGACCAATTTGAGATAAAAGGGTCTTTCTGCAATCCAGGTTTTTTTGTTCCCCATGAAGGGAAGAGGAAGAACAGAAAGGGGGAGGGAGGTATGTGACAATGAATTTCTTTGATACCATGCTCCTTCTTCAAGATCGACGGACTGTACATCCCAGAGAAAAGAGAAGTTTTTGATCTGCTCCATAACCAATATTATACATATTTGATCGAAAGAGTAGACCGGCAGTGGGAGGTGGAAGCTGCAGAGAACAATGACAAGTTATAGTTTTATGTTATTTCATTTTTTTCCCCAAACTATTTAAGACTTCTGAGCCATAGGCTAACCTGAGCTCCTCCTTCTACCTCCCATCCTTTGCTCATCTTGTTGTAAGGAAAAGAAAGCCTTGTAAAAGGAAATAAAAACACAAAAGAAAAGAAAAAAACAACAGCTGTCTCTGAATGCTTGGAGAACAAAGCAATTGGTACTTTTCCTATCTCTGAAGACTAAGCTCTGTTATCTCATGTCGGAGCATGGGGCTCGTGGGCTTAGAAAAGCAGCTCTCAGAGGGCACAAAGCCAAGTGTTCTCTCTGAGACTGATTTAAAAGGGAAAAGCTAAAGTTCCACTTTTAGGAAGACAACAACAAGCAAAAGCAAGTGGGATTCCAAGTCATTAAGTTTTGTATATTTTGGAAAGTACCCTCTTAAGGAAGTGTAAATGGAGAAGTGTGAAAATAGGAACACTGGAAAAGGTGACAAGCCCTGGGTTCAAGTCTCAGTCATCTGTGTTACCAACCATGAAACCCTGCGATAATTTCGTCATACGTCCTCACTTCAGTTGCCTCAAGAGTTAAATGGAGATTTGATCACTCACTCGCTCACTCATGCACTCACTTACACACTCACTTGGTCACTTGTCGAGCATCCAAACATCAAGCAAACATCACACACGGTCTGTGCCTTCGATAAGCTCATAAGCCAGATATTTCCCTAATTTAATCACAAGGTTGTTATAAGAATCCCATGGACTTCAAAGACAGGCACAGATTTCAAATTAATAAAGCTAAGTAAGAGATGTTATTAAAATACTACAACTGGTTGAGAATGCATCTTGCAAGACCTATGACGTCTTGAGCATTCCGTAAGGTCGATCCAGAGGTCACAGATTCTCCTTTCCCCATTCACAGCCAAAATCGGTCTCGCTAATTGGACACAGCACTGTGTTGGGGGGGGCGGTCAGGCTTGCCATGAACCGGCCCCTCCCAAGTCTCACATCCTGCCATTCCTTCATGTGAACCCCAGCCATAGTGGGTACAGATGGCCTGTCAAATCTCCCTGGGGCACAGATCTGCTCAAGTCATAAATGTTCAATGTGTCCCCTCTTCCTATAAATCAAGACTACAGTCTACCTGGTTCCCAAAACTCTCACCCCAAGGCACCTGTTCGTCTTCATCTCCATTTGGGTAAACAACAGTAAGCCACAATGGTCAACTCACCATTTGTAATCATTACCAGTGTTCTCCTAGCTCTTTGCTTTCACTCAGCTGTTTCTTCTGGTAGGATGCCCTTTTCAGCCCCAAACCCCACATACACATTCTCCTTCTGAATTCAAGTTCAACCATCGATGCTTTCACATTTATCCTCACACTGCCTCCTCACCATCCTCCTGGTGAAAGCGGTTGCCCCTCCTCTGAACCACCGCAGCATCTTGCGTATACCTTGACAAACAATGATGGTGACAGTGACGATGACAAAGATAAGGATCACAGTGGTTCACCTATACTGAGACTTACAATGTACCAGGTATAGTGGTAAAGAAACACTTCGCATGAATTAAATTTTCAGTTCTTGCAAATGCTTTAAGTCACGGTAACAGTTTCATGCCATTTCACAGAGGAAACTGAAGCTTAATAAGGTTGAGTAATAAACTTGGGCTCCCTCATGGTCAACTGGCAGTCACGTGGATGGGCTTTGGCATCTCAGACACTTGTATGAGTCCAGGCTCTACAGGTTGGAGCTTCATGACGCTGGCCAAGAACTGGCTCAGTGTAAGCCTCCATTTCCTTATCTGTAAAATATGAGTAGTGCTGTTTGTTGTGATGATTACATGAGACAATGGATGTAAAACTCTAAGCAAGATGCTGGGCACAGAGAAGGTACTAGAGAGATCGGAGCTATCATGACCCCCAAGTAGAAAAGCTGTTTTAGGGTTATGATCGGTTGTCTCAGTGGACTTCTGCTCCCTTCCCCACGTGTTTAATAAAGCCCAGCTGAATAAATCAAGGCCATATGAGGAAACCTTACTACTGCAGGGCTGTCCCAAAGACATATGTCATAGAGAAACTTGTGCTATTGATGAGAAACAAGTTATATAAATGCAGGAACCAACCAAAAAATTTCCCGTTCCTTGGTTCTTAAGACCTACTCTTCTCACTTTGCTGAGGAAGGTACAGCCTGAAACTTGGCCCTGTTACTCTGTCCTCTCCACGTAGGCAGGCCTTTATTTTTCTGCTGCTCTGGTTTAATTACTCTCCAGGAGGCTTTTTCAAAACTCTACTTAGTGGTACATAATTGCCCAGCTAAATGTTGGAGAACCTCAAAACCAAAGGCCCACACCTTATGCCCAAAGCCTCCAGGGCACCTTCCAAAAGCACTGGCTTGGGGGAGAGCCACTGAAGGCCACTGCATTATATACCAGAGGACCTGGCATCACCAGCTTCCCCAGCTACTGCACATCCAGCTCCATGGGGGCACTGATGAGCCCTCAAAAAATTATCTAGAAAGAGACCTCAGTTTATACTCCAGAGCAAAGAGCTCTACAAGGCAGTGACGTACCATAAGAAGCCACTCTGAGGTTTCAGCTAAAATAATCCCACAGAGATTGTCATACTGTTTATACATCCTTCATTTCATGACCACCCGGTGAGGTCTGCTGGGGCAGGAGTGCAGGAAGTGGTCGATAGCACGGACTCCAGAGCCAAATTGCCTTGGAATTCCCCCAGCTTCGCCATTTACCAGCTGTGTGAATGTGGGCTTGGCACTTAACTCCCTGTGTCTTGGTTTCCTTGTCTTCAAAAGGATGACAGGAATAGTTTCTATTGCACAGGGTTGTATGCAGATAAATGGAATAGATACATTAAAACAGTGTGGAGCCACAGTGTTCAATACAGATCACTGATTATAAATATCTTATTTCATGTACTGAGCAAATATTTATCAAACACCTATGAGCCAGGCACTGGATGTATCTAGGTGAATGAACCCAAATCTCTGTCTTCATGGAGTTTATAGTCTGGTGAGAGAGACAGACGCTAATCAAATATTCATACAAAGAAACGCAACTTCTCTACTGGGATAGTGCTATAAAGTAGAGGAACATGGTGCCCTGAGAGTGCACATGGAGGCAGGGAGGGCTGCCCTGAGGACGTGCTATGTGAACTGAGATCAGATCAAGGAGAAGGCATTAACTGGTGACAGCTGTGGTTGGTAGCTGCAGCGTTATGCATAAAGTAAATTTGCAGGGCAAGGCCCAGTAGAAGGAGGCCATGGGATGTGTCAGAAGAATTATGAATAGGTGAGTGGGGCTGGAATGCAAAAAGCAGGGAACTCCAGGGAGCAGCAGGGGCTGGGGAGGCAGACAAATGTCAGGCCATTTAAGGCCTTGTAGATCTAGTGAAGGTTTTGGGTTTTTAATCCCCAAAACGTTGGAAAGCCACTCAAGGTTTTAAACAAGGGAAGTTGAAGTGATTTTCCCAAGTCTGGTGAGCTTCTGGTAGCAAAACCAGGACTAGGAATCTGGTGCCCTTGTTTTGGTTTGCCACATTTGATAAGCATCCTCCCTGGCATGCCTGCTCCCAGGGACAGACATTAATGGACAACAGTGAGGGAAACTCGATAGAAAGCTTCATGCACTGTACTTGTGCCTCTGCAGGAAGCAGGGCAGGCCTGAAGGATGGGTCCTTGGAGGGCCTGAGATTAGTGTCTGAGCCAGAGCTCCAGCGGGGTGGGAGACTGGAGAGGAAGCTTGCATTGTGTTGCCTGGGAAACGCAGGATGGAGAAATAAAACTCAGTCATCAAACCAGTTACCAATGGACGGGGCTGCCAAGGTCCTGGAAAGGGAAAGAGGACTGGCAGTATCACACAGTGAAAGACTAGACTGTGACGGGGACACACTTCAATCCTAATCAATGTCTATTTTACTAAGCCAGGCTGTCTCTTGATTTGTTAATGCCCCACTTGAAAAGTCAGGCCGCTGAGCTTAAGGAACCCAACACGAATCGGAAGAAGCAGCAACAGGATCAGTGGATCTTAACCTTTTGTGAGCTCTGGATCTTTTTGGGAATCTGGCAGAAGCTATGAACCCTCTTCCTAGAAAAAAACATGCATATATATATACTCCTCCATAATTCTACATAAGCCCACTCCCCACAATATTTACACAAGAGACATTAAGAAGGCCGGGCACGGCAGCTCACGCCTGTAATCCTAGCACTCTGGGAGACCGAGGCGGGCGGATTGTTTGAGCTCAGGAGTTTGAGACCAGCCTGAGCAAGAGCAAGACCCCGTCTCTACTAAAAATAGAAAGAAATTATATGGACAGCTAAAAATATATACATATAGAAAAAAATTAGCCAGGCATGGTGGCACATGCCTGTAGTCCCAGCTACTCGGGAGGCTGAGGCAGGAGGACTGCTTGAGCCCAGGAGTCCGAGGTTGCTGTGAGCTAGGCTGACGCCATGGCACTCTAGCCCAGGCAACAGAATGAGACTCTGCCTCAAAAAAAAAAAAAAAAAAAAGAGAGAGAGACATTAAGAAAAATGTTCACACAAAAATCTATATATGAATATTTATAATAGCTTCATTATAAATGCCCCAAATTGAATACAACCTAAATGACCATCAGCTGGGGAATGGATTAACAAATTATGGCTCATCCATATGATGGAATATTTGCTCAGCAATATAAGGGAACAAACTACTAATACACAGGACAATATGAATGAATCTCAAAATGAATCTAAGTGGAAAAAAACCAGATTGAAAAGGCTACATCTTCAATGACTTCATTTATATGACATTCTGGAAAAGACAAAATCATAGGAACAGAAAACAGGTCAGTAGTTGCCAGGGGTTGGGGGGAGAGAATTGTCTACTAAGGTGTACCAGGGGACTTTCTGGGTTAACTAAAATATTCTGTATCTTGATTATAGTAGTGATTACATGATTATATACATTCATCCAAATTCATAGAACTGTAAAATAGGGGTGAATTTTACTGTATGTAAATTATACTAAAATACAGTCAGGCAGCATTTAATGATGTTTTGGTCAATGATGGATCAAATATACAATGGTGGTCCCATAAGATGTAACGGAGCTGAAAAATTCCTATTGCCTAGTGATGTCATAGCCGTCATAATGTCACAGAGCAACACATTACCCATGTGTTTGTATGGTGCTGGTGTAAACAATCTTACTGAGATGCCATTTGTATAAAAGTATAGCACATACAGTTATGTATATAATACTAGATAATGATAACAAGCAACTATGTTACTGGCTTCTTATTTACTATACTTTTTATCATTAGAATGTACTCCCGCTACTTATATTTAAAATAAATTAACTCAGTTAAACAGCCTTAAGCAGGTCCTTCAGGAGGTATTCTAGAAGAAGGCATTATTCTTGTAGGAGACGACAGCTGCATGTGTGTATTACCCCTGAAGACTTCCCAGTGGGACAAGATGTGGAGGTGGAAGACAGTGAGATTGATGATACTGACCTTGTGTAGGCCCACACTAAGGTGTGTGTTTGTCTCTTAGTTTTTAACAAAACAATTTAAAAAGTAAAAAATGAAAAATGAAAAATTTAAAAAATAGAAAAAAATGTTTACAGAATAAGGATATAAAGAAAATATTTTTGTACAGCTGTACAATGTGTTTATGTTTTAAGATGTTATTATGAGTCAAAAAGTTCAAAAAAATAAATTTATAAAATAAAAATGCTAAAATAAAAATAAAAATACACTAAGCCAAGGTTAATTTATTATTGAAGGAAAAATTTTTTTATATAAATTTAGTGTGGCCTAAGTGTACAGTATTTATTATAAAGTCTACAGTAGTGTACAGTAATGTCCTAGACCTTCACATTCACTCATCACTAACTCACTCAGAGCACCTTCCAGTTCTATAAGCTCCATTTATGGTAAGTGCCCTATACAGGTGTAGCATTTTTATTTTTAATTCTGTAATTTTACTCTACCTTTTCTATGTTTGGATATGATTAGACACACAAATACTTATTTACCATTGTGTTATAATTGCCTACAGTATTCAGTACACTAACATTCTGTACAGGTTTGTAGCCTAGGAGCAATAGACTATACCATATAGCCTAGGTGTGTAGTAGGCTATGCCATCTAGGTTTGGGTCAGTACACTCTAGGATGTTTGCAAAATGCTGAAATTGCCCAATGATGAATTTCTCACAACATATCCCTGTTGTTAAGTAATGCATAACTGCAAATCAAATTTTAAAGATACTCTGCATAGAGCTACAGAGAGAACATGGGCCAATCTTCAGACTTCAGTTAAAGAAAACTTGTTCTAGAATTAAACAAGTTTTAAAGTGGAAGGGCCTCCAGAAAAATCTAGACCACATCTGCTTATTTCAAAAATAGAAAAACTGGAGATCAAAAAAATAAAATACTGCCTCCAAGAGCACATACCTTACCAGTGATGTTCATTATTGCAATAAATATTAGTTGCACACTGACTGCATTCTATTAATAGATATTATCCTAGGTGTTGAGGCCATCTGAATTAGCAAGAAAAATGAGACTTACTGCCTTGAAGACCTGGCATTTTTAACTGAGGTGTTTGATTTAATAGCATATTACCAATAGACTACAAAGGCTCCAGGGAATATTTAGTTTCTGGATCTTGCTGGAGCACTTGACTGGGAGCTAGGAGACTTGTATATGAAATCAGTAAGCTGCAGGGAAGAGTGACTTTTTGAGGCACCAACTGATCTCTGAGCCCCTCCTTTCTTGTCCACAACCAGATAGGAAAATAGTTGAATTACTAAAATGATCAACTTCAGCTTCCACATGTGCAAAGATCAAGTACAGCCCCCGGAAGCATGGTCTTATTAATGTTGAGGGCTCAACACCTAAAAGCCCTCAAAAATGGTAGCTATAACAAGGGTCCAAACCCAGGCCTCATGTTACTCATGTCACCATGCACGGATCACTGAATAGCTTTAAACCTCAGGCTCCTCATGTAAAATGGGAAAAACAATGATACCTATGCCTCTCAAGGTTGGTATGAAGGTTCAGTAGGATAATGCATGTGCCTGACATATTGTAATCCCTTAATTAATGGCAGAACCTGCTGCTCTAAATGCCATCATCATCAATATCATCATTCCAGTTTCTAAACTCACTTTCTGTGTCACATGAAAGACTCTTCCTGATTACAAAGGCCAGGTTGTTACTTAGTTGCCAGACAGGGCAATTTCAGCCTCCTTCCACTTGGATCAAATAATTTGACTTTCAGCTGGGGAAGAATTATTGAGTTGCTCAAGTGTACACCTGAGTTCCCTTAGCAGAAATTCCAGCCTGGACAGGCCAATTTGGTTACTCTGAAGCCTTCTGGATCAGTCTGTGCACCCAGAGACCAATAATCACTTCCTGCCCTGGGCTTCCCATGGCAACAGGCTCGTACCCAGCTGCCTTGTTCCACCAGGCCCTCTTTGGCCTTGGCATTGTAAGAGTGAGTCTCAATGAAGGGACACGGGAAGGGAGGCAGGAGTTACACAACAGTGTAGCACAATGCCTCCAGTGCAGAAGTGGTGTTAAAAACACATTCAAGATTAAAACATTATAAATTATAAACCATTTATGTCTACTTTTTGTTTTTAGGACACAAATTTCCAAAAATACTCTGTGCCTTAAATCTCTTTTTATTAGTAGGGATGCACAGAAAATGGAATTTGCTCCCTGTATTTTGGGGCATCCTCCAAAGGTCTATCAGAATCTAGTACGGGTCAGCAGAGTACGAGGCTTTTCCGATCCTCTAAAGGGGTCATCGTTGGTTCTTTTTAAAAAAGTTGCAAATCACTGCTGCAGTGAGACCTCAATAGCTCAAGACCGAGTGAAATGTTACCCCATTTCACATATTCTTATAATATGCACATTAGGACAAATTCCAGGCTGCTCTATGCTAAGAAAATGCTACATCACAGGGAACCAGGGGCTCCAAGCTGCGTGTCCTGGTAGCTAAAGGGGTCCAGAGATCTCTGTCGTACATAACTTAACAAATGAAGAGCCTCTTTCTGAGCTCAGTAGTAGTTGAGCACAGTTCTGTTTTCACCTGGTTCCTAGGCTGCAGCATTTGATTCAGAAGAAAATGGCCACTAGCAGACAGGGAAGGAAGGACATTTACTTACAAATCATATTTCTCCACCTCTGGCCCTCCCCCTGCATCAAAATCACTTGGATAAATTTTTTTAAAATCACCACTTCCTGAGTTCCACCCCAGACCTACTGACTCAGAATCTCTGGAAATATGCATTAACTAGAGTCTCCAGGGACTTTGATACACATTGTCCCCTGACAATACCTTGGAGAAACACAGACCTAGAAGAATGAATTCACCATGGTGGCATTTTCAGCTCAGAGAAATGGCTAGCCTGAAATGAAACTCCGGCCCTTTGGAAGTGTTTCGGCATCAACCCTTCAATTTCAGACCCCAAATGAAACTGTTGCGAGAGTTCCCTACTGAGTCCACTCACATAACTGGGCAATTAGTCCCGGCTCACTGCTTCATTCTCCCCTGAAAGGAGAGGCGGCCACATGACCTAAGACTCACTCAAACAAAGAAGCTCACAGGCTTTTGGACCACTTATCAACAGACGGAACTATTATTTCCGAAGGTATTAGCTCTTCTATTTCATAGTTAGGTGATCTTGATCAATGGCCTGTGGAAGGGGAGATGGATAAGGATCTGTTTTCTGATCTGCACCCCACTCACCACCGCAAACGATGGCAATCCATGGGTACTTCACAGTGAAATAATGCTCTTTGTCTGAAGACCTATCAGTTTTTCTTTTAATCAGGAAGACATATTGGGATATAAATAAATAAGGGGGAAAAAACTACTTTCTTATAGGAATATCCTTGATGCCACTATATTTATGTTTTTAAAAGTGTATTCTAAAAAATAAATAATTCTTTCTAAGCTTAGACTTAACAAGGAAAGTGTTATTTTGACACCCCTTTCAACCTATGAATAAGACCAGACTAGAGGATCTCTAAGGCTTTGCTATGCAAAAGCCTTAGATCAGCAGTGTTAGTTTGTAAGAAATGCAGATGCTCAGGCCCCACTCTCTACCCCGAATCACAATCTCTGTTCTAACAAGATCTCCAGGTGACTCATAGGCACAATATATTTTGAGAAATACTCTTTTAAGGTACTAGCTCTCAAATATACTGGTATGTATATTGGAATCATCTGGGGAACAAAAAAAAAAAAAAAAACAAAAAACCAAAAACTCTGACTGCTGGTTCTTACCCTAGATATTCTTTCTTAATTGGTACTGGATGCAGCCTGGGTATAGGACTAAATACCTAGGTGATTTTAATCTGCAGCAATATTTGAAACTCCTTGCTCTAAGGGACCTCTCCAGCTCCCAAGCTATGTAGGCTATGAACTTGTCAAGAAGAGCAAAAACGAGCCACCAATTCAAACACCTTTAGGAGTCACACAAGTAATATAAATGAGTGGCACAAGCAGGTGTGGACAGTGGCAAACTGGAGAGTGTAGACCCTGTGCAGAGGAGGTGGCTAGCACCCAGCTGTTGCCTTTAAACATGGGAGTCCGATGCTGCCAAATCTTCTGACTTTCTTTAAGAAGCTGAAAATCCAAATTTTCATGTTTTTTTTTTTTTTTTTGTTACTGCTAATCACAAACTCAATTTTCTTTTCTTTTTCTAAAACTTATGCTACATATAAAACCACTGAATATGATCCATAGAATACCAGTTTGGGACTTGTGACAGACAGAAAACAGGTCTACATGTAGAAAGAGTATAAGCCACACCCCACAACAGTGACAGACAACTCCGAAGTGATTCAGTCCGTATAGAGCATGTGACTGCTTCAGAGAGGATGGGGGGGCTCTCTCTCTGCCCTGCTGCTTGAAGGAATTCGGGGGACTCCAGTTTTTTCTCTTTCGAAGTGGAAACACACACTTAAAAATGTAGCATGATCACAGAAAGGCAACACTCTTGGCATGATTGAAGCCAGGTCCTGGCTCCCCAGAGAAGTTCAAAGAGCAGAGTGCAAAGGACAGGGTGCAGCATGAATGCAGGGGGCCAGGGAGGGCGATGGGCTGTGAAGGTGTGGTGCTTGGCTGCGATCTTCATGAGACAAGAGTGTACTATAGCAATGGGCAAGTGAATAATGCGAAGACTACTCCTGGGAGGAGGAAACTTCTAAAGGTGATTTACAGTTCCAATGGTGAGACAGTTCATTTCAGGTATTACAAAGGGCATCTGGCTCTATTTACACAAATGTCTTTTTTCTTCCACTAACTGAAATCCCAACCCAACCTGGGCCTTTAAAGACTACTAGGAAATGTCATAGGAGCAGAAAAGGAAGAGTGGACACACTAAGGATGCAGTTTCTATCAAAGGCTAAGAGAAAAGAAAAACTCCTTTAGGAATCATAGGCTTGATCACTAAGAAAAAAGTAAAGTAAAACTGGAAAAAGAATTGATTTTATTCCAAAGGATAGTATCATCCCAATACATTCTAATAGATTTATGTCCCTCTGGTGAGACCAGAAGCTACATGAAGACAAATTAGATCAACACATGCATTAACTACGTAGGACTGCTAGAGCAGTCTTCCATCTTCTTATGTCTTCCACTTGTGCATATCCATGAGAGTTTATCAAGGGGCTAGAAACATAAGAACATAAAATACACACATGACTCTTGAGCCAAGTATGAATAACAGCTTTAAGAAAACCTACATTGACCTAAAGCAGTGGTTTTCTAACTGTGGTCCCCAGACCAGCCATGTCAACATCACTTGGGAGCTTGTTAAGTATAAAAAGGTTGGGCATGTTGGCTCACGCCTGTGATCCCAGCACTTTGGGAGGCCCGGATGGGAGGGTCGCTTGAGGCCAGGAGTTCAAGACCATTATGGGCAACATAGTGAGACCCCCAGACCTACTGAAACCCCCTTGCCTCTACAAAATAAACTCTTGGGTCCCACCCCAGACCTACTGAATCAGAACCTCTGGGGACGGGATCCAGCAATCTGTGCTTTCTCAAGCCCTCCAGTTGATTGTAAGGAGACTCTGCATTGTCTCAGTAAATTTTCACAACAATCAATTGAGATGGACAGGTTAAAATTTATCATCCTTATTTTAGCTGAGGAACAGGTAAAGTTATTTGTTGAAGGTCAGATTATTAATAGCAAAATAAAGACACCAGGCTTTTTCAACTTTGATCTTGAGGTAAAAATTTAAATTTTCTAGCAGTAGTTGATTTGCATTCCATTGTAAATAATATGATTTTTTCTTTATCTTAACAACTGTGTATCAGCCCATTAGCAAGAATAGTAACGATTCATCCACCCAGTTGTGCCCTTGACTTTCTTATCTGAATGCTTCTGCTCCTATCTTATCTTAAAATTTTGTTTTTTAAATCTTTTAAAACCTACCCCAAAGGCTGCCTCCACTGTTTAGACTCTCACCCTGGGAGAGTTTCAATGACACAGCTCTCTACTTGATCTCCTAGTACATGTGTTTACATGGCTTCTGCCCACAGTAGACTCTAACTTTTTGGGGGAAATGAACATATCTTAGCATATCTGTATACCCCTAACACTCAACATAGAGTGATGCTTCGGAGCCGGAAAGGAACAAAGAAAATAAAACATCTGCCAAATCCTACAATTATTAAACATCAACTGTGTCACAGGTCTTAGGATAAGCTTTCTATATACCTCATTTTATTTTCATACTCAGTGCAATCTTGTAAGAAACATATTTGTATCTCTATTTTCAAGAGGGAAAATTGAGACTCAAAGAGATTAAAGAAATGATCCAATTTCATATGGCTAGGACATGATAAAACTGGAAATCTTGTGGAGTACTATAATGCCTCTCCACTTCTTATTTAAAGGATGGGGAAAGTCAAAGCCTACAGAAAGAACGGAATTTTCTTAGTCCCACAGAAAGGGACTGAAGCCAGGTCCAGAATGCAGACCCCAGGTCACTTTATAAATCACCCAGGTGTCTCCCCTGAACATCATAGCAGTGGAAGAAAAAAATGTTCTTGGAATTTCTGAATCACTTTGCGAGTTGCCTCCTTTCTGCAAATTGGTTTCCAGGCAAATTTCTGAAGAGGATTCATTTTCTCTCCCTCAAAATACCAGAGTCCATTATTTGGCTGTTTTTGCCCACTGTTTGGATGCTGTTGCCCTAAACTCTTTAGAACTCTTCCTTTCTGGTGTCAGACCCACAACAAACACAATTACACCCTGACCTTTCTCAACGCTAGGGAACTTTCTTCCGGGCTCCATTCTGATTCTGTTGCTCTTTCTGGGCAGGCATTGGGTTTTTCAGAGTTTAAATTGTTGGCTATCTTTCTTTTTTCCTGATGAAAATTCAGTGGTGACTGCTAACCTCAGAAGACCTCACTTCTGCTCTTGGATGTGGCAGGGAAACCTCAAGGATCCACAGTCATAATGGATTGCGCCCGGCTCTATTTCAAACCTGGAAATAAACGCAGGGAGTCTGACCTTAATACATCAAAGTGCTGGTGAGCACTGAACAATGATGGGAACGGGGTGATTAATGTGCACCTCCTTAATTATCCAGCCCGGTGCAGGGAACCAGATTCCAACCTGATGGAAGATAAGGGGGGATTCATTTCCTGGTTAACTGAGTGCTAACTCCTTAAGTTCTTCAGAGCTGTTTACCCCCAAAGCATCCCACTTTTGAGCTTTAAAGGTTGTACACTGTTTCCTCGGGTATGTTGTTTTAAAACTACACAGACATCCTAAACATCCAACAGTAAAGATTCTGCTGAACACATTATGATATATTACATCAAAGAATTCTACACAGCTATTTAAGCCCTAGTGTGGATGTCTATTTACCGGCATGAAAGATGATCACAGTATTGTAAATAGTATTGAAGAATAAAAAACTGTACATACACCATGATTCCAGCTTTATAAAATAATAAAAAGCCCAATATATGACTAGCAAGTCTAAAAGGATATTACCAGCATATTAACAGGGTTATCTCAGAGTTGTGCAGTGATGAGTACTTTGATTCCCATCACGTTTTTCTTACCTATATTTTATAGTTTCCCATAATAAACATGTATCACCCATATCATTTAAAAGGATACTGTTTTTACTAATAATTACATACAATAATAAATATACACACAACCAACAAACAACTTGCCAAATCATCAGTCCTGAAATTACAGCTTTGTATAAAAAATTGCCTGATAGAAATATTTCTGTATCTGGAGAAAACTAACATGGATTTTAGTCCCAAATCTGCCCGTAACTACTGGTATACCTTTGGCCACAGAGACCCTTGATCCTTGGGTCTCAGTTTTACTTTTGAGCAAAATAGGGATAATGCCATTCACCTTGCAGACCCAGAATGAAGGTGTTCTACTGCAGGACTGTATTTCACAATCAAGATGACTTTTTAAAAGCACATACCTCAAGGATCCCCAGTAATAATGGACTGTGTACAGCTCTATTTCAAACCTGAAAAGAAATGCAGTGAGTCTGACCTTAACCCATCAAAGTGCCGGTGACCCCTATCACTGAACAATGATGAGACAGGGGTGATTAATGTGCACCACCCTAATTATCGAACCTGGTTGAAGGAACCAGATTTCAACCTGGTTGAAGATGAGGGGGACTCTGTCTTCAGGCCATTCCAGAACAATCCAGAGCTCACAAGGAAGTGCTGAGCTAATTTTTATGGACCGGTTGCCATGGTGGCTGTCTTTCCTGGACACATGAGATTATGTGATCTGACATAGCGTGAGCTTTGTTAATTGAAAGTCACTAAGTGAAAAGGAAGAATAAATACGTATGCCATGGACCAAGGTCCTGCCAACCTTACCAACCAGGCCCAGATTGCTCAAGGAGTAAAAATTCAAACAAGTGATGTATTTCAACAATTTGTTTTTTAAAAGGGCAGTTTGTTTACCAAAGGACAATGTCACAATAAACTGAGACATGGAGTAGGTCCAAAATCCAGGGAGTTTATATTGTAAAGTGTCCTTAGTGATAATTATGTCTGACTTCCACCTGATAGAGTCATACTCTCTGTACCCCATCATGGCTATCTCTGCTTCAGTGTCTCTGGGGCGCGGGGCTCACTAGGTCACCCTGAGGCCCATTTAACCCTTTAATGGTGCTGTGATCACATCCTTCCAGCCATTACCCCCGACTCTTCCAGAGGTCTGAGCTCTGCCACCTGGAGCCACATAAAAGTCCCACCAGGTCTTCCATGATGTATTGATGGCTCTAAACTGTGTTACAAAACTGTGTTACAATTAACCAGCCATTAGTGATATAGTCACGAAAGTTTCAAACAAGGCATCATTTATAAATCAGAACATATTTTAGTTTATTCCTCTCTGATTTACTTTCCAATCGACATCCATAAATAGGAGAGAAAAGGGTTGAGTCATGACTCCCACAAGAGGAATACGAAGTAGTTGCATCTGTCACAGGAGCTAGGAAGGGCAAAAGGTTGTTGATTACTGTAGCTACGTAGAACTTTGGATATTAAGAGTGAGCTATCATGCCTCATCCATAGCTAACATTTCTTAGGTGCCTTCCATGCCCAGGGTATTAGACTATGTGGTCAAAAGAGAGAGAAGTATGAAGCATGATCATGAAATCGTGGAGACTTGGCCTAGATGGTTATGAGTCTTTTTATACTAAAAAGAGAAAATAACCCCAAACAATGTGCACTTATTTATTTATTCAAATATTTATCAGATATAACTAATGCTAGGGGTAACATGGTGAAAAACCAAAACAAAACAGACAAGGACACAGCCTTTATGGAGCTTACATTCTGGTCTCTATCTCTGTTTATAAATTTTGATGATTTAGCTTTCTGCCCTTCAACCTCAAAAAAAGCTTGGTTTAAAAGGATCCTTATAGGGCACTGGTCCAAGCACTGATATTTCATTGTAACGTAGCCACTAAGGAAGGAATGACACAGCTGTGCAGCAGGACACCGTGGTGATCAGGGGTGTCAGCTGTGTGATCACAGCTGGGTTTGGGCCCAGCTCTGGCACTTGTTATGAACTGTGTTTCCTTGGTCCAGGTAGCAAGCCTGACTCCATTTCTCATCTGTAAAATGCTTCTCATACCTGCTTCCCAAGGCTGCTGTGCAGATTCAAGGGGATAATGCATGTGAAGCTCTCGGCCGGCACAGTGCCTCATGAACGGTGGCTGCTGTACTACTATTGCATTAGCAGAAGCACACATTATCATCATCAATTATTGAATTCTGCTATATATGGGGAAACTATGAGAAAGGCCTTTGCATCTTCTGCTAAGTAGGGTAACAACGCCCTTCCTAAAATATTTTATAAAAGGTAAAGTTCCAGATGCATAATCTATGTTATAACTAGCCATAGTCGCGCTCCCTGTCATTTCCGCCCATTTGACTTTTCTGTCTCCTCCCTGATGTTCCCCCACCGATCAACCCTCTAGACTGAAGAGCCTGTTTCTTCAAGGCACCCTTTTTGAAGGAAGTCAACACCTGCCTCCACCTTGGTGAGGCTCTTTTCAACAGATGACAATCATATGAACATCTAATATCCTCCTTCAAATTCATCCTCCAACACCAATGCCCAAGTTAATACCTAAGATGTTTGTCATCTTGAAATGCATTTCCAGGGACACACGTCTCAGTAAGAGATTCCATGCTTCAAACCACCTGTTGGAAAAGAGCCCTCCTGCCCTCACTCTCTTCTCCAACTGGGAGGAGTTACTTATAGACTTGGACAGATTTTGGGACACTAATGAGGACACATTTGCTGGTAGGTGGCGGTCATTATGCATTTAAACAGGGGTCAGCAGACTATGGTATGTGGGCCAAATCCAGCTGCCTGTCTTTGTAAATACGGTTTTATTGGAATATAGCTATGCTCATTCATTTACATATCAGCTAAGGCTGCTTTCACTCTCTCCAACAGCAGAGTTGAATAGTTGTGACAGAGACTGAACGGCTCACAAAACCTAAAATATTTACTATCTGTCCTTTTACAGAAAAAGTTTACCAACCCCTGCATACCAAGCTGAGCATGCAATTAGCCCCCGCACTGCTGTAGTGGTGAACTAACCCAAGACCTGAGCAACCAGGACAAGCCTGACGTTCTTTGGCATATTTTTTGCAAATCTCCTTGGGCCAACCCCAAAATGGACAAAAGATTATGTCTGCAGCAGAATACACCTATTCCTGCATGCCAGACTGCCATGCCATCCGAAAGGTGCCCAAACATCCCTCCAGTCCCTAAAATCACCAAGACTATAATTTGTCTTTTTTAATTCACCCCTCATTCTCCACTGCATATTCCCTTTGACCACTTTAAATGCATCTTCCCTTTTATTTTTTTCTACCACCTCTGGCAAAACCCAGTTATACTGAACTATCATAACTGTCATCCTTCCTCAATTCTGCAAGCTTTAAACTTCTTTCAGTGTCTCTGAGGATGCCTGGACCTTTGATCCATCTCCAAGATGAATGCCCTGCCATGTAACCACTTGTCATGAACCCGTACCTTTTGCTGTTCCCATCAAGGTCTGCTGGGAGGGGCAGGGGTGCACCTCAGAGCACATGATGCCCTCCTTAGACATAAGAGAACTGAGAACATTTGGGCTGAGGACCATATTATATGTCATTACAGAAGCGGAAGCCAAAGGTCAGAAAAAATCAAAAGGCTCTCCCTAGTCACAGAGGCAGTTCCTTAGCAGACTTGGGCGTACAACTACAGCCCTCAGACTCCCAATCTGGTTTCCTCTTCCACATGCCATGCCATTTCTTTTTGGATTCTAAGGAGAAGTCACATTTTTCAGTAATATCTTTCCCATTTCCTCTACTTTTATCACGGTACTGCCCACCCTGCCACCAACATCATTTTCTGAGCCCTTTCTATGTCTCTTCCATCTAACTAGCTTTCTTTTCCTCTCTGCTTTCCCCCGACCTCGGCATCTTCCAGAGATCCTGCCTTAGGTTTATCTAAATTAAATCTCTTCCCATGACTGTTTACCTAGTCCTCTAAGCTCGTCAGTCTGGTTAATAATTTCTTTCATCATCTTCTCCTGTGCTTGCAAGCCTATAATTTGGCATTGTCCATAAATCTAAATAACATACAATTAGCTTCATCTTAGATCATTATAGACTTCTTCAATAAACAGTCCCATTATAGACCCCTGTGGAGAGGGGCTTTTCCATTCCATGTGGTGAGAACCTCTGACTTGCCTTTGTCTTTCCCAGCTGGGAGCTTGAGGCCAGGAGCACAGATGCCCTGCCTAGTGTGATCTTGCCCAGGGATGGCTGAATGGTGAGGAGAGGCCACTTCCCTCCAGCCCACGGCCTGTTGCCGGGGGAACCATGCTTCCAGATAATGGTGTCTCTCCTCCAGGACATCAAGCCTTCACTGAACCTTCGGGAACAGCGCGAGGGGAAGGACTGAATCAACTTTGCATTTTTCCATTGGCAACAGGCCTTGGGCTTCCTGTGTAAGCCCATTCCCAGCAATTCTCATCCCAGTGACCTTGCTCTTTCTGGATATTCCTAATTTGACTTTTAAACTGTCCAGTGGGTTATAAAACACTCTTTCCCAGATGCTGCACAGCTCCCTGGCTGACCTCCAGGCCCTGCTCAAATGTTGCCCTATCCGAGGCCTTCCCTGACCACTCTATTGAAAGAAGGACCCCACCCCCAACACACACACATGCCCCCAGACCCCTCCATGATGCATTTTCCCCCCACGGGTCTATATATTTCACTTATTGTTTGCTTCCTGTCTGTCACTAGACTGAGAGCTCAATGAGGGCGGGCACTTTAGTCTCATTTGGTCACTCTGTTCCCAGCACCTAGAACAGAAAACCAAACATCTGTTGAACGGAGGAGTGAACAACTGTGAAGCTGCTAGTGATGATTCGGTTTTTATACACAGGGAAGACTTGACAGTTTTCAGGGAGCTTTGGCTTGCTTTATCTCATTTGACTTTCACAAAAGTTAACATTATCTTTATTTTCAGAAAAGGAATCTTATGATGATAAGAAAACAAGTCAATTCTTTCCTTCCTTCCTTATTCAAATAACGAACAGCTTTACATATTCACGCTGATGTCACACAACCTGTGTCAAATTCTGACTTGGTCTTAATTTCTTAAATGTAGGATCTCAGGCAATTACTCAACTTCAGAAACCTCAGTTCACGCACCTGAAAGATGGGGGCGGTACGAGTCATATCTGGAAGATGTCAAGAGGATGAAATTAGGTATATATATATGCAAGTACTTAGTACAGTGCCTGGCATACAGTAAACTCTCAATACACGTTTGCTGCTGATTTTTATTATCCTTATTTATTGCTGTCATCATACCATCACTACCATAGCCACTGCTGCTACTGTAATGTCACCACCACCATCACAGCATCACCACCATCAGTACCACTATGTCGTCACCAGTATCAGCACCGCCACCACCATGTTACCACTGCCACCATGGTAACACCACCACTACCATCACAACGTCATCCCTGCCACAATCACCACTACCAGTGCATGCCAGGTACCCTGTTAGGCACTATAGCTATGCAGCAGTCCCCAACCTTTTTGGCACCAGGGACCATTTCATGGAAGACAATTTTTCCACAGACCAAGGAGATGGGGGATGGTTTGGGGATGATTCAAGTGCATTACATTTATTGTGTACTTTATTTCTATTATTATTCCATTGTAATAATATGATGAAGTAATTATACAACTCACCATAGGTTGGGGACCCCTGAGCTATAGAATAAAGACAAAAATAAAAGGCCAGAGATTTATTGGTTATGACCCACACCGTAAGCTAACTGCTTTATGTATACTTAATGCTTGTAACAACCCTGTGAGACGTGTCATTATCACCACATACCTACATGACAGCTGAACTACGGTTGCAACTCATATCTGCCTGATTATAACCTCCTTGATCTTAATCACTCTACTGTACTCACATAATTTAGTGAGAGAGGGAGGTATTTAAATAACTATTATGGTATAGTATGATAACCTAAAAGAACAAAAAGGTGCTGTGGAAGGACATACGAGGGCCACCTACTCAGACTGGGGGAAGAAGGTGTGGGTAAGGAAGGCTTCTTGGAGGTGGTGTTGTGAGGCAGATCGTGGAAAGTGAAATGGGGTTAGCCAAGGCTTCAAAACGAGCACATGGCAGAGCAAGAGTGGATTCTACAGCTGCAAGTTCACTCCACCACCATCCACTGTAACCTTTCAATCTGGAGCATAGAACTGTTGTCTCTAGTCCCTGGGCTCCAGTGGCTCATGAGGACTCTACTTTTGGCAGAGTAGTGATTTCACCCCATAGTGAATAAAGAATGCTTTGCCAAGTGCTGTCAGCTGCTGTCAGGCCATTCCCACAGGATGCCATTTATTATACATCTGAAGGAAATCCATGACCACCATGTGACAACTCCTGCCCCTGTGTAATTCCTTCAAAAGGAAGGAAGAATGGTGACCCATGCTGATTGCACAGCTGCTTGGTAATGAACAGGAAAATAGAGCATCTGGATGGCTCTCGGATGTATATAAAGTGGAGAATGTAGGGGAGGCATGAAATCCTGACTTTTGGAGATTCTATCTCTTGGTACTAGAGAAGATGAGTTTGTCTTTGGATACTCTTCTGGGTGGTAAAAGTTTAGTTAGAGCCACTGCCTGAACATCAAGGACTTTGGACTAGACACTTCAGCTGAATCCTAGGTGGAATGGGTTCAGGTCCAAGACTGACTTAACAGCAGGAAGGACAGATTGGCCCAGACGGACAGAGCAGGCTGGGCTGAAAAGAAGTTAGTATCAGGGATCAAGGTGGGGATGCCTGAAGTTCAAGTTGCATGATGAATGAACACAGCTCTAGGTACCTGCCCAACACTTTGATAACACTTTCTTGGTCTTAAAAGAGGTGTAGGAGCTGTCAGAGGATACAGGCACTTAGAGAAATCAGCACTGATGTGGGAAAGATGCCCTGATAGGTATATTGAGGGGATTTAGAGATAATACCTGGGTCAGGCAACTTTGTGCTGTAGTTCAGGAAATTTAACATTGGTTTCTTACTCTCTAAAATGAGGCTAATAATACCTACCTTACAAGACTGTAGTAATGCATGAAATGGCATATGTAAAGTTTCTAGCATGGAACTATTCCTACCTGGCACAGAGAAGGTATTCTTTAAATATTAGGTCCTTTCCCTTTCCCCACAAGGAACTTTCGGACTGCAAGGTAATCTCGGGAATGATAATGAAAGAGAGTCAATGAAGTTCAGTGGGAGTTGAGTGGTCAGAGGAAGGAAAATCTCATGTCTCCTCAGCATAAACATGGTGTTCAGGACAAGCTCTGTGGAGGAGTCAAAGTTTGAGCTGGATATGAGAGAATGGAGGGAGGGTTTGCTTATACTGATATGAGGGGCCGATCTATGCCAGGCAGAAGTATTAAGGCACACGAACTTAAGGTGGTGGGGAAGCAGAGAGGCAGGAGGCATGCTCAGGACAGAATGTATTCCAGGTAGGCTAGAGTGTAGGGCCCGGGCATGGGAATCATGACCTCCCAGGTCCAGCAGGTGGGTCAGTGAAGGCAGAACTCTCAGTTGCTGGAGAAACAGACACATTAAGAAAGCACCCCCTTTGACAACTTCTCCACTCAGCTTGTGGTCTTTGTTTCACGCTGCTTCCCTTAAGTCTTTTTATCATAATCTTAACAATATATCACCTTAAATATTATGGGATATACACTATAAACTCTATGGGATGCACATTATATCACAATGAAACTGTTAAAAAAAAATGCCAAGGGAATGGGGTCATTTCTGGAAATATGATCGAGGGACTACAGTTGCCCCTCTTGCCATCACTTTTTCATCTTTTAGGAGAACCAAACTGTCTCTTCCCTTCTTTCCTATTAATATTCACCCCACTACTGTTGTGTCCTTGCCATCAGTTTCATGCATCCACCATCCTGGTCCTCCGCCATCATATTGGGTGATAATTCAAACAGATCAATGCTCCGGCCTCCCAGATCTGAGCCCAGCTCTCCTTGCTGTTCACCTGCCACCTCCCTGCCTCGCCTTCCTGTTGTGCCTCCCTCTTCCCCGGCAACACTTTGAACTTTCCCTTTCATCTAATCACAAGGCTGGTAAGAGCCCAAGATGTTGGCTGAGGCTAGGTGAAACAAGCCTTAGTTTTCCCGTGGTTATTAAAAGCAAACAAAATTTTAAAAAGCCACCTCTCATCCTTTGATTGATTTCTATCAACCTGCAGATAAAAAGGCTGGGAGCATGGTCGGTTCACAGTACCAGCACCTCTGTCCTCATCTCCAGCTTGAGACTCCACCGGCTGAATGTGCTTTTGGTTGCAGCATTCATCTACCTGGAAGCCGCTGGAGTCCCTGGTTCTGACACCAAGGCCCTCAAGCTATTATGAAGTCCCTTACAGACATGATTACAGAGGTAGGCTGCCACGGACCTAAAACACAATGCAATTTATTTCTGTGAATAACCTTTCACACTGAAGACATTGCAGACAATGCCTTTGTGGCAGCACAGAGAGGGACCCAGGCAGGGAGACACAGAGAGCAGGAGACACACAATAGCTTGGCTGGGAAACTGCGGAGGTGGGGAGGGAGGGGAGGCACCAGGGAAGGAGGGGAGGCGCCGGGGGCACGTGGGGAAGAAGAATGCTTTCGCCAGCCGGGCTCCCCAGGGCCACGCGCCAGGCAGGTCTGCGAGAGAGAAATCATTAGTTTTCCACAGAGCCTTGATGTGTGGGGCCTGGTCTCCAGGCTGCTGCAGAATTCCAGAGCTGGGGTTTGCTTTGCAAAGCTTGTTTATGCTCTTCTTATATGTCAGGAGCCAGGGATGTGCAGGGGAAGACACCATCTCTTTCCTTGTGCAGTTTATAATCTACTGGTACACACTGTATGGCGTTAAAGGGGACAGCAGGTCTCTTTGGAATGTTTGGAGATTACTTGGTTCCCAAGATGTCCAATGGCTTTATTATACCAGGGTTCCCTGTCTACCAATTAGGCCTCTGTCCAAAATGGGTAGCATTAATATTTTCATTGTACGGTGGAGGGAACCAAGGCCCAGAAAGAATAACTCACCCAATGTCTATTAGCATAATGAGTTTTAAAACCCAGACAATCTGATCTCAGGACCCTTGAACTTTCACTACAAAGGTGACTTGTCTCAGGGAAGACACCAGCAATACCGGTAGAGAAGAGAGAATTGACTAGAAATATTAAAGAGGTAGAAAAATAAGCCTGCTGCCCTTTCTCTGCAACCTCAAATTAGAAGGTTAGCAGAGGGGATGGGATGAAGCAAAATGTTTTTTAAAATGAATATGTGCACAAAATTTAAGGTTTTTCTCCAACATCATGTTAGTGGAAATTTTCACTCTCAGTGCAAAGGATTCTAACAGCTATTTCCAAAGAAATGGAGTGCAAAATAATGGATTCTAATCAACGAACTTTGCTAGAGCGTCTATTGCATGTAACGCACTGCACTTAGATGCCTGGGCTGGGGGAGGGGTGGAAAGGGAGGAGGCAAGAGGAAGATGATGGATGAGCACAATGAGGCCCTTTCCCCCCGGGAGCTTTCAGTCTAACAGGGGAGACAGCCAGGCATACAAATCTCGCTAATGTAGGGCAACATGACAGGGGATATATGGATGGAGACTAATTCTTGCCAGGGTAGAGATGGGAAATTCAGGAAAGATTATTGGTGAGAATTGGATGTAAACTTGGCCCTACAGGATAACGAAAGGTCTAGAGTGAAGAGAGGGAAGGGTAAAGAAGAAGGAAACACAAAGGCATTGCTGGCAAACAGAGCAGTTTGATCTGAGGGCAGAAGCAAGAGAGAAAAGCAGGGGGAGCTGGCTGCTGTTTAGCACACAGATGTGCATTTGTGGCAGGGTTCAGGGGTGTGGGAGGACAAGTGAGATGGGACAAGGCCAGAGTCTGCTGAGCCTGAATGTCATACTACACAGCCTGAACTTTGCCATGTATATAACAAGCAGCGCCATAGTAGATTTCTTCTAAGAGGATGATTCTGACAGCAGGAATGGGGATAGGTTTGGTGGTGGGGAGGACCTAGAGGCAAAGGCCAGTGAAGAGCTGCTATTACTGGCTGCTGCTCTTGAGAAGGTGACAGATTAGAAGGAGACAGTGGAGGTAAAAGTTCCAGAACTTGGTGACAGATGAAGACATGTGTAAGGGAGAAGAGTCAGAAGTCTCTTGGTTTCCTTCTGGGTGACTCGGTGGACCGTGGCACTGCCACTGAGAGTGGAAATGCAAGAGGAGGGGCAGAAGAAGGTGGGGGGTGAAAATTCTATTGACTTTGGACTTGGACATGTCTGTCTACTGACCAGCTGGCACTTACAGACACTTCTTTTATGGATGGCTGATAGGTAGGACTAACTTGAGACCAAGAAGTAAAAGCTGCTCATTACTCACACTGCTCACTTTCTAAATACATGTCCTGAAACAAGTTAAATCATTTATACTCTTGTCTACTGCCTATTTGTTCAGTTGGCTGGAGAAGGACATTCACGAATCCAGAGTGGTAGGTGGCAATCCAACACGTGTGCCAGTTAGCTTGCTCTATGTGACACACACGGGTTGTACCTCCAACCCTCTCCGACCCTCTCTCCCCCGTGGGCTACCAGGCTGTTCTCCTTCTCAGAAGTGCAACTGGAGGAACAATGGTGGTGGACGGTGGGTCAGTAGTGTTACTATGGACGCATGTTCCATTCTCTAAATTTATAGGGCACTTTGACATCTACTCGCTCACCTGGCCCTAACGACCCATTAAAAGTGGTCTGTGCCCCTCTAGAACGTTACAATGTTGAACACACTTTTTCAAATATGCCCCTTCCCGTGGAGACATTGATCTGTATCCCATGGGGTCAGACATTTATCTGACCCCTTGTTTAAGAATGGCCCATGCATTAGGGTTGGGGAGCTATAATCCTGCTTCACAGATGCCCAAGACAGCACATGACTTGCCCAGAGTCACACAGCTGGCAGTGAGGGTCCCGAGGCTCACGCCAAGTCCTTTTGGTCTCAGTCAAGGGCTCACTCCACGACCTGACACCGTCTTTCTGTGAGTGACTGACAATACATTACCATCTGTATATTTACCAGCTACATTTCCAGGCGAGAAATCTTTATTCATCCTGTTACTGAAGGGGTTTATGAAACAAAACTGAACATGCAAGATTTTTCAAATTGCTATTATCAAGGTTTACTGAAGCATTTACTACCTTAGTTGGCCGTTTTGCTTTCCCTAGAGATATTTTTCAGCTTGAATTTCTGAGGACTTTGTGGTCCGAGTATCTGCCAATACGTCGACGCTGTTTCGTAGCTCCTTCTCCCCAGAGGGGCATTTATCAGCCAGCCTTTCAGCTAAACCTTCACTTGGCATCACATACTGAAGAAAAGTAACCTGACTGTTCATGAAGACAGGCTGCCTGCTAATTACACTCTTGGAACTTAAGCTTCAGGGGAAAGTAAGAGATGGAGGCACAGAGAGAGAGAAAAAAGGAGCGATTCTCTTCTCTCAACTTGCTTTGGCACAGAATAAACAGTATTTCCAGGCTAGGCGACCTTTCCAAGGCAGCAGAAGCAAGCATCAGCATAGTCCCCAAACCTTCAGAGGAATGCTTGCCACAAATCAAGGTTAGAAACACCTTGGGCTGGCAGTGGAGGGTCTCCTTGGGCAGTCCCCACACTCTGGAGTTTGAGGACCTTGATTCCATTCCTAAGCTCTGCACTTTTTCACATGCGTGACCTCGGGTAAGTTAGTCTGTGCAAAGCCTCAGATGAGGCTTTGAAATAGCATAGACCTGAGAGGACCATTGTGAGCATTAAATGAGATTATGCACGAAGATGTGTTTAGCAGAGTGCCCAGCACTCATAGGACAGCTATTGTGATTGTCGCAACCTTCTAGCCAAGTATCTTTTGTCTTCCTGCTTGTTTGCTTTTGCATGTGTAGTTTTTCCTAGAATAGCCTTTCCCACTACTATTGCCAAGAGTAGAAATCTAACCATCCTTCAAGGAGCAGTTCAAATGCTGCCTCTCCCATACACTCTTCTGTGACACCCCTCCCCCAAACTGATGCGCTTCTTGCTCCTCTGAGCATTATTGGTGCTGCTCTTTTTCATACCAGGTAGTTCTTTGTTTTTTGAGTCATCACTGCAGCTCCTCAAGGCACTTGAGGGTAGTTGCTACTGCTTTATACTATTTATGCATTCCCGTAGACCTCTGAACTTCTCTGACAGTCACTCTCATCACACCTTATTGTGATTTAATATCTGTCTTCCCAACAGGGCCCTGGACTGTGTTCCAAGTACCCAGCAAATGGCAGGCACCCAGTGGACACTGGTTGGATGAATGAATGGAAGGTTCTGTTGATCATCTTTATATGATGGTTGCTCCCATTTAGTTGGGACACATGCTCTTTGGTTCCCACAATCTCCATGGCAATCTCCTGCTCTCCTCAACATTGAGGCTATCATCTATGTGTGCCATGTGTCATTATTGTTTTTCTGACACCCTCCAGGTTCACTGTGTCACATTATCAGCCCAGCCCCTGTGGCCATTCGGATTTAGGACTCTTGACCTGAGGAGCTTGGTAAAGCCTCCTGGTGTTTCCTGTTCTGGAAACAATGCGTGGAGTCACACATCAACTCTACTTCCTCACTAACTGTGTGACCTTGAGCAAGCTCCCTAACCTCATCTAGCTAATGAGGGAAAAATAGTCACCACTGCAGAGATATATGGTAAGGACTAAGTCAGGAAATTTTTAAGAACACTTAGCCCAGGACCTAGAAGATTCTAGTAAGGGCTTACTAAATGTTAACTAAGATTTTCAGTAAGACCATCAAATTTTTGAAACATTATGATGCTGATTTTCTGTAAATCTAGGCTTTTCAGCTCCAATGTGTTGTCCAATGACATAAGCCCTCATATTTAACATTCCTCTTTGAAACATTTCACAGAATGTTGTCGGAGATGATCTTAGGGATCTGTTGCTGCTCCAAAGTTCTATGACCTTCCCCAGGTATCTGAAGGCAAATGCACACAGGGATCAGCCAGTGTCAAGCATGGGTGAGGCAGGCTGGCCAGGGCACCCGTGCATCCTTCTAAAGACATTTCAATCCAGTGCTGTTAAAGCACTCAGCTGCCCCAAAGAGACATCGCTGTAGGCCAGCCTCAGCTCTTGGGCTGGCCATTTCAACCCAAATGGTCTTCTAGGGTGGAGGTGGCTTCAGAGGGATTGGGGTGGGGGTGGGTCTTGGAAAGAGAGTTATGAGGAAGAGATGGGATTTGGGCAAGGCCAGGAAAAGCCAGGAGAACTCTGGATACATTCATCTTCATGCCAGAAAGCTCATTTTCCGCTTTTAAATCCTTTTACCTCTTCTCAAGAAACTTGTGTTTCAGCTTCCAGAGAGCCATGGCCTCATTTAAAATGCTGTGAAAGAAGGTGACGGAAGCATCAGGTTCCTAGGCTGGTGAATTTTTATTTTTATTTCTCCATTGACATAGTTTAACCTTTGCTTTTGGCAGCTAGCATATTGCTCAGACAAAGTGAAGAGAAGGGGGTGGGGAGGGGAACCACAACAAGAGCTTTGGGGAATGATTTTGCTGGAGGAAAAACATACTTTCAGCTCTCTTTCCCACCATACTCTATTAAATTCAATTCTATATCATTACCTAATCTATGCAAGAGGGCTGCAATGTCTGTAAGAGAATCCTCCCCCCAACACACCACACAATAAAAGCTCATGATAGAAATAAAAAGCCAAGATATATAATGGTAAAACATGCACTCTAATCATCCAGTTTTTCTAGAGAGGGTTTCCAAGTATGGATTTCTAATCTGGACTTTGACACTTACTCACGACCTGACCCTGAGTACACAGTCCCTAAAAATACCAGGGCTTCAGTCTCCATGACTAGAAATGGGGATGATAATGGTTCCTCCTTTTAGGATTGTTAGGAAGATTAAATGAGATAATAGAGTTCAAGCATCTGGCATACATTGTTCAATACATGAGAATACCACTAGTATTACAACTGTAACTACTACTACTATGTCGATTGCAGAATACTGTGACTACTGCATCTGTCCAATACATTACTGCCAACTGACCTGATCTTCCATCTTCTGCTTTACATACCTCAAATAATAGGGAGCTTACTACCTACTGAAGCAGTCCATCCTTTTGTTGGACGTAAGTTCTTCCTTGGCTATAAGTGAAATATGTCTCTATGGTCTGCACCATCTTCCTTAAACTGCACCTTCAAATCATCCCGCTGCCTTGAGAATCTGCTATATGCCCAGCACCGTGCGGGTTTGGATGAGGAGATACAGAAAGAAAAAGACATGGTCTTAGCCTTGGAGAGGTTTGGAATTGGACTTTAGAGATATGATGAATACACAGGAAGCAGTCTCTAGCTTGGTTGGCTGGGCTCCCAGAGGACTCCTCAGAGAGAAGACACCCAGGAAGGCCCATGGTCTATTAGGCCCAGTGTGATTTGTCCCTTTCCGACCCACTAACTGTCTCTCCCAGCCCTCTATCTTGGGGGCCCATCAACCCCCAAATATGTGGGCCTCCTTTCTATTCTTGAACCATCCCAGTTTGGACCTGCCCAAGAACTTCTGCACTTTAAGTCCCCTCTGCCTAGAATATTCTTTACCAATACTATCCCAGGACCGACTCCGACTTACCATTTCCATCTTAGCTCAAGTATTTCCTCCTCTACCAGTCCCTCTCTGAACATCCTACTAAAGGATCTGTTCCTGCCCAGGCAAGCACCCGTCTATCACATCACCCATTCTCATTTTCTCCTTGCCCTTCATTATCATCTGAAGTTATCTCTATCATTTTTTCTGTAGACTTGCTCATGGTGTGCCTCTCTCCAACCTGAGTAAGTACCAGGATGCTGTCTATCTTGCTGTCATTGCATCCCCAGCTCCTGGGTGCTCAATACATATTTGTGGATTATTTCCTGAAAGGTCTGAGGGGTTAAACTGAATTCCTTCCAAGCCCAGGCACATCCTCCAGTCTCTACCAACTGTGCACAGAGCCTTTCCTGTTCAGAGCATGGCTCCCCATCAGAGGGCAGCCCTCGGGGACACAGGGAAGCAGCGTATCCCTGTCTGAATGCAAACACCCAGGCCAGATCACCGAACAAATTGTTTTCGATTCCATGTGGCACCTGGAAGCCAAATAGATTGTAACAGCGCAGCGGAAACTGTCCGCCACCTGGTAATGTATTAGTTGTTAGAGAGGTAGCAACACTCACAATCCCATTTGCAATCTGCAGGGCTCACAGCTGCTTCTCATTTTCATAATGCAAGTGAGGGGAAACAAAGAAAACATGAACCCGTGCAGGGCAAGGAACCAGGACGGAGGCAGCCAAGGCCACGAGGAGTTAGGCTGGGCTGTGATCTGCTTAAAGCTTGGGGAGCAAGCCTGTGGCATGGCAAAGAAATCGTCTTCCACCCATTTTTATTTAAAGTTCACCAAAACCAATTTTAACATCTATCACAGAGCAGTCTCCCATGGTGGTTAAATGCAGGTGAGTCAGACAGGCCTGGGTTCTAATACTGAGTCTACCAGTTTTAGCTGTGTGACCTCAGGCAAGCTGTTTGACCTCTCTGTGGCTGAGTCTCTTCATCTGTAAGATGGGAGTAAAGATAGTAACTGCCTCCCAGAGCTGCTGTAAGAATGGGCTGATGCAACACATAAGACAGTCCACAGAGCCGAGCACACCACAAGTGCTCACAGTAAGGGCTATTGCTGTGCTAACTGGTATTATTACTATTATTATTATTAGCAACAGCAGCACTTGGGCTTCATAATATCCCTGTGAGGTAGGAAGATCAGAGATTATGATCCTGTTTTAAAAATGAGGGAAGAGGGTAGTGAGTCTCAGAGAGGGGAAGCATATTGCCCAAGATTACCCAGCAGACGGCCTAAAAATGAGAGGGCTCACTCCATTGCATGAATTCCAGAGAAAGCTGCTTTTCACATAAATATCACCTCCAAGCAAAGCAAAAGGTTGGGGAGTTGCAAACTGCTCTGCCCAGAGCCTCAGGATGCCAACTCACCTCTCACGGCTCAAGTTACAAATAATGCCCCAGAGTGTGTGACTGTTGCTAAGTGCCTCTTTGAGATTCCAAAGTCTGCCATCCTGCACGTTTCTCCTCAGTTACACTGTGTTGCCCCCGACTTTTAGGGTCTTGGTATTCTTGTGTGTTCTTCCTCATCTGCTCTCAGAAGAGTTTGTTACTTACATGAATGCTTCCACGTGATGTGGACAAGCCACACTCTCCTACAGCTGGTAATGTTTTCAGTTGCAACCCTCCTTTCAAGAAAGTATTTGAGGCCGGGCGCGGTGGCTCACGCCTGTAATCCTAGCACTCTGGGAGGCCAAGGCAGGTGGACTGTTTGAGCTCAGGAGTTTGAGACCAGCCTGAGCAAGAGTGAGAACCCGTCTCTACTAAAAATAGAAAGAAATTATATGGACAACTAAAAAATATATATATATATATATAAAATGAGCCGGGCATGGTGGCGCATGCCTGTAGTCCCAGCTACTCGGGAGGCTGAGGCAGGACGATGGCTTGAACCCAGGAGTTTGAGGTTGCTGTGAGATAGGCTGACATCATGGCACTCTAGCCCAGGGAACAGAGCAAGACTGTCTCAAAAAAATTAAAAAAATAGAAAAAAATAAAAAAGAAAGTATTTGAGACAGACTGAACCACTGGGGTGAAGACCCTGATGAGTTCACAGATGTCCCTTCCTAGAACCTGGACTCAGAGGTTACAGTGAGTTCTGGGCCCAAGCTCTGAACGTGAGTTCCTTAGGGAGGAACCCAGGGGTCTGAGTTGCTCTGGTAGCTCTGCTGTGAAAGATGATTGTTAGCTCCAGTCCTGCCCTCCTGGCACCTCTGTGAGAACTGGTGTTCTGGAAAGATGTTTCCCAAGGGACAATCATGTCAGATAACAGAAGACAGTACTTCATCCCCTGGACTGCAGGCACAGATGCCTCTTAGTGTGAAGCAGAAATGACTGGAATAAAGACGACTCAGTCGAAACAAACAACGGTTCTCTTTAACCCACAATAGGCAAACATGACCCTAATGAGGAAGGAAATCTGTAATTGTTTCCGTTTGCAGACAGTAGAACATACTCCATTGTTCTGGTCAGGACACTGCTCATCAAGCTCTTGAGGTGAGGGAGACTCATTTATTCCTTGTACATCTACCCTGGGGACCAACCTACAGAAGGTCACTCACCATTAAGGGAGGAGGAATGATTCAAAGTACGTGGGGCAGTGGGACAGATGTCAGCTGACTGTGAGACTGGGCCAGGGGCAAGTCAGACAAGACCTAGAGACATGTGGGATGTGGGGTGAGAGGGAAGGAGGAATATGGGGGTGCCTTATTTTCTGGATCCATGTGGTGTCTTTACTGTGATGGGAGATATTGGATGACGGCAAGGTTTGGAAAATTGCAGAAAAACTCCCTCCAACAGGTAGGAGCTGCAGGAGTGAACTGTTGCTGAAAAGAGAAGGAAACATATGGCCAGTGGTTCCCAAAAGGTGGCCCCTGGACTAGCAGCATCAGCATCCCATGGAACTTGGTAGAAATGCAAATTGTCCTCGCACGAGCCCTACCGGCTCAAAAATCCTGGAACCGGGTCCAGCAAGCTGTGTTTTAACAAACCCTCCAGGTAAGTCTGATGCACATGGAAGTTTGATGACCCCAATTTAGTCCTCTGAGCCTGTACCCTCAAAAGGGAGGATTAGGATAGTGGGGTTACAGATATTCAGAAGCAGAGAAGGAATGGGTTTGGCCATAATCCCAAAAGATATCTCCTGAATGCCATAATCCTGAATGTTGAAATCCCAAAAGATTAAAATCCCAAAAATATAATTCAAGAAAAAATAATAAGGACTATTCTTTAAAGGATACTTATTTATATTTTTAAAAGGGGGTTATTTGAGAAACATATAAAAACATGACAGAACACATCATAGTCCACTTTATACAATAGACAGTAAGAGCATACTTATTTTTGCAAACATAAACACTCATGTATACTGATGAAAGTCATGTGGGTATAATATTTATGAGTAGATGAACTGTATTCATACACAAATAAGTCAAAAAGTGAAATGTATAAATGTGTATCACTATGGTTGGTAACTGTGCACCCAGCTTTATAACTGCATAACAGCAGTCACCTGAAATACCACGACAGACAACCTAAGTCTTTTGACAAAATCAATCTAAAACCACAATAGATCACCACCAAATACGCAAAGAGCCAAGATCTCAAGAAATTTTGTTTTTCACAAATGCATATATACAAAAAGGAATGTCTTCATTTCTCGAGAAAGTTTCAACGTTTTCACGTACATGCAACAATGCTTACGTACATATACAAAGTCAACATTGTGATAATTCACTTTTGTGGAGTCAAATTTCTAATGTTCATGGCAGCAGAAGAAAAGTCTGTCCCTGCTCTCAGAGAGAAACCAGTTTGCCTTCTGTATATGTTGTCTTTGGTTGGTGCCCACAACACATCTTCCCCACCTAACCCCTCAGACTGACACGCTCATCTCCTCTGGAAACACACTCACAGACACACCCGAAATAATGCTCTACCAGGTTTACAGGTATTCCTCAATCCAGACACCTCAAATTAAATCCACAAATCCAGCCCTGGTCATTTGGCACTCTTATGCATCTCCTTAAACCATACTTAATTTCTAAATGAAGACAATAAATAACAAAGTAACAGTTATGCCTGACATGCTGCAACTAACAAGATGCACCTATCCTGCATACAGCAGAAAATGCATTGATCCCTTCCCCAGAATTTGGTTTACAGGATTTCAGCATTCAGGTTTTTAGACTTAAGGAATTTCGATCTTTTGGGATTTTGACAATCGGGATTATGGCATTTGGGATTGTGTTATTCAGGATTATGATCACCACTGAGAAGGAATATGGCAATGGTTTAAACTTGAAAGAGCCTCCATGTCACAGATTCATCATTTACACACTAGAAGGTACAGAAAATGATTTAAAAGAGAATGTTTAAAACAATGCTGAGCACTCACCATTTGCTAATCCTTCTATCGAGCCCCTCCCCGATGTTAGTTCACTTAATCACTCCAACAACCCTGTGAGGTAGTATCACTGTTTTCCTTTTTTGTAGATGAGGAAACTGAGGCTCTCAAAATTTCGTGTGGAGTCATGAAGCTGAGAAGGGGCTGAGCCCAGACGGGATGCCAACTCTGTCTGAATCCAAAGCCACTGATCTTTTCGTTTTCCTGCATTGTGCACACATTCACCCTCTGCCTTTCAGTGTGAACCCAGGGAAATCAGATCTGCTTCCTGTAGACGATCGCACACAAATTAATAAAGCATGTGAAAAGTACTTTTAACATGTCAAACACATCCAGGTTACCGGTGCACAAAGTTATGAACAATATATCATCCATGATAACAACCTTCCCGCCAAAGTGACTTTGCCGAGTTCCCTTGCATTGGGTTTCAAAGGGCAGAAAAAATATTGAAAAACCCTAAACATGGGTCCACAGACTGGGGCCGTATAGACGTTTGACCAATTTCAAATTTCACTTTCGGGGAGCAACTGCAGTATGTTTTACTTAGCAGCCCTTTTATTGATGCTGTCCATCAGTGAGGTAACCAGGGCGGGCATTATTATCCCCATTATACAGATAAAGAAACAGAGGCCCACTAGCAAGGTTAGTAGCCAACACTCAAACCCAGACCTTCTGAGTCAAACCCAGTGACCTTTTCACCGCATGAGAATGGCTCTCTTTAATTTCCATAGGACTAGCTTTGTTTTATAGTGTTGACTTATTGCTAAGTCACTAATAGCAAAATTGACTTCTATCCTGATTGTTCTACACCACAATCACAGCTAACAAAGTTCCATCAATCAAAGTGCCAGTTGTGCACCAGTTAATGACAGACCTGAAATTTACTCAATTTACTGAACTGCGTGTTTTCTAACCAAGCCAGGGAAGTGGGAGGACAGTATCTGGAGAAGTCCATGCCTGGTCCCTACAGTTAAGCAGGACAGAGAGCTGTGGTTTGGATTCCAGCTATAGGGCTAACCACTAATGCTTGCTTTATAAAATGTCATTGTCAGCTTCCCACATTCTCACTTTCCACTCTGCCATATAACACCTGTTTCAGGCTTGAGGGAAGGGAAACTCCAAAGCTTTGCCTTCCACCGAGGGTAAGCCAGCTGGAGTGGGTTCTGAATGAGGAGCACTCTGTAGAGCTCATCCAGTTCCACACAGTGACATATCAGAGGGGTCCAGTGCCCAGCACTTGCCCCTAAAACAACGAGACTGGGGTTCCTTAACCTCAGTACTACTGACAATTTAGACTATGCAATTCTTTATTATAGGGATTTGTCCTCTGCATTATGTTTAGCAGCATCCATCGCTTCTACCAAGATGCCAGTAGTACTTCCCACCCTCTGAGTTGTGACAATCAAAAATGTCTCCAGACATTGCTTCCTGGCCTCTAGGAGGGAAAATGTACAAAATCACCCCCAGCTGAGAATGACTGCAATAGACTGTAAAGAAAAAAGAAAAAGGTAAATCGTTTTGGCAATTGGATAAGTTGGCTCTTTTGTGTGGAAGCACTGTGTACACTTCTAATAAACCACTAAGCTCTGAAATTCAACAGGTGATGCATGTCCCACGGGCTGTACCTCAGTTAAGTAAATACTTGAATCCTTAAGAGATCCAAAGCTGACATTGCTAAGACGGAATGTGTCTGTTCACTATTTATCCAAGGACAGCTCTGGCAAATACAGCAAATATTTCCCTTGGACTTCTATCAACTATCAGGTGGGCTTAATGGATGATCTTTGACTTTCAGGACAGTATTTCCCTCCGGAGATTTTTAGGATCTTACTATATCTATCACAGGTCCATTGGAGCTGCCATTAGGAAATTGTATTCTTCAATGCATCAACAAAAGTTGTTGGCCAGCCGTGTACAAATTCCTGAGCTAATGCTAAACAGAAGGCAGCAGGTACAAAGACAAAATCATGTATTATTACAGAAGCCTGCACTAAGGAATCGTCACCAGCTTCACTTTCAAACCTAGTACCATTTAGAAAAGCACACACTATACCAATTAAGTGGACACAGACTAATCCAGTTCTAATGAATTGATTTTTACAAGTGCTCTAGTCTAAAATTAAGTGAATTAGCTATGTAGGGAAGCTGATCCAGAAGGACAGAAAATTTATTCATCTTTACAGATGGGTTGCCTTGCAGAGACCTACCTGGAAGGATTTGTATCTAGTCAACAGGGAATCTTGCAAGACAAGTTTTCTCAATACATAACCTGTACACTCGAGCATCGCTATCATTTAGGAAATTTGTTATAATGAAGATTCTTAGACCCTATGCCAGGAATTCTGATTCAGTAAATCTAGATTCTAACAATTAGCATTTTAATAAGGTTTTTTGCTTATTCTACATCATTAAGCTTGAGAACCATTGCCTAAGACTCCAAAGAGCATCTACTTTACAAAGCTATCTTCAAAGAACTTACAGTTTTTGCAGAAAACTAGCATGCAGTGAGGGGTGCTGGTGATTACTAATAATTCATCCATTCAATAAATAGTCATCAAACTGCCTATTATGCGCCAGGTACTGTTTTAGGTACTAGGAAGACAGCCATGATGAGGACAGTCATCTACTCTACGCTGTTCACTACCTTGTTTTCACTTCTCTTCTCGTAACATCCTTATGAGGTACATATAATTACTTTCATGTCACAGGAAAGGAGCAAGAAACTCAAGGCTGATCTGCACAGGGTTCTCAAGACCAGTCAATGACAGATCTGAAATTTGGATCAATATCTGTCTGATGCTGTAGTTTGTGTTCTTTTCACAACAGTAACAACATAAGCACAAAAAGATAAAAGGAAAAACAATGTTCAAAGCAGTCGGAGTTCAAGGCCAAATGCCTAGTACAGTAGAATTCTTGAATGCTGAGGAAGGTCAGCCCTGAATCAAATCCTTTCAGGCTGTGGTTGGGGAGAACGTTTCTTGAAGAAATGGTGAACTGCATTGGGGAGTGTTGAGAAGATAGAGGACGGCTGACTAGAGACACCAGCTGCCAGAGCGTCTCAGTAAGAAAGAGAAGTTTCAGATGAGAGAGTGAAAGCGAACAAACAGATCGGGAGTGGATCTGAGGGAAGGGTGCTAGATCCTTTAGGAGACTCCACGGGAAGAAATTGTGGAGCAGAACGGGAAGGAGCAAGGTATCGGCAAAGATCAATCCCCGAGAGGCTTGGAGTCCAGTGAGAAGGGTAGGTGGAGCGGTTTGTTCCTCCCTCCCTCGCATCTCTGGCAGCTGGCGGGTTCCCAAGCTGCTGGAGAGACTTTCTGCCCACACGAGCCCCGAGGATGCTGCCTCCGGTGAGCTGGGAGCTTCTTGTGGACAAGGCACCAGGCTCCCAGCTCCTTTGGGACGCCTCCCATCTCCACAGACCCAAGCTGGACGGCAGGCGCCATATTGCTTCTGGACCCACTGTGCGCCTTTGTCCTCCTCAGAGGGATCTAAATCCTCAGGTTTCGTCTTGCTTGTTCCCACACAGACATTTCCCCCCTCTGGTCCTGACTGTAGGAGCCACAGGGGTCCAGTAGGTCCCGGGTGATCTGTGTGACTCCAGAGCTTGGACATTCTGGGCGGGTGGCCTCCCAGAGTGAGGAATGACAGGACCAGAGTGCTGGCTTCCCTCCATTCAGACTGTTTTCTCCCCTCCCCCACCCACAGCTGCTGAGAGACACAACTGAGCCATCGCACCAAGGCTTCCACAGAGAGTAGGACTCAGACCTTTCCTCCTGGGGTCCTGTAGTAGACTGCCGGGTGCTTGGACTGTGAGCTCCCTGCCCACCCGCCCTCTCTGGTGCTATTTGCCTGGCGACTCTAACAAAGTGGGGCACGCCCAAGGCAGAGAGACATTGAACCTGCTTGGGCAGCCCGTGGGCAACTGGGACCAGCACACTTCTCCCTGGCATGGGCAGGGACTGATCTTCAGGACCTGGGGACAGGCCCCCAGGACAGATCCCATATCCCCAGGTCTTGATCACATTGCTCAGAGGCAAGGAGGGGAGATTGTGAATTAGTGAATTAGGTGATGGAGCCTGCATGGGCAGACTAGGGAGAGAGTGCAGTGTGGGTCCTAGTTGTAGTGTGCTCGTGGGGCACCCCCCCCCACACACACACAGGAGGGCTGCACTCTCATCTCAGGCCGGGATTCTGGGCAGGGAACTTCCCACTCGCATCACAGTTGTGGGGGTGCCTGCAGGCAGACGCTGAGGGAAACTGCAAAGCAGAGGAGGGTGGAGAGGAGCAAGGCGGCTCCAGACTGTCAGATTGTGAATTGCAGAGGGACCCGCCTCCACAAGCAGACTTGCAGCTTGGGTGGGGCCCCTTCAGCCCCTCTCTGGGGGCTTTGCCCAGAAGCTGGGAGCAGACCTTCAACCCCTGCTGAAACAGTTATGTTGCCAGCTTTTGTGGAGCCTCAGGGCAAGCTCATGCAAGCCAGCCCTGCTCCGACTCACTTCTCCACCCGCCCTGCTGAGGCAAAGAATAAGGACTTCCGGGGAAGTTCCAGGGCCCCACCCACCACCGGGGGCATTAGAGTGCCTCTCCTCAGGGACTAGAGTCAGTCACAGGACCCCAAAACAACATTGCAACTTGTTCCTCCTTGCAAGCGCCACCTACTGAGAGGGAGGTCAATTTGCATGGCCTTTATAACATTGATGACTCAATCATACAGGGTGTGGTTGATTCTCAACCACAAGCACCACCTGCTGTCTCAGAGATTAAACTGGGCATGTCATTACAAACTCACACTGTTAAGAAGACCACAGAGCTGGGGAAAGAGCAAGGATTTCAAACACTTCCATCCTCCTTCATCAAAGGGAGGAGGGAACTTTCCCACTTCCATAGCTCACCGCTGCTATAGCCTACAAACAACTAGCAACTGAAAAAACCACCACACCAAGGATATCTATAACCAAAGCATCCATCCAAAACCTGAATTGCCATCAAAGCACCCACAAGGAAAGCCAAAGGTTCTTACTCAACATATGCTACAAAAACACTTATAAGAATGAGGTGAGAGGAAAAAGCCCTACCCAAACAAAAGAAAATCCCCAAATAAGAAGCAACAGTTGCTCCAGATGAGAGGAATCAGCAAAAGAACTCTGGAAGTATGAAGAATGAGAATGAAAGGTCACCCCCAAAAGGGAACACCAGCTCTCTAGCCATGGAAATCAACCAAAATCAGAATATCGAAATGACAGATAAAGAATTCCAAATATGGGTTATAAGTAAGCTCAACAAAATATAATTGAAAACCAACACAAAAAAACCACAAACAAAATTCAGGAAATGAATAAAAAATTCACTAAAGAAATCAAATTATTAAAAAAAATATCAAACAGAACTTCTGAAAATGAAAAACTCATTCAAGGAAATACAAAACACAGTGGAAAGTCTTAAGAATAAACTAGTGCAGGCAAAAGAGAGAATCTCTGAGCTTGAAGACAACACCTTTGAATTAAACAAGTCAGTCAAAGATAAAGACATAAAATTAAGAGGAAAGAACAAAGCCTACAAGAAATATGGGATTACATAAAGAGATCAAACATAAGAATTATAGGCATCCCTGGGGGTGAAGAAGAATACACACAAGTGTTGCAAAACCTATTTGAGGGAATAACTGAGGAAAACTTCCTTGGTCTTGCTAGAAATTTAGATATCCAGGTACAAGAAGCTCAATGAACATACAGGAGATTCATCACAAAGAGGCAACACCATGACACATAGTCATCATGCTGGCCAAAGTTAACACAAAGGAACCTGTAAGCCGTAAAGCAGAAACATCAGGTAACTTACAAAGGAAAACCCATCAGGCTAACTGTGGAATTCTCAGTGGAGATCCTTACAAACCAGAAGGGATTGGGGCCCCATCTTTAATCTTCATAAACAGAATAATGGCCAGCCTAGAATTTTGTATCCTGCAAAACTAAATTTCTTATATGAGGGAGAAATAAAGACTTTTTTGGATAGGCAAACACTGAGAGAATTTGTCAAAACCAGACTTGCCCTTCAGGAAGTACTCAGAAATGCATTATATAATGATCAGCATGATAGTCACTCACCAGTGTAAAATCACACAATAGCTAAAGTTCAGAGCCCATATAAAATAATGGCTCAAGAGGTAAAAGAAAACAATATGGTTCTACCTCGCAGGATGAACAGAAATGCATCCCACTTATCAGTTCTTTCTGTAAACATGAATGGCTTGAATTCCCCACTCCAGAGACATAGGCTGGCTAAGTGGATAAAAAAAAATCCAAGCCAAGTATCTGCTGTCTCCAGGAAACACATCTAACCCACATGGATTCATTCAGGCTCAGGGTGAAAGGATGGAAAAAAATATTTCATGCCAATGGAAATCAAAAGAAAGCAGGTATAGCTATTCTCATATCAGATAACATAGACTTCAAATCAATAATACTAAAGAAAACAAAGACAGTCGTTATATAATGGTAAATGGAGCAATTCTTCAAGAAAACATAACAATTCTAAAAATTTGTGCACCCAACACAGGTACAGCCAGACTGATAAAGAAAACCCCACTACATCTAAACGAAGTGATGAACAGCAACAGTAGGATTCAGTAAAAGCAGTTCTTCTATGGACATAAACTTGAAAATGTTGAAGAAATGGACAAATTCCTGGAAACATACAATCTCCTAAGGCTCAATCAGGAAGAAAAAGAACTACTTAACAGACCAATTATAAGCAATGAAATTGAAGCAGCAATAAAAAATCTTACAACAAAAAGCAGTCCTGGACCAGATGGTTTCACAGTTGAATTTTATAAGATCTACAAAAAAGAACTGGTACCCATACTGCAGAAATTATTTCATAACATTGAAAAGGAAGGAATCCTCCTCAACTGATCTTATGAAGCCAGTATCACCTTGATACCAAGGCCAGGAAAGGATACAACAAAAATAAAAAACTGTAGAACAATAGCCTTTATGAATATAAATGCAAAAATCCTCAATAAAAGTATAGCAAACCAAATTCAGCAATACATCAAAAAAAAAATAATAATCCACCATCACCAAGTGGGCTTCATCCCAGGGATGCAAAGATGGTTCAATATATGTAAATCCATACATGTGATTCACCACATAAACAGAAGCAAAAACAGAGATCATATCAATAGATATGATCATCTCAATAGATGCAGAAAAAGCATTCAACAAAATTCAGCACCTTTTTATGATAAAAACTCTTAACAAAATAGGCATAGATGGAACATACCTCAAAATTATAAAGGCCACACACTACAAAGCCACAGAAAATATCTTACTGAATGGGGAAAAGTTGAAAGCATTCCCACTCAGAACTGGAACCAGAAAACGATGCCCACTGTCACCATTTCTATTCAACATGGTTCTAGAAGTCCTAGCCGTATCAATCAGGCAGGGAAAGAAATTAAGGTATCCAAATGGGGAAAGAGGAGGTCAAACTATCATTCTTTGCCGATGATATAATCTTATATCTAGAAAACCCCGAATATTCCTCCAAGTGACTCCTGGAATTGATACATAAATTCAGCAAAGTCTCAGACTACAAAATCAATGTACACAAATCAGTAGCATTCCTATGCACCAACAACAGTCAAGCTGGGAATCAAATCAAATACTCAATACCTTTCACAATAGCTACAAAGAAAATAAAATACCTAGGAACAATTTAACCAAGGAAGCAAAAGATCTCTACAAAGAGAACTATGAATCACTGAAGAAGGAAATTGCAGCTGATGTAAACAAATGGAAAAATACATCATGCTCATGGATCGGCAGAATCAACATCGTTAAAATGTCCATACTATCCAAAGTGATTTACAGATTCAATGCAATCCCCATCAAAACACCAAAGTCAGTTTTCACAGATCTAGAAAAAATAATTCTACACTTTGTGTAGAACAGAAAAGAGCCCAAATAGCCACAGCAACCTTAAGCAAAAGAAGCAAATCTGGAGGCATCACTTTACCCAATTTTAAGCTATGTTACAAGGCGATAGTAACCAAAACAGCATGGTACTGCCACAAAAATAGAGACATAGACCAATGGAACAGAAAAGAGAACCCAGATATAAAACCATCCACATATTGCCAAGTAGATATCAATATACACTAGGAAAAGAATCCCTGTTCAACAAATAGAGCCAGGAAAATTGGACAGCCACATGTAGAAGATAGAAACAGGATCTGTACCTTTCACCACTCACAAAAATTTATTCAAGATGGATCACAGACTTAAATCTAAGACATGAAACCATAAGAATCCTAGAAGAAAATGTTGACAAAACTCTTCTAGATAATGGCCTAGGCAAAGAATTTATGAACAAGATCCCAAGGACAATCACAGTAACAACAAAAAATAAATAAATGGAACTTGATTAAATTGTTTTAACTGATGAACACTTAAAGGCACATATAGTAATAATATTCATCAGGTGTTGAGAAGATGGGAGAGGGGAGGAGGGGATGGGTATATACATACCTAATGGGTGTGGTGCACATCGTCTGGGGGATGGATGTGCTTGAAGCTCTGACACAGGTGGGGCAAAGGCAATATATGTAATATGCAATATTTGTACCCCCATAATATGCTGAAATAAAAATAAATAACTAACTAAGATAAAAAATAAAAAAGCTTCAGCACATCCAGGGAAACAACAAAGCAAATAGACAACCTACAGAATGGGAGAAAATATTTGCATGCTATACGTCCAATAAAGAGCTAATAATCAGAATCTACACAGAACTCAAACAATCAGCAAGAAGAAAGTCAAACAACCCCATTAATAAGTGGGCAAAAGATATGAATAGAAGCTTTTTGAAAGAAGATAGACTAAAGGCCATGAAGAAATGCTCAACATCACTAATCATTAGAGAAATGCAAATCAAAACCACAATGAGATATCACCTAACCCCAGTGAGAATGGCTTTTATCAAAAAGTCCCAAAACAATACATGCTGGCATGGTCGTAAAGAGAAAGGAATACTTACACACTGTTGATGGGACCACAGACTAATGCAACCTCTATGGAAAATAGTATGGAGATTCCTCAGAGAACTAAACATACACCTACCATTTGATCCACCATTCCCACCACTGGATATTTACCCAGAGGAAAAAACGGTCATTTTTTTTCAAAAAGAAACTTGCACTCAAATGTTTATAGCATCATAATTTACAATCACAAAGATATGGAATCAACCCATGTGCCCATCAATTAATGAGTGGATTAATAAAATGTTATATATGTACACCATGGAGTAATATTCAGCCACAAAAAAATTAATACCTTTTGCAACAATCTGGATGGAACTGGAGATAATCCTCCTAAGTATCACAAGAATGGAAAAGTAAACACCACATGTACTCACTATTAAATTAGAACTAACCAATCAGCATTCATGCGTACAGATGGAAGCAGAACTCAATGAAAATCATGCAGGTGGGGTCAGGGAGGAGGGGATGGGTGAAATCATACTTAATTGGTACAATGTACATTATCTGAGTGATGGGCACACTTACAACTTTGACTCAAGCAGTAGGAAAGCAATCCATGTAACCAAGACATTTGTACCCCATAATATTCTGAAATAAAAAATTAAAATAAAAAAATTAAAAAAACTGTATTGTGAAGGATATAAAAACTCAGAAAGAGAAGAAGCACTGAGGAGGAGAGATCATACAACAAGAATGATGTCCATCAAAGCCTGAGGTTAGGAATGCACCAACTAATGCTGGAAACAGTGAGGAGGTCCTTCCAGCTAGAGCAGAGCCAAGGTGTTAGAGAGGAATGGGAGAAAAAGCTCCAGAGTAGGTTGGAACTGAATTATGGAGTTGCCTCTTGGGAATCTGAACTTCACCCAATCAGACAATGGGGAATCACAGAGTGATGAAACAATGAGAGAGAGATTCGGGGAACAAAATGGATCAGGTAGTGGTCTGCAAGATGGATCACTGGAAGAGAGAGACCAAGAACAAGGGAATCAGGTGGAAAATATTTATATGGGTGAGCTACTACAAGAGGCAATTTATTAGTTAATCAGAATTAATACTTAACATTAAAGAAGAATTTAGTATGCTCTAGGCTCTATTTGTTAATAATTTCATAGATTAATTTTAGGGCTGTCCACAATTTCCTGGTCACATGGTATGATTGCATTTTCCCACCTTTAATATTTGGCCTGGACATGTGACTTGCTTGGTCCCATCAACCATGAGTGCAAGTGACGCCTGTCACTTTGGGGATGAAGCTTTAGAGCCAGAGTGTGGCTTGTCACATGTGTTTTCCTGCCATAATGCTAATAGAAGCATTTGTTAGGATGGTGCCTCTCTCAGCCTGGGTCCCTGAGTGAGCGTGGGGAGTAATGGCCCCCCACCATTCTGTGCTGGCCCTAAAGCATGAGCAAGAAATAAACTCAGGTTATATTAGTCTGCAGTTTGGGGCTCACTTGTTACTATAGCATAACCTGGTCTATCCTCACTGATACAAACACTTACTAATGAGGCATGTGAGCTCTGTATGTAGTCAGAAGACCTGAGTTCAATGTCTCCACTCTACCAGTTACCATATTTGGTGAATCATAACCTCTCTAAACCTTATTTATTTCATCTTCAAAGTGAGAATAACCACTGTGGCTACATCACAGGGACATTGTAACTATTAATAATAATAACAACAAAAACTTTACATGTCATGTTACAGGCAGTATTCTAAACTTTGTATGTGTGTTACCTGATTCAGTCCTCATAATAACCATTTTGCAAATGAGGAAACTGAGGCACAAACAGGATTATGGCACTTGACAAAGATCACACAACTAGTAAGTAGTGGGACAAGGATTCTGACCTAAGGCAGTTTAATTCCAGGGTCCTGACTCTCATCCCCTGGCAATGAGTGGGGGCACTTAGCTCCTAGAACACAATAATTGCAGGATCATTTATTCCACTAGGCAGGAAAAGCACAGTGTCTGGCTCCTGTGATCTTTTGAAGGGTGGACCTAAAAAGTACTTCTGACCAGAAAAAGAAATATATTGGCTCTGAAATATTAAAAGCAAACTGTAAAGTCAAATTAATAAATATTTAAGTGTCTATGAAACATGTCATTATGCCAACTGGTGCACAGCAATACCACTCAACTCACACATAAATTAGATTCAACCTGAGATGTGGGTGTGCTGTAACATCGTTTGTGTAATGGGGGAGACAGAACTTTTAAGAGTGCCGAGAGCCTAAAATATGCCTTAAAACGATCCCCTCAATAGAGTTCAATAAATGTTGGTGATCATATTATTTTCATTATTGTTCTTAGCCTCAACCACCACAGCTACATCTGGAGCTACTTAAAATTCTTCAGGGAAGCAACACTTGGTGGTCTTGAGCAGACTCAGGGCAGAGCAGCAAGACTGTGCTGCTTCTCTTTGCCCAGGAAGATCTAGTTTCCTGCCCAGACTGAGCCACAGGTGGAAGTTGTAGCTTTGTCGAAGCCCCTCCCCCTGCCCCGCCCACTGTCAGCTGGCTGGGCATGGAGTTAAACAAAATACCCCTTTGGAATTACAGCAGAAAGTCAGAAGCCTTTGGAAACTGCAGCTGCCTGATACCACCTCTGCCTCCCAGTCTTTTTCTCTGGTCCCTGATCCTTTCTTCAGTGAAGGGCATGTATTAATTCAGTTTACATAAACTCTTCTTCCTGCAGGTTGACTCTGACTCTTAGACTTTGCCCCACTGTCCAGGGTCTAATGCTTAGCCCGAGCACTGTGTTCACTCAGTAGATGGTACCTGCAAACACGTTCCGTCCAGGAGGCCAAGCTAGCAGCTTCTGATCCCAGGCCCTCACTTTTGTTCCTTCTTTGAATTCCACCCATTTCATCATCATGACTTGCAGAGTTTTCCCAGTTGATTTGGAATTCTGGTGTAGTGATTTAATAACAATAGGTTCTGGGATCAGACAGACCTGAATTCAAATCCTTGCCCCACCACTTCTTGAGGGGTGGATGACCTTATTAAGTTACTAAACGTCTGTTTTTGTCATCTATAAATTGAGGTCTAAAATATTACCTGCCTCATAAGAATGCTTTGAGAATTAAAATGAAATAAGCCAGTGAAAGCAAGACATATAACTGCTTAATAGATGTCAGCTATTAATATTGTTATTATTAGTATTCCTAATTTTTACATTTGACTTCCAAAGACCCCCTGTGAAGCTGGCAAGTCAGGAATTCAGGTTCTTATTTCATGGAGGAGGAAGCAGAGGTTTGAACAGGGTGAGAGTCTCGCACAAAGTCACTGAGTTTGTAAGGGGCAGAACTACGGAGCCTCTAACACTAGCTCTAGAAAGTCCCCCATCTTTTATTCCTTCCTGTACTTGTGCACACCTTCCCTGCCCCTCTTCCATATCCATGGGCCCCCACAAAGACAATTTTAACAGTGTCCTCATTTACCCCAGCGACTTTTGAAGCTGGCCTCATGTCTCCCGTCTTTGATTGGAACTAAATCACCCTTTCTTCTTATGCAACCAAGCTCAAACCTCAGAGGACTGCAGAGAATCTCGAATCTGGCCACTTTTGAATTGGTAAATCATTTACCTTTGTCCTGGGAGGCTCCACCATGGGTGTCACTGCGTTGCTCAGGCCTCCCATGAGAGAGCCAGCAACTCGTGGGCCAGTGCATTCACCTCTGTGACCTTCACCTTCTCTGCAGGATGTAAAAGCTAAATAAAAGTTGAATGAATGAAATAAACGAATGACTGGAGAGTTTGAAGAAATTCAGAGTGAGGGTAGAGAAAAGAAATCTTGCTTGCTAAAGCAGACCAGCTGGGAGTCTGGAAGCCTGGGATCTAGAGGTTTTATTAAATTAATCAATACTGATACATCTAGCATAGAGCCTGGCCCACTTAAGCTCCCCAACACAGATTGGCTGTTATTATGATGAACCTAACAGGTCATAAGATTTCAGACACATCTCTTCACTCTTCCTCTTCCCTGGCCAGATAAACAATACTTTCAGTCCTATCCTATTTTGCAGAGATTATTAAGAAAGAAAATAATATTATTAAGATTGTATAAAATAATGAGAGAAAATAGATTATTAAGACATGCAAATGCCCTGAAAATGTCAAAAGTGTGTTCAAAATTTATGATAGTATTATTTTTACTAATTATTATCATTATATAAATACTTTTAGCCCATGGCAAAAGATCTAACATGAAGTGTTACTACACAACCAATTGATTGCATTTGGAAGAAAGCAACTTGGCGATGGTTCCTTGTCTAGGGCTCTCTTCTCTTTCCCACTGAAGCACATTTCTCAAGGTTGATGGGGTCACAGACGTCATCTCCCTCAGATCAACTAATTTCACTAGGGCTGCACACCTGGGTGATGTTTTATATACTGCAGGTCCTGAGGCCAGGGTCAGGCAGAGTAACTGGCTCAATACAGGTCACAGTGTGGCTTCTTCAACTCTGGATCTGAGAGCAATCCATACTCACAGAGTTTGAGCTGAGATTTGAGTTATAGGAAAACTTTTAACTCTACTCCAATGCATTACCCTACAAAATTAAGACATTCAACAGGCAGCTGTCTTCAAGCTTTGGATCATCATCACAATCATCAGGAAGGCTTGTTAAACCCCAAAATTTCTCATTTAGGATGTCTGGGGTGGGGCCCTCAAATGGTCATTTCTAGCAAGTTTCCAGGTGATGCTGACACTACTAGTTAGGAGGATCACACCTGCAGAATCACTAGCCTAGGGCTTACAGCACAGGCTCTGACATGGAATTAGGATGCCGGGGTTCAAACCTCACTCAGCCACTTACCAGCTCGCCCCATCGCCCACTAACTTGAACCTCTTTGTGTTTCCATTTCTGTATCTGTCAAATGAGTTGTTACGGAGTTTAAATGTGACAATACTAACTCACAGAGTTGTGACAATTACATGAAAAAAAAATACGTGCATACTATTTGTATGGTGCTGAGCACATAGTGAGTGATCAAGGTTAGTTGCTATTACCAAGCACATACTTATGATGACATTTTTTACCCTGAAACTATTAGCATCTCAGTCTCCTTCAGTAGACCATGAGCAGCTTCAGAGTAGTATCCCTGCCTTGTTCATTTCTTTATCCCGAGGGTTGTGCTCAATGCCAGGCACAAAGAAAGAACTCACTGCAGACATTCATTCATTCATTCACTTGGTTATTTATTTATCTAATTGATAAATGTTTCCTGAGCACTTAATCTGTGCCAGTCCAGACTAGACACTGGGGATACAAGGAACAAGAAGAAGCCAACCCTATTCTTGTAGAGCTTACATTAAGTCAGAGAAAGAGACATTAAACAATACAACTAGTAAAAGAGCAAAATAGTTGCTAATTATGAAAAATGCTTTGAAGAAAATGAAAAGTGCTGGAACAGAGAGCAAATAGGGATTTACTTTAGGTAAAGTGTTCAGGGAAGTTCTCTCTGAGGAAGTAATATGTGAGCTGAGAACTAAATAATGAGATAGAGCCAAACACGGTGAGATCTAAGAGCATTCCAGGCAGAGGTAACAGCTAATGCAAAGGCCCTGAGGCAGAAAGCAGATTAGCCTGTTTAAGGACCTGAAGGAAGGCCTGGAAGGCTGGAATCTAGTTCCATGAGAGAAGAGCAGAGGTAAGGTTGGGGAAGAACAGGTGTATGAAGTGCCTTGTAGGCCAAGGCAGGGCGTCTGTATTTATTTAAGCAGAGGAATGACATGCTCAGCTCAATACATTTAAAAAGTCACATTAGCCTCTGGGAGGTGCATGACCTGGAAGCAGGCAAGATGATAAGGCAGGAGGTTAATGTAGAGATATGGGAAAGAGATAGTGGTGGTATGGAATATGAGGTTGCAATGGAGATAAAAAAATGTTTAGATTCAAAATATCTCCTGTAGCTAACACTGACAGACTTGCTGATGAACTAGATGCGGGGGTTCAGGAAAAAGAAACAGAAGACTATTCTGTGTACTTAGTGAACGCATCTCCAGCTGTGATCTCTTTATAAGGAGCTGCCACAGCTACTTAGCTTCCCATCTGCTCACATCTCTGTCTCCCTTACCTAATCCCACCCCTCCCTTTCTTAGGCCTCAGGGGGCTTCCCAAGGCTCTTTGAGGGGCCCTGCCCCGATTTCCAAAGCTGTGCTGCCCAGCATTGGTGGTTAGTATCCCAGAAACTCAGATGTCCTGTCCCCCACAAAACAGGGGGAAGCGAGCCCTGGCGGGGGAGTGGGGCAGACATGAGCAGAGCGACCAGCCAGCAGGGAGCAGATGAAAAGATAAAGCCACGCAGCACTCTGGGGATCTGGGCTGCTGGCAGGAAACTGAAACAAATTCAGCTGAATATTAAGAGAGGGACAATGTTGTCTTGCTGGTTTGGGTCTCCTGGAACTGGTGGGAACGGCAGGGCCATGAGAAAAGCCGAGGGCATCCTCCAGGCCTATGTGGTTCCCCGGGCTGCTGAGGACAATGGATCCTTTGATGGATGTTAGAAATGAGGGAATCTGATCCCAGGGTCTGCTTCCCTCCCACCCCTGCATCTCTCTCTCATACCCAATCTCTCTTCATTTAGCACTAATCCTAACATCTAGTCATTAAAGCCAAGCTGAGCTTTTTATTAATTTTTTCCTCCATAACATGGTCATGAATGTTGCCACCAGTAGAATATTTTTTCTTTAGCCATAGATCAAGCTTGATTTTTCTGTTTGATTTTTGTTTTTCCATTTTTTTCCCTTTCTTTCCCTCAGTTGGCATGGGAACGCTGAAGCGCCAGTTCAGGGAAGATCCATCAACCTCGTCATAATACGCCCCCACGCTGCCCAAGTGCTTTGATATGTTCAAAGAGCAGACAACATTTCTCCCTCGTGAGGGGAAATCTGGAAGCATCGGGCTCGCTGCTTTCCCTGGTGGTAGGCTCTGCAGCTCACATGATTCCAGAGGTAAAAGGGACGTCAGAGACTAGTCCATACCCCAGAAGAGGAAGTGTCAGAGCCAAGGTCACACGCAAAGTCAGTAGTGTGCGGAGGACTTAAATCCAGGTCTTTCTACACTGTTGGAATGCTGTGTGACCTTTTAGGATCACCCTGGACTTTTCTGGGCCTTTACCCACTGGTAAATTAGACTGTCAGCTGCTCCCTTGCCCCCAAAGGGTGCTGTGAGGATCAACTGAGATTGGTGTAGACGGCACATGGAGTGAAGGGTGAACATTCCTTTTAACCCTAAGACTCCAAACATGGGTCTGGCAGATAGAGGTTCATAAACAGTTATTCAAGTGATGGAAAATGAAAGGAAATAGTTACCATAACCATGCCTCAGAAGTGGATATGGGAGATTTCTATTCATCTGCTCAGTCCTTTACCTGTTCACCCATCCATGGACCTCCCTTCAAATACTTAGTGCCTCTGGAAGAGCAGGCTAACCTGGGTACAAGCTGGTTAAAAATGGCATCTACCCTAGCCCTGGAGAAATGTGGGATCCAGCAAGAAAGATAGTCTGCTTTTTAAATTTTATTTTTAATTGACAAATAATAATTGTATATATTTATAAAGTACTATCTGATGTTTCAATACACATATACTTTGTGGAATGAGCAAATCAGGCTAATTAACATATTCATCACCTCACATACTTATTATTTATTTCTTTGTGGTGAGAACATTTAAAATACACTCTTAGCAATTTTTAAAAGTATAATATATTATTATTAACTATGGTCATCTTGCTGTGCAATAGATCATCAGAACTTATTCCTTGTGTCTAAATGAAACTTAGTACCCTTTGACCAACATCTTCCCCAACCCCCAGCCTCTGGCAGCCACTACTTTACTTTCTGCTTCTATGAGTTTGATGGTTTCAGATTCCACGTGTGAGTGAGATCGTGCAACATTTGTCTTTCTGTGCCTGGCTCATTTCACTTAGCATAATGTTTTCTAGATTTATCTATGTTGTCACTAATGGCAGGACTGTTTTAAGGCTGAATAGTATTCCACTGTGTATATATAGCACATATTTTTTATCTATTCATCTTGATGAGCACTTAGGTTGTTTCCATACCTTGGCTACTGTGAATGTTGCAGTGAACATGGGCATGCAGACATCTCTTTGACATACTTATTTCAATTCCTTTACACATATACCCAGAATGGGATTGCTGGACCATGATAAGTCCATTTTTAGTTTTTTTGGAGAACCTTCATACTAATTTTCAAAATGGCTGCACTAATTTACATTCCTTCCAACAGTGTGCAAATGTTCCCTTTTCTTCACATCTTTGCCAATACTTGTTACCTTTTATCTTTTTGATAACAAACATTCTAACAGGTGTAAGGTGGTAGATCACTGTGGTTTTAATTTGCATTTTCCTGATGATTAGAGATGTGGCATATTTTTCCATATGTCTATTGACCATTCGTATACCTTCTTTTGAGAGATGTCTATTTAGGTCCTTTGCCCATTTTTAAATAGGGTTATTTCTTTACTTGCTAAATGCAATCTCTATCAAAATTCCAATGTCATTCTCCACAGAAATAGGAAAAAATATCCTAAAATTTGTATGGAACCACAAAAGATCCTGAATAGCCAAAGCAATTTTGAGCAAAAATAAAGCTGGAGGTATATTACGAAGCTATAGTAATCAAAACAGCATAGTACTTGCATAAAAACAGACACATAGACCAATGGAATAGAATAGAAGTTCAGGCATAAACCCACACATCTACATCTTCAGTGAATTGGTTTTCAACAAAGGTACCAGGAACTCAGAATGGAGAAAGGACAGTCTCTTCAATAAATGGTGCTGGGAAAACTGGCTATCTAAATGAAGAAGAATGAAATCAGACCTTTTTTCACCCTTATACAATAATCAACTCAAAATGAATTAAAGACTTAAATGTCAGACGTGAAACTGTTAAACTACTAGAAATACATAGAGATAAAGCTGTATGACATCAGTCTGGGCACTGAGGTCTTGCATATGACCCCGAAAACACAGGGAACTAATGACAGTCTTGTAAAAAACTCATCACAACATGATGGGCTATGAGCAATAAGGGTTGTGGAAAGGCACAGTATTGCTCCCTTGAGTATGTGACCCTTGAGTGTGTGTTACTCACCACCTACACAGCCAGGAAAGCCCTCCCTGAGTTCAGCAGATTTTCATTTGGGTCATGAAAGGCGACTAGAAGTTTCTTATACAAGTATAACCAGAGCCTAGATGTGTGTTACAGCAGGGTGTCTCGGGCAGACTACAAAACTGTGTTGGAACAGAAGAGAGTTAATATTTACTGGGCACAACAGGCCCTATGCTCAGCGTTTCACAAGCTATTTTTCATTCCATGCACGTAAAGACCATTTGCAATAGGGACTGTTATGAATCCCCTTTGACAACGCTGGAAACTGAAACTCGGAGACGTTACATAATTGTGTCCAAGGTTTCACAGGTGTGAAGTGGCACATACAGAATCATGTGATATTTGACACCAAAAACTGGGTTCATAATCACTACTCTTTGTGATCTCTGTTCAACAGAGATACACGGGGGATGGAGGCTGTCAAGGCTGGCAGGGTCACAGAGGGGAACTGAAACAAAGAGAGCATCGGTGAGCTGCCCAAGATCACAAGCTAATCGGTGACAGAACTGAGGCTTAAGCCCGACTGTCCTATTTCCATCTTTCCTGTGGACCACACTGTGGCTCACTGACTCAGGACAAATTAAACGACCAAGATAGAGGGTGTCAAAAAATCAGCCCTCCTCCTGAGCAACACCAGATACCCGGTGCATCTCCTCCACTGTTCTGCGCGTGTTAGGTTTTCCCGGGCATCTGCGTTGGCGGGGGAATTCAGAGTATTTGTGGATAACAGATGTGCATATTTTCTTGGTCTAGTGAGATGAAGAGAAGTGGGAGGAGGCTGGGCACAGGGCCAGCCCTCAGCAGAACTGTCAAAATCCCAGGTCTAGTCTGTAGGACTCCCTCTGTTTCCCAGATGCACCCCCCACACCCTTTTACTTAAGCTTCCCTTTGCATCCTATCCACCATCTCTGTAGTCTCACTTATCATGGAGGAAACGCCTCAATTACCATGCATAAAAGTCAGCTCAGGCTGCCATTAGAAAATACTATAGCATGGGTGGCTTAAACAATAACAATTTATTTTTTTTACAGTTCTGGAGGCTGGAAGTGCAAGTCCAGGGTGTCAAGGATGGCTGGGTCCTGGTAAGGACTCTCTTCCTGTCTTGCAAGTGGCTGCAAACTTGCTGTGTGTACACATGGCCTTTCCTTGGTGCATGTGCACAGAGGATGAGAGACAGCAAGCTCTCTGATGTCTCACACAAGAGCATTAATCTTATCATGAGGATCCCCTCCCCGTGACCTCATCTAAACCTAATTATCTCCCAATGGCCCCATCTCCAAATACCATCAAATTGAGGGTCAGGGCTTTAACATATGAATTTGATGAAGGGGGGACATAATTCAATCCATAGAAGCATGGATTCAGCCCGTGGATTTAGTGCTGTGCTCAGAAAGATTTACCTTTATTGGTTAAAGGATGCTAGAGAGGGCAAGTTTGAACCCAGTGGAAGACTTTCTACCAGCAGTGCCACAGGCACTGGGCCATCGAGGTGGAGGTGGTGAGGTAATTCTGCAAAAGAGCCAGGTTTCTAACAGCCTTACTGATTGAAAGATGCCCAGAAACAGAGAAACCAAACCCTCACCAATCCACAATTTTAGGATGGGCTCTGCCATATTGAGTCACAATCTGTCAAGTCAAACCTTCCACTCACTGGTCTTTGTTTTGGCCTCCTGGGCCACGAAGAATAAATGCAATCCTTTTGCAAAGATGACTGTTTAGATGCTTGGGGATGAAGACTAACCCACACTTGGTTTAAGTCTTTTCCTCTCAGAGCCTCTAACCATTCCTCACTGGAAATGCTTTCATATCCTTGACCATCTGAGCATGCTCTGTAAGCCTGGCACAATTATTCCTCCAACTTCCTTGTGAAGTCCAATCACCCAAGGTACAGGGGGGCAGTCACTGGATTTGCTTATAATATCCGCCTCCCCTCCCCGCATCAGATAAAGGTCTGGGGCAAGATGAATTTTGCTGCCACAGGGCCACAGCAAACTCCCCCTCACCCCAATCTCATCATCCTGCCTACTGATCTCATCATCTCCTCCTCAGCCTCTGTGCAGTCTGCCCTTTTTATTTTTGGTATTAATGTTATATGTTGCGTGAAAAATAATTTATTTCAACCTGCCTATTTTTGAAACAGATTGGTTTTTGTTTTTGTTTTATTAACAGCAGTGCAGAGGCTGGGTGTTATTTCCTGGGTGGTCATCTGAAGGTGGGCTCCCCAGAACTGGCTTTGCAGGGACGAGAAGAGGAAATATGGCAGCAAGGCTGGTCCACGCCAATTTGGCAAGTGTTTTCCCTGAGTCCACCAGTTGTTCCTAAAATCCCCAGCAATCCCTTGCTCTGGGTAAAAACTGTTCACAGGAGTGGCTCCAAAAATTGATAGGGAGCCTGGAAGAGTGGAAGGAGGCCTCTCTTGGTGGCCAGAAGTCCTGTGTTAGAATCAGGACCAGCCACTGACTAACTGCAGACAAATCCCTTTGTACGCTCTGGGCTGTAGTTTCACCTTATGTGAAACGGAGGGTTAACCTAAGCATTGAGTCTTACAAGACACAGCCAATTCGGCAAAAAAAAAAAAGGACTATTAAGTTTGGAAAGTACATGCACTACCCTCTTTTTAGAAATTAACAAAACACATTAGCATATTAAAGGTTCCTTGCAATCCTAAAGAACAGCCCCCCCTCCTGCTTTAATCCAGCATGACTGAATTGAGGACCATGCAACCTTCCCTCAACACCCCCAACTCCCCCCAAACCTGTTAACATCCTCAGAACGTCAGAGTTCTAATGGGAAGCATAGACTAGATGAGTTCCTAAAGTCCTCTAAAAATGAACCCTTTAGTGTCCTTTGGGTAGAAATGTGGATCTTCCGCATCATTTGATATCAGGTAACTTTATTCTTGCCGAGGATTATTAGTAATTACTAAATAAAATCATCCTTATTTACATAAAAAGAGAGTCTTTGGAATATTGGCTAAGAGACTTCCCATTATTATTCTGTCTCTGAAGTACTCTTTGCTGGCCTTCAATGCCTTCTCTAGTCTAATACCAGCCTACTTCTCCAAATGTATCTTCCAGGGATCCCCAGAAACCCTCATGCAAATCTCCAAACTCACCATGTTAACTTCCCATCTCTTTCATGAACTCTTTTTCAGTCATCTCACCCTCAATCTTCCCATTCCCATCTACAACCCCGGACAATCCCTGTTCACAAGCCCCCCAGACCTCCAGGATACTTGTGATCAAGGCAACATTAAACTAGGATCAATACAGTCATCTCACTAAGTCGAGAAAGCTGAAAAGTACATTTCAGAAACTATCTCAATTACAAAGGTTAGAAAAAAAAGTCAGGTTCTGATTAATCCTCAGTTATATCCTAAAATTCACTTTCTCAGAACATTCATTCCTCAAACACTTCAGTCAACATTGCCCTATATTTCACTCCAGCAGCAACTGGCTATATATTTAGTTAAAGCAGTTTGCCTTCTTGCTCCCAAATAAGTATAGGGCCAGATTTAAATTTTATTTTATTTTATTATTTTAAGACAGCTGACTCCAAGCAAGACCTGGAGAACTAAAAAGAACCATCAGATGGTAAAAGGAAACAAGTAGCAAAGTGGCTTTATCTTGGGGTTTTGTTGTTGCTGTCATTTTCAGATCAAAGAGGCTTTAGATCTGGCGATCGCCTCACTAAATTACAAAATCCCATCCAGAGCATTTTTATTCTCTATGCCCCTCATTTCAACAAGAACATTGGATTTTCTGATGACGACTCCGGAGGGCATTTCCAAAGAAGCTTGTCATCACAAACAATTAAGTTGAACAAACAATAATAGCTTCCATTTATTGGGCACTTAGTCTACACCAGGCCTTATGCTAAGCGCTTTCCAAGTTTATCACCTTCAATCTGTGTAACTTTAAAAGAAATGTATTATTACTCTGAGTTTATAAAATAAGAAACCAAGGCTTTGAGAGGTTAAGTCAATTATAAAGATCACACAGGATCCAAAATTAGGAAAGTATCTCCAAAGTCCTTGCTCTAAACCACTGTATTACCCTGAAAATATTTATTGAGCATCTGCTCTAGGCAGCTGAGTTGCAAATACAAATAATCGTATGCTCCTACCCAAAAATCTCAGGGTCTCGACAGTAGACATGACCTTTTCTCAAGTACAGAAGATAGAAAGTCAAAAGAGCCAATAAATGTAGTACAAAAAAGGGAGCTAGTAAAACAAAAGAAAAATAAATCAGCTGTAACTAAAGGAATGCGAAACAGCCTCTGAGGACAGTGGTAAGTATCTGAGAAGCACCTTGGAAAGTAGTCTGGTTTCTTTATCTCATACCTTCCCTTCATTCCATCACTAAATCCTGGTGACACCTTCATCAAAATACTTTACAAATGTTACACCTTCTCTCTCTCCTCTGCTACCACCTTGTCCAAGCCGCCATCATCTGTCATCTAGACTATGGCAGGAGCCTCTGACCTGGTCTCCCTGAGTCCCCTCTGGTTACACTGGATTATTTTTTTATAGAATTACACATCTCTGCCCTTTGCCATGTGACTTTATAATTCCTCTTAGAAGCCAGAGTGTGTTTTTCTGACCCATGAGTATTAGGTTTAGGTACATGTCTTGCTTGAGCCAATGAAATATTAGAGGACAAGACACAAGCTGAGGCTATAAATATACTTGCATGATAAGCCTTAGGCTCTTGTGCCTCTGTGCTCCTCCAGGAGAAGAGCAGGTCTTTGTGTAGGTGCTGCCCCTTGACCCTCAATCCCTAAGTAAAGACACATGGGGCAGACCTAAACCCTCCAGGAGTTCCCCTGATCTAGCCTAGAACATAGAACCATGGCCAATCTGCAGACAGTAGGTTGAAACCCCCAGGCTGTGATTGTTAAAAATGTTTTTTAAAAAATGATTTTATTATAAGTCACTGAGATTTTGATGTTATTTGTTAAGCAGCAAAAACTGACTGATACATACTGTTTTCACGTCAATTTATCACTTCCCCGTTCTCCACAGAAGAGCCACAGTGATTTTTTAAAAGTTAAATCAGATCGCTACACACTTCAGCTTAAAACCCATTTGCAATTTTATTGTATTTAGAGTCAATCTCAATTCCTTATCATAGCTGACAAAACCCCCTGCCTAACTGTTTGCTCAGCATGCTTTACCTTCTTTCTGTTCTTTGAACACACAAGCTCACTCTCACTTTAAAGCCTGTATACTTACTGTTCTTTTTGTCTGGAAAATTCTAGAGTCTAGATCTGTGCTGTTTAATATAGTAGTCCTTAGCCACATATGATTATTTAAATTAAATTTGATAAAAGTGAAATAACATTAAAGATTTAGTTCCTCAGTACTAGCCACACTTCAAATGTGCACTAGGCCAACACGGCCACTGGCTACCATGTTAGACAGCCCAGATACAGAATGTCTCTCATCCCTGCAAAAAGTTCTATGGGTCATAACAAGGCTCAGTTAAAATATCACCTCTTTAGAGAAGCCTGCCATGACCATCCCTCTAAAGTAGCTCTCTAGCTTACTTTCTGTCTCTTAACTCTATTTGGCCATGTTTGTATCATTTATCAAGTGTTTGAAAGCATTAATGTATTTGTTCCCCAGAATGTAGACCCCCAGAGTGCAGGGACATTGTTGGTTTTGTTTTCTGTTGTATCCCCAGGGTCTAGTAGATACGAGTGGGCTGAATGAATGAATGAAGTATTACCACTTGCTGGTAAGGAGTATTCCAGGTGGAAGCAGTAGCTTCAACAAAGCAGTAAGAAATTGAGCGGCATGTTTGTGACAGCAAGGTGGCCAACTGAGGCCATATTTTTGAGAGACTCATATTCCTGTCTGAGTTTGACTTAAAATAAGATGGGGAGCCACTGATGATTTTTTTTTTGAGACAGGAAAGTTTCATAATTAGAAATAGTCTTCAATAAATTGATCTTCCATCTGCGAGACAAGTAGATTATATTATGGAGACTAGTCAGAAGCCTGAAGCCATAACACAGTGAAAAAAGTAGAAAATGGGGACAGATTCAAGAATCATAGTGCTGGTGAAATCAACATATCACATTTGTTATATGGAGAAGTTGACAGAATCTGAGGAGTCAAACAAGACACTCGTATTTTGAGCTTGAATGATTCAACAGAAGTAAAGTGAGGGAAGAGCAATGAATTTGGCAAGAAAAATGCCAAGTTCTGTCTCTGATATGTTAAACTCAGAATGGATAGGCCAGAATCTCAGGGAAAAGGTAGACATTGGGGAGCAAAAAAGGAGCAGAAGGAGCCAGAGAGGGTCCCAAAAATGGGGTTTGAGAACACAGCTCCACAAAGCTTAGGGTTCTTGGGGAGGGGTGTGAAGATCCTCATAGGCCTTAGGCTATAAAGAAACAAAGACATAATACAGTTGCATTTGCCGATGAGAAACCCATCCCTAACCCTGGCAGAACTGGCTCATTATGTCAGAGTAGAAACCACATTTTAAAGTATTCAGAGCAATCGTGGAATAAGGAAGAAGAGTTGATAAGTGCAGCGTAAGTTATTTTCCCAAAGCTGATAAACTACCTGGATTCTAGATTCCATGTAGACTCTTATGGACTTCCCATCTCCCCACACTCCTGCTTTTCGGTGTCTGGAGTGAAGATTAAATGGAGGGCTTGCATTGGGTGTTCTCTGCCCTCCCTTGTAGCTGTGACAGCTCCCTAGCCTTAGGTGCTATGGAGCACCTTAGCCAGATAGGTTAGGGATGCTGGAGCTTACCCTGCTTGCTCAAGAGAGACTCTTTTCTAATTAACCACTGCAATTAACAAACGGGGTTTGGCACAGAGCTGAGATGAAGTTCTTTGATTTAACATTTCCTTCACACATAATTTAAATCTCAGAATCCTTTTTATAATCACACACTTGGAAAGGGATCTAGAAGCCATCTAGTTCATTTTCCTCCTCTGTGAAAGAATGAATATATGTATGAACACATACACACACACACACACACACACACACACACACACACACTTTCTGCCATCCTAATAAGCAACAACTCTTGACTAATCTGGAGCCAAGGCAAGAAGTATAGCTAATTCCATCACCTCTCTGTTAGGACTTCACCAGCATACCGCATCCTCTCTTTGTCTTGCTATGCTTAGTGGCCTCCAATGCCTGGCGCCATCGAGCCTCGGCCGCAAGTACATTTTCACCAGCCCTGACTTGCACATATGACATGGTGGAGAGCTGCTAGCATCTGCCCCAAGACAACTGAGCGGCCTAGTTTGCAGGGATTTTTTTCCAGGGCACCTCATTCTCCTCTGCCTAGACCAAGATTCTCAATCCAATTTGCCCTTGGTGCTAGTTTTTCACATTCTACAGGGAATCTTACTCCCATCTGGTTCTTTGCAAACTTTCATGCCTGAATTCAAAAGTCCCCTCCATAGAGAGGTCTTCCTTGAACACTTAAAGTATCTTGAGTACCTAATCTAGGCGTTCTTCTTCACCATAGTGATTGTATCACTACATCCTATTTTCTTTATGACCCTAGTAATGATCTCTACTTTTTTCATTTGTAAATTTATTTACTGCCTATCTTCCTATCTAGAATATATGCTCCATGGAAACCAGGACCATATCTATCATTCTCCAGTGTTCCTTCAGTGCCTTAGCAAAGTGTGGAACACAGAAGTGGTTGCTTCTATGGGTTAGCTATTGCTGCAAAATAAACCACCCCCAATTTCAGTGATATATAACAATGAGCATTTACTATAATGCTCACAGGTCTGCAGGTCATCTGGGACAGCTCTGCTTCAGGCTTTAGCCTGTGGGTTTTGGGTTGGCTGGGGCATCTCTGCTTATTGTATTTCTCTTCCTTATGGGCCAGCACCCTCTCTGGGGCATGTTCTTCTCATGGCCTCTGCTTGAAACATGTCTACTAATATCTAAGTTGCCAAAGTAAGTCACATGACCAAAGGTAACATTAATGGAGCAGGGAGATATACCCTGCATATTGGGAGAGATATGAATAATTGGGAGAGATCTGAAGAATTATCAAATAATAATCAAATCTGCCATGATGCTCCACGAATATCAGCGATTGAATAAACTAATGTCTCCCTATAGATCAGCTGACCTTTTTAGCCAGACCACTGCTCAGTCATTACAGACCTGTGTCTCATAAGTGTTAGTTTTAGGATTTCAGTCCACTGTAAGTCCATGATCTAATATAAAAGAACCATACCACCCTATTCTCCTTTGACGGGAGCCAACTTAAGATCTCCACCTGTTTAACAGAGGTTAAACCCTCCTTCATTTGATCCTGGCTCTCCCTGTCCCCCCTCTTGAGGCATAGGGAATTTTCATTCCTGCCAAAAACTATAGGGGATAGAACCAATTAGAAGAACCTACCATCTGGTGGTGTGGGCTCATCAGATTTGCAGCCAAGTTTCCAACTGGGACTGTTAAAGTGTTAGTGCACAATAGCTTGAGTGTTTGAGTAGAGCAGGAAATGTCTTGGTCATTGGGTGAGAGTATAGGTGCCTCAAGATCATCAGATATCTTAGGGCTGCCAGCCCCAACATACTGTCAGAGTGGACTGAAGGGACCACCGCTTGTCACACCTGTGTGGGTGGACAGCACTTCCCAAAACTGTTGCATGAACATAGGTTTGCTCCTAGCTGGACAGAGATTACCAAAGACCCTTCACAGCACTGACTAACTCATAAGCTTGAATTTCAAACCTATTGTCTGCCCTGACCTCTGATCTCGCCTTACCCACCAGAATCCCTTATATGTTCTTTTCTGATTGGTGGATTCTATGGCTTTACTATGTTGACCCTTGGTCTACATTGGTCCAGCTCCAGCCTCTCTGAATTTTCTCTTCTGAAGAGATGAGCAATGAGAGGGAATACACACACACACACACACACACACACACACACACACACACATATTTTGCCTATTGAGCACCCAATCTCCATTCTTTTGGTAATACATCCTGATTTCCTTTGGGGGAATTACTGCTCCCCCATGTCCATATAGTTTGGGTAGGCTAGTTTAAGTCAACAATCATTTGGTCCTTCTCACCATCCCACGCTCTAAGAATGATCATTTGACGAGGCCCAGGGCAGCCAAAAGACAACAATATCCTGGCCACTGTGTCACATTCAGAAATGAGTATGTGTGCCGAGTTTCATAAAATGACGTCAGGCCCAGGACTTTTGTGGCCTCGAGGAGCAAAGAGAGATTCCCTTTCCACTGGACTTTGAGCTGGGCAGATGAAGGCTGGCAGTATTGGAATCTGGTGTGTGGCACATATGTGCCTGAGAGTAAAGCCAATTTACACAAAAGCTAAGCCTAACGATCTGGAGGGTGTGTCTCAGTCCTGATGACATCATCGAGTTCTAGGATCCAGCCATACCTCAAGTCAAAACTATCCATTTAGTTGGGTTTCTATCACTTGCCACCCAAAGAGTCCTGATTGCTTACCACCTAAATGGGTTGCTCTCTCTCATTCCTATAAACCATGATTTTTCAATCCAAAGGAACTCTATGATCCACATATTTAGTCCATTCTTGGAGTGAATCATGAGCGAAAAGAAATGCTTCCAAACTTAGTGTTTCTACATAATTGAACTTAGGATAAACTTAGCCTTAAGATTTCAATTTTACCCATACACAAAAGAGACTAATTCATAGATAATGACCACCTTCATAGGAAAACACTAAAGATTAATTAGTCACATTGTGTAATACTTATGTGCATTTATGTTAATATATAAGAAGCTTGGTTAATTATATTACCCTGCATTTGCCTAGTACTTGAGATATTTCAAAACTCTTTCATGTAAGTAATGGCATTTGTCTGTTCTAATAACCCTGAAAATCTGGTATCACCACCCCATATTATACCTCTGGAAACTAAACTGGATACAAAGACTTCTCAAGGTCATACAGCAAGCTGATGTCAGAACTGGCATTGAACAAGTTATTTCAAATCCTGCATACACTAATCATTCTGTTAAATATCATTGGAAATTGTCCTACTGATCTATAATGCTCTTAAAATCAGAAAAAATATATAAAGATGATTAAAATTTTATTGGGATAATCATCACAGCATAATTTTTAAGAAAAAATAATCAGAAATAAATGAGATGTTCAATAAAAGGAGATGGCTTAAATAAATTAGGGTAAATATGTACAACAGACTTTCAGGAAGGCATTAAAAATGATCATGTAATAGTAAAAGTAAAAAAGATGTTATACTAGGTAAAAAAAATCATGTAACAAGATGGCAAGATAAATCTATTAACTTTTTAAATTGATAAGTTCAGCAAAAAAGATGGAAACTTTATTCTTGGTACTACAATTAACACAAATTTTATTGTGTTTGCTGTCTGTGTTCCCAGGGCTTTCTATAATACACATATTACTTTTGTAGACAAAATAAAGACTATTCTCAAAAAGTGTATTTCCATCCTAGAGGTTCTACAAAATGAACACACATTGGGTGTTAATTTCATTAGCCTCCAACTGCCTTATTAATCCCAATTTTGCCTGCATTCTCTAAGACCTGGATCTCCCGTGGCCTTGGGCTTCCCTGCACTCTCCGGCCAGCAGGGTGGGACACACCAAAGTCACAAGAGCAGCCAGAAGTGAAAAGAGAGTTCTGGTAACCTCGTGCGCTGCACACCCTGACCACAGCTTGCACAGAGCACCACAGGCTTTGTGAAGGTGCAGAGGGCAGTGTGAGAAAGCAGCAGGTGTGATGCGAGGGGAGGAGGGCTGCAGCCCCAGCAGGGGTCCTGGGTCTCAGGGAGCCGGGGGGGCGGGGGGGGGTGGCAAACATGGCGGCCAATGGAAGGAAGAGAGCACCCCCAGCCCACAGTGTCTAGAGATTAAACCAGAAACACACAAACCTCTGCTCCCTCTGCCTCCCTCTGAAAGCTGTTTCCTCAACTGTGAAAGAGGGAGACTAAAAGTGCCAACCTCATGGCACTTTATTAAGTGGAAAGTTGATTTGAAACCTACTATCATTTGGTCCTTCCCACAATAACCATGTATGATCGATATTATTACTACTACCTTCTTTTGAAAGAAACTGAGGCCCTCCAAAAATGTTGACTTGCACAAACCATGGCAAAGCCAGGCCTTGAACCAGAAATCTTTTATTCAGAAAATGGAAACTTAGACCTTATTTAGGACCTTTCATGACAACAGTCCAGCAGGAGCTGGAATGAGCTTTCAGTTTGACTTACACCTGGTTTTCACCCCTATAACTTGCCAGCTACACAATAAAAACCATCCATAGGAATTTACAGTGCAGCCTGCTGGAACTCTCCAAACTCATACTATCAAAGCTTTGTTGTAAACAGCTAGGATTCGAGCCTATTTTCATCACTGCCGCTGCTATTATATGGTATACACCATTCATTCATTCATTCATCTAGCACCACTGAACACTGTCCTGTTGTAGAGACTGTGTTGGGAAGCTGAAGAAAACAAGGCCACTGATCTCACATCCCTTAGTCCAGTTGGGCAGATAAGACAAGCGTTCAGGGGACAAAAGCCCAGGCAGGGCTAAATGTGACAGTTGCCATGGGGAAGGTACAAAGGGCCAAGGGGGAGAGGATGATGTGAACATGAGAAAGCGAGGAAGGCTCAACAGAGAAGACGTAGTAAGAGCCAGGACTGACCAGAAGGACAGAATTTCAAAAGGTGGTACAGGAGGAGCAGTTTGGAGGTGCAAGTGGAGGAAAGGGCAGTGTGAATTTGAGGACCACCGAGTTGTCTGAGTTGACCAGAGACTGACCGAGCCTCAGGGTAGCGTGTGGCTTTCCTGTTGATGAGATTAAGGGAGTCGGCATGATTCCCTGCCTCTACACAGGCTCACCAGGTCTCCAGGCCTTGCACTGGGTCAGCTTCCAATCTCCATGAACACCCACAGGCACACACAGAGCCACACACGGCTGCAACTCGCCCCTCCAGCCAGTCATGAGCTTCCCCTCCCCGCCAGCATCTGTCCCCATTCCTCTGCCCGTCTGCCAGACTCCATCCCAAATCGGTGATGGGAGGAAAGGAACAAAGGCCACCGCTGCACAAGCCAAAAGTCTCCAGGGAGTGTGAATTTGGCAAAGTACTCTCAAGCATCTGATTCCAAGTGAGAAAACAGAAATCTAAACCTGGCACTTCTCTGCTTAAAAGCCTTCAGTGGGTTTCCCACAGCTCTTGGGCTAAAGATCAAAATCCGTAACAGGGCCTACAAGGCCTGGCCAGGCCTCTGCCAGGAAGCTCCTTAAATACTCCTCCTGTTCCTAACACCACATCACCAAAGCCTTTGGTTCTCAGCCCAAACACCTGTTCATCCTCCTGCCTAGAACTGGTTCCTTTGTAATATGCTTTCATAGAATCATGGCCCTTTCTTTCAGATCATTCATCACAACTTCTGATATGCTCATTTGTGAGATTGAGTAATAGCTGCATCCCTTCCTAGCCGGTAAGCTCCATGAGCACAGGGGGCTGCTTTCTGTGCTGTACATAAGAGTAAACACTCCATAAATATTTGTTGAATATTGAATGAGTGCACCTGAGCCCCACAGTAGGCATGATGCTCCTGCATTTGCATACAAAATGTGGCCTGCATGAGCAACGCGGTGGGCAGGAAGCCTAGAGCTTTCCTTAGATTTTCAGTTGCTTTAGGGACCCTCTTCCCAGCCAAAGACGAGAGAACTTTTAACTGTCTGTCCATGGAGTTTTCCATATGCCCTCAGCATAGAAATAAAGCCCTGGAAGGACTCTCAGAGATCATGAGCTTCATTTTATAAGCAAGCATGCGGGGGAGGTGCTTCTCCATAGTTACACCTGAATGATTCAAGACCATAGTCCAACATTTGAATGCATGTCTTTAAATCCCAATTTAGTGTACTTCTTACTACATCAAAAATGGTGTGTGTATACAAATATATATATATTAATATATATAGTGTATTATCTTCCCATCTGTGTTCTACTTGCCTTTACAAATTCAACTCAAATGTCCTTGTTTTACGAAACATAGATTCCTCCAACTAGAAGTTTTCCTTTCCTCCTCTGAATGCATGTGTGTGTGAGAGAGAGAGAGAGAGAGAGAGAAAGAGAGTGTGTGTCTCATATCGCAGCTTTTTTGTTCATGCTTATTTCCTCTATAAGAACCTAAGCCCCTTATGGGGAGAATCAATGCCTAATGCATTTTATTGTCCTCAATTTCCAGTGCAATGACTTGTAATGGCAAATAGATTTCATCTCTTGCATCAGCTCTGACCAATTTGTGGTAGCTGCTTAGAATGCTATGGTGAGAGGGAATTTGAGGCCATGTGTAGATTCAGTGGGAAAGAATTCTGTAATCAATGAGTGCTGTCTGCAAGGGTAGGGAAGGGGACAGTGATGGTACATATGTCCCCATAGAAAGCAACAATAAAAGTGCTCTGAATGAATGAATGAACAAATAAATGTATCAGTTTTTCCAATGTCCTATATGACTACTTTATCCTCAGCATCTCAGAGGAGAGCAGGAATCTCACTCATCCCAGCTGAGGTCTTCAAACTAGTCAGAGGAAGAAATGTTTACAAATACTCTTCTGTACAGAAAAACCGATGATTATCAATATTATAATACAAACCAAGGGTCAACCACAGACAAATGTTGACACCTGCATGTCTTAAAGTGAAGACACAGGTGGAGCTGGGGGAGCTCAAATCAGATTGGATTGTAACACTAACCAGAAAATGGTAGACAGCTGCCATGGAACCCAGAGCATCATGTGGGTGCCAGCGGCAAATCTGAACTCTGCACTATGTGAAAACAAGCATATGCGGTAGTGGTTGGGGGAAGAGGGGAGGAATACTATGACTTTACCCACTCAAATGCCCTCCTCTCACTCTGCCATTAAAATCTGGTCCATACTTCAATGCCTGCTAAAGTTCCACCTCCCCCAAGAAGTCTTCATTATCCACAGCCATAGCTCTTGCCTTGGAAGTCTTGACTCTTACTCTTAAATCATTGTGGCACTCCTACTGTTGGGCTCTTTCATTGCTGTTTCACTTCTTTGTGTCCATATAGTCATAAATCTTCAAAGAGAGAAAGCTCACTGAGTTTTGGGGGCCCCAAAATTGGCTTCAGATACTGGCTTAGGTTTTTTAATTTGTTGCATAACATGAAGACAACACAATAGCTTTCTCATGCCTATACTTAAAGAGGGCAGTACTTGTCAGCTCTAGACAATAGCAGCTGAGCAGGAATGTGGGTCCAGGGTTGCTTAATGCCCTAAGTTTCTTCAAAGAAGCCAGAAATTTTTATTTGTATATCAAATTTGGAAAAGCATTCCATAGACCTAGCAAAACAAGTCTGTGGACTATTAGTTTGCAACTCTGAAAATGATGAGCCATGCTCAGCTAAAAGGTCGTCTGTCTGTTGCCAGTGTTCAAAGTCTTGTAAGACTACCTGGGCTTCCCAAGTAGGTCCACAACAGAGGGAGAACTAAGGATATAATTAAGGATGCTACCCTCTACTGGATCATCACTGAGGCTCTCAGCATCTTTATGTTGTGTGATTTCCTAACTCCTGTAGACGTTTGTTTATTTGTGTTAGAGGTGTCTTCTCAATAACACTAAACTATAGATCTACCTGGTCTTGCTGGACAGCAGTTCATATTCTGGTGGTAGAGCTAACTTATAAAGACACAATACAGGCAACATTGCAGGACAAGTCAATCAAGTCTTGCACATTCAATGGCTGCAAGAGCCAGCAGGTAAAGAAAATAAGAGAAATGGACTGATTGGGAAAGAGGCTGTCTAGATGGGGTAATTCCTGTCTCATCTCAGCAAATTGAAGCTACGTAGACCTAGGGCCCAGTGTTCCCAGATCCTTTAAAATTTTAAGAGATACAAGTTTTAATGTCAAATTCCATGATTCTTAAATAGTATGTGGCCCCCAAAGACCATCTCTGTGCCAGAACTGACTTCTGGATGGCTATTTGGTGACCCTTTCTGCAGCCCTTGATAAGTAAGTGCCAAGTGAGAAGTCTGCCAAGGAATGCTACTGGAGGTCAAAGCAGGGGAACAACAAGGTAAACATCCTCTTTGCCTTTGCATATGCCATTCCCTCTGTCTGGAAAATGCTTGCCTCTTCCTCTTTCCTACTCCCTCACCTTGTCCCCCTGGAAAACCTCTCCTTATTTTGAAGACTCAATTCAAGCACCACTCTCTGAGACGCCAACCCCACTCCTCAAGGCATTTGTAACACTCCATACAAATTGCTGCTATAGCACTTACAACATTACATTTTAATTTTCTCTTTACAGGACAGTCTTGCCTCACTAGAGATAAAGTACTCCAGGGCAGGGAATGCATCTTATAATACTTTTGTCTGCATTTCTAGTACTTAACATCATGCCTGGGTTCGGGTAAGGGCTTAAAAATGCTTACTAAAGGAATGGAAGACTTTTAGATTAAAGAGTTTTTCAAAGTGTAAGCCCCGTATTAACTACTATAGAATCCCCCCCAGGGCTTGCTCTTGAATATTCTGATTCAGGAAGTAGAGAGTTTGCCCTTGAGTCTTGCTTTAAACAAGCACCTTGGGTGAATTTTATGTGCACTGCAGTTTGAGACACTCTGGGTTGAACCCAGAAGGAAAGAGGCTGTGTCTTCTTCCTTGTCCCTTATATAACTAGCATCTGGCACATTGCTTGGCATGAAGTAGGCATTCAAAATGTATTTGCTGAATGAATGGATGAATGAATGAAAAGGTAAAAATTAAGTTGTAACAATGCTACTCAGACCTCTCCTAGGAACCCCAATCAGAATTTCATTCATTCCTTTATTTACACAGGCACCAAGGTAAGCTGGTCGGTAAATACCTTCCCTGTGGACAGCCCCCCTCCCACCCCCAACCCCTGCCCCTGTAGGCTTGAAACTGTTCAGAGGAGATCCCAAGGCATTTAGGTTGCTGATTCAATGACTTTACCCTTTAATGATGGCTGACAAAAAAAAGCAAGAAAGATTGAAAGCAAAGAAGACACCAAACTCTCACCTTGGCCAGTGGTATTAGTAACACCCCTCTTCCATCTTCCTGTGTTCCTACCCTAGAACCACCATCCTTTCTTTTGAATCCCCTGTTGCAAACATGTCTAGCAGGAACTCTTCTTGTTAAACTTCCTCTCTCTTCCCTTCTCCACCCTCTGGTGGAGGGATAATGAATAGCAAAATGCACAGGAAAATAAAATCAAATGACAGCAAAAATTATGGTCATTTCCTGGAGATATGACTGACTGGGGCAGTTTATTTAAGGTAACTACTAGTCCAGATTTCAAAAAAAGCACATGAAATTAAATCAGAGTAAGATGCTTTTCTTGGTTTTCTGTGTATGATTAATTAACCCATTCGGCCCCAAATTGCTCTGCTCTCTTTGACATTTTTTTATTCAATTCAAACTGGGACAGATGTAAAGTTTTCCCAGACCAATGGACTACAGTGAACATAGCCCCGAAGGGTTCTGCAGCCTCACATGAAAGTTAGCAGAGACTCTTTCAGGTCGGCCACCATTTCCACCCAAATTGCCTAGCACCCACTCTGATCTTGGAGCTAAAGAGAAGAAACGAAAGATCTAAGCACAAAATAAATATATTGCTTCTCAGACAATCCCCAAAACAGTGTCCCCCATTGGATTGTAATCTCCAGTGGGGGACACTGTTTTATCATCTCTGCATTTCCAATGTCCATATCAATTTATAGGCTTGGAAGAAACATTTAGAGAATAACCAAATGAACAAGGCAGGAATTCATGGCAGGCATCAAATTCAAGAACCCAGATCCATCCACTCTAGGTCCATTGACCAAAATGGACAACACTGTCTGTACCATATCTCTCCCTCCCTAATAAATAGGTAACAACTCCAGTAGAGATCAAGTCTTAGGTTATTAAGATAGCAATACAGAGAAGCACCACCTTTTGCTTCAGAACATTTCCTCCTATTTTTGTCTTTTATTATCTTGTCCTGCCAGTCAACATCTTGACACTAGCAGAGCAGTTAACATCTCTTTCCACCAAACTCTGCTGTAGGCAGTTCTCAGCAGTGGGAGTGGAGTGAATACACATGCCAGCCATTTATTCTTCTTGATTCTCTAAGCAAGTAATTCTTCCTGAATAATGTGCCCCTTTGAGAGTATGACAAAGCTATGGAGTATGACAAAAGCTGTGGAGCCTCTCCCCAGGCAATAATTTAGCACATGCATATGCATGCAAAATGTTATGCATTGTCTCAGGTGGTTTATAGAAGCAGTGATGCCCACATCCAAATTCCCCTGCAAAGACCCTACTCTAAGCCATATCAAAAGAAATTGGAGGTTCTCTGATAGCTAAATATCTACTCAATATTATTGTAGCTTCCCAAGGAGATGGTATCATGGAACTATAATTCAACAATTAAACGTTGGCTCTTTTTTAAGGGTAGTAACACAGCGGACAAGATTTTCAACCTCAGCATTACCAAAATGCAGAATTGCTATTTTATTTATTCAATGGGCCACCCATGTGCAAAATCACAGCTACAGTTAGAAACATTGTAAGGTTTTCTTCTTAGGTGCTTTATCAGGTCACTGACTGACAAGACCTTGAACATTCCCTTTCATTCCTTGGGTAATCTCACTACAGTTGATGAAGTTACCATAAGGATAAGTATTTCTACCACAGTGTACAGCAACATGAACCTTGGGGGTCACGAGACCACCATTTACTTACTGGGTGACCTTGGGCAAGTTACATAGCCTATCGCAGTCTCGGTTTCCTCCTCTCTAGAAGGAAGATAATGTATACGACTCTGCAAGGCTCCTATAAAGATTAAATGAGCTAACACATGAAAAGCAATTAGTGCATTGCATGCGCCATAGTCAATCCTTAATAAATGGTAATGAATGTTACTATAAATGTCTATAAAGTACTTATCATAATTCTTGATGCGCAGTAAGTTCCCAATAAATGAAATCTGGTATAATTATATTTCTTGGAATTTATATCAACATTATGAGTGGTCTTAGGGATGGGAAGAATTCTGGCTTCTCATTTTGAGACTTCAAAGCATGCTCAGTTCAAATCGGTGAGAGCCCACCATGTGGGAATGTGGGAAAGAGATGAAGGAGATATGGTCCGTGCCTCCAACCATCCACAGCTCAGCAGGAGTCACCAAGTCAAGTTATACACAAGCCTATGGTGCCAATTTAATTCAGTTTCAGGTCTCAAATTGTTCTTGCACATTCAGCTCACACTTCCATGCCATAAATTTTTACTCGAGTTTAATCCCTGAAGGGAAAATGTCTCTGCTGATTAATTTTTATTCTTTCATCTGTCATAAAATGACAATCATGCAGCCATACGGGCTTTCTTTTCAGTCCTTGTTGCCAGAAAAACTCAGAATGATGTTTGTTGCCCACATTTTATAATGTATTCAATTCATTGAAACCTGAGATTTATCTAGCCCTTCTTCTTCCTGAGGTCATCTTTGTTCTGTTTCCTGCTCAAGGGCCATCCTACAAACTGTGTCTTAAGCAATCAATCACTTCAAGCCATTTTAAAAATAATCAAAGCATCAAGTTTTAAATCATTACTGGTCACTTCCCAAAATGGGAAGCCAGATATATACAACTTCTCAGCTATCCTTTTTATCAAGCTAGAAAGAGATTTTCTCCTTTTAACTTGTGGACAAGAAACAACTTCAGCATTTTAAAACCACATTCTCATAACGTCAGAACCTTTAATTCTACGTCTTTCAGAAGTTTCCTATGTGTGAAACTCTCTCAGCTGAACCAGAAAAAAACCTCTGTGAGGTAGAGGAGATGCAGTCAACCCAAGTACCCATCTGCTGGCATTTAAAGTTAGCTGACAGTGAAAAAGCAAACCCATTCCATGAAGCATTGCAGGGGCTAAAATGCCAACTGCTGGAATCACTCAGAAGGCTCTGGAAATTTTTCTTGGAGGGCTTTCTCGTATGAAGACGAATGGCAACTAAAGTCATTTTTGCAACACCACCACCTACCCACAGGCCCTCCTTTCATTGGTCTAGCACAGAAAGAAATCTCAGAAATAGAAGCAACTACTTACATCTATAGGTCATCTCAAAGCTGTCACTGATGTTCACAATATCAATCTGGGGGAGCAGCTTCGGGGGCTCTGTGAGTTGCGACAAAGCAAATCTAAAAGCGGCATGTTCCTGTGACTGCTGGTTTGGAAATAATCCCCCTAGGAGGAAACAGAATGCAACATGGTATGGGCCAGAGACAGGCTTGAGTTCCTCGGCAGCCCACCCCAGCTGAACCCTTTTAGTCTCCCCGTGCCAAACTCACTAGTTGCAGCCTTTAGTAGTGGAGATGAGAGTTCAAATAGACCCAACTGGATGCTGAGGCTTAAACGTCTGCAGATGAGCTTTTATGTGACAAGGGCCTCCAACATCTATCACACTGCTCAAACATTTGCTTGTGAGCCCCTCAACTCAGCTAAGGTCAGAGGAAACAGGAGACTTGTGGCATTTCTCTTCTTTCCCCCTTGGGCAAATCACCTAGGAGGGCTTTGCTCTTGCACATGCATAAACCCTCCCTGTGTTTAATTTGTATCAGCCCCATTTCTCACTACAGAGTGATTGAAATCTAGCTCCGGTGCCCTGTGGGCTTCTCTAGCACTATAACCATTTGCTTGGACACTTGTGGTCTTTGCCCTGGCAAGACCTGCATGCGATTTAACTGTTCCATCACCTCTAAGGTTTATTATTCATTTCTTCTGAAAACTCTTGATTTTCAGCAAACAATGTTTTGCTGCTTCTTTCACCACACATGATCCCAGCTACCTAGGAATGACTTGTTACATAAGGGATTACCATCGTGTGTTTGCACAGTAGAACCTTGTGCTTCAAAGATGTGGGCTCTTAAAAATGTCAAGAGAATACAAACATTCTATTCTAGTATTATAAAAAGCACAGTAAAGGTGCGTGTTGGAGCCCCTGTTCCAAGAAACAAGAGTACATGGCTTACCTTTGTATTTACTGTGGACATGAATTAAAGTACATTTCTCTGAATTAAAGTCAGTTATTTCTAGAGACTGAACTATAATGAATGTTTACACAGAAGTTTATCTTGGATTCAACAGGAATTGCAGTCCCAACATAATATACTTTTTATATGGTGGGTTTGTGTTTGTTTTTAAGAATAAAGGGATTGCAAGGCTTTTGTTAGAGACCATACAAGTAGAATCAAGTACTACTGATGGTGGTGATATTTTCAACATTTGTTCTACATTTAATGTTTTGACCTCTTATTTGAAAACAGTAGGCTGGTTTTATCAACTGAACAAGCAAGTTAGGGCTAAATGTGATTTAAAACAATCTGCAGAGACACACAAGCACACATACTATACACACATACACAGCAAAACATCCCCATGCATCTATCCCAATGACAATATACACAAGTACACTGGACAAGCATCTCCAATCAGCAAAGGATAGGCAATAAATAAGTACAAACGTAAACAATGCCACACACAAGAGAGAGTGACTTCCACACGTACATGTGCCCCCACTTTAAAGAGTAAAAACAAAAAAATCATTCTTGATTCTGATGCATGTCTCCCCCCAGATGACCACACCCCAAATGCTTCCCTGCCCCCTCCTCCCCCTCTGCAATGAATGAAAGAGAAGAAGTAGGAGGTGGGGAGGTACAAGGCTACAGGCTGGGCTGCAAGGGAAGTGTCTTCCCTGAAGACAGGAAGTTTTGCTTGTGAGGCACTAGCACACATATACACACACAATTCAGAATGTAGCTTAACAGGTGTCAGGAAACAAAGCAAGTTACTCCAAGGCTGCTCCAACTACCCTCCCAGCCAGCTAACTGGAGAGGCCGAAAGAGATGGCTACTACAGCACATGTGTGCCCAATAAAACACCAACTCTAACACATCCCCCCCTCCCCACCCCAGACAAATATACAAACTACTAGCAATGGGAACTTTCCCTAGTGAAGCTATCTCCCTGGGGGGCAGGGGGTGGGGCACAGAAACCAAACCAACCAATTTACCTCCAAGCAAAGCAGCACACCTGATTCTGGGACACAAACAGCACTGAAATGCTGGTTACACCGAAGCCCCAAGCCCTCGTGGGCACGCTTTGTTATTGGTGCTTTTGCTCCTGTTAGTTTTGCTCCCCCCATTATTATGAAGAGTAGCAATATCTGTCAGCTTCCCCATAAACACTGGAAGGGTGGGGGCCTTTTAGAAACACAGTGACCCAGGAGGGGAAATGGGGAGCAAAAAGGCATGCAGCATGTTGAAACCTGCCTCCAAGTTGAGAGGATGGAGCCCAGGGATGAGGACAGCGGACAGCCAACAGGAGGAGAAAGGAGCGTGTGTACGTGTGTGTTTGTGTGTGTAAAAGGTGGACAACCTCTGTGGACAGGAAATCTGAGAGGAGTGGGCAACTGAAGGAACAGAGAAAAGGGAGACTGGGAAGTTTCAGGAGAGGGGGAGTGAGGACCACCAGCCCAGCATGGCAGACAGCAAAGAGAAGGCAGCTGGGGGGTCCAGAGCAGGAGAGAGAGCCTGCTCGCCCGTCCTGGAGTGGGGGCCCTTCCGGCATTATTTCAGGGGCTGCAATACACCCAGTACTCTTCACTCCTTCTAGAGGGTCTCTTTCCCCTCCCCCAGCTAAGAAAGCACTGCCTCCCTCCATTAAATATATATGTGCATAGTTAATATATAGCCACACACATAAATACACACACCATACATACTTATATAAATAAATGAAACCAAGCACCATCTACCAACCAATACAGTTAACTCCTTAAACACCCACCACCCTTTCCCGTGCTACAGCCTGATTTTTTTTCCTCCGGAGCTGTGGTTCCTCCATTTCACATGCTCATGCCTGGAGTGGCAGTGGGGTATGTGTGTGTGTGAGAACACTTCCCCTCTGCCCCTCATCGCAACAGAAGCCCCCTCCCCTGGCTGGCAGCCCAAGTCTCCCTCCCATCACCACAGATAGCTTTAGAGAGCCAAGCACAACCGTGAGTACTGAGGAGGGGGAACACGAGCCCACTCCCTCCCGCAATAAAACCCTGGCCAGGACCCAGAAAGTCCCTCCCCAGGCTGCCCCCTCACTCACCGATCTGGATATTGTTGGGGAAATTGGCACCTACTACCGCGCCTAGGAAACCGGTGCAGAAGAAGGCAAAAATGTGCTGCATATTCCTTTTTGCATTGGCGAAAAAGAAGCCCAGGTCCAATCATAGATTTGGTGTTTCCCCCCCTTCCCTTTATTCCTGTCGCTGTTCTGCCTGTTCTTTTCCTCCTGCAGTTCCTTCCTTGCTTCCTTGCTTGCTTGCTTGCTTGCTTGCTTCCTTCCTTCCTTCTGTGAGGTTTGTCTGTTTCCCTTGGAACCCGAACACTTAAACTGCAGCGTTAACACCAACTGACAGCCAGATTAACTGAGCACGGGGAGAGAAGCCCGTCCTCATGCTAGCTGGAGCGCTGGCTCCCCCTCTCCTCTCCTCTCCTCGCGCAGCCTGCCTCTCTCTCCCTCCCTTGCACTCCCGCTCTCCCCCTCACGCTCGCACAGGCTGCGAGCTCGCTGCTGATACCCACGGAGCCAGCTCGGAGTTCCACAGCCGCCCGCCTCCCTCCTCACCTTCGCCTCCTCTCTGGGTGTGGGTTGGTGGGCAGGGGGTGATGCGTGGCGCCGGGGTCTCAAAAGAGGGGCAAGCCCACCGTCCCCTGCACCCTCCCCCGCCTTCCCAAGCTCTCCCTGCCCCCTCCCCCACCCCAGGGCCTAAGGAAACGCTGGGAATGTGGGATCAGCTGGAAGTCAGTAGGTGGCAGGGGGTCCCCGCAATAGTCCTGGATCCTCAATCCATCCGCTGCCTGATCTAGGTCACTTTTTCTAGGAGCGCAAGGCTGCGCTGGATATATCTCCTGCACTCCACTGGCCCAATTATTCCTACAACTAATTCCTGAGGGGAAGACCCTAGAAATCCCTCCTAGGAAATTTAAAGGAAAAAAAGAAAAGCTTTCTCCCCTGCTAACGGGAGGAATAATAGATAAAGACAGACAATGGAGGATCGGGAATGATTGGCAGGTGCCCTGACCACCTGGTATTTGCCAGTCCCAGTCTACCTTTAGCAGTGGAACTGGTGGTCTCATTCACAGCCTGGGCATTTAAAATGCCCTTCCCCTTCCCCGCATTCCACAGGAGTCTATATAGCATCACAGTTGTGTGGGTGTAAATAGAGACTGAGGATACTTACACAGAGCAATTACATGAGTCATTTTGCAGGGTTTCCAGTGAGAGGACTCCGGGCTTCTATCAGTTCTCTCTGGATGCTGATCATGTCTAGTGTGAGCAGGAACTCCATAGACTCCTGAACCAGGCCTTCTGCTGAAATAACCTGGAGAGAGAACAGCTGTGTTCAGGGAAATAGTGTGGGATGCAAAGCAGCAGTCGCTAACAGCCGCAAGCACTTTACAGTTTATAAGGCAACTTCACAGTGTTATCTCCATCTATCCTCACATCAACCCTATAAAGCGGTCATGAGTCCTATTTTACAGATGAAAAAAATCAAGGCCCCGGGGATTAAGTCATAAAGACACAGACCTACTAAGATGTTCAGTCTAACCTACAAACTTGAGTGCCCTGGCCTAAACTCCTACCCAGCAAAGCATAATCCAGGAAAAGAAAAGTCTACCTTTTCCTCCGTTGGAAAGAGAAAGAATAGACTTTAAACCTGAGTTTGCTTTGCCACTTGAATAGGCCATTTTATCTAGAGACTCTTCACTTCCCTCATTAAGATTGCAAATCACACACACTTGTGCAACAGCTACAAGGGCTGGGATTCGCAAGACATATCTGAGCGTGTTCAATGGAGCCCCTAAACTAGGAACAACTTGGAGGTCAGATGCTTTGTGATTTCCTATGTACTTTCACATATATTCATTAGTTAGCTCAAGTAATTTTTAAAGCTAATGTTTATTCACCATTTTTCATGTGCCAGGTACCATGCTAAACAATGCACATGTATCATTTATTTGTACGACAACCCTTATAGTAGGTAACCTCATGCTCCTTTTATAGATAAAGAAATTGAGGACTAAAAACTTACCCGCATTTTCACTGCTAACGAGGAAGAGACTGGAGTTTAAACTCAGGAAACGCTACCATAGGGCCCAGGCTCTTAACCCTCAGTTGCTAGTAGCAGTAAGCACTGGGGAGAGACATTCCAGAGGTAGTGTAAGCATCAGCTTGGGAAGATGGGAGAACAGAATCAGGAATAATCACTCCTAAGGTTTCTGCAACATTAAGGGTTTGTGATTTAATGATTCTATCTTATAATTTCTCCAGTTGCATTTTTTTGTCTCTTCTCTTACTATTTTGAATGGTACCTGGGGATCTTTTAAGTTCTCTGAGCTTTGTGCCCAGTAATAATAATAATTAGGCTGTCACTAAAGGCTTCACACTTCTCTGTCACCTTTCAGAGAAAGATCTCAAAGCCCGGTGTAAGCACCAATTAGCAAAACTTTAATGCCCACCTATAATAGGTAAGAATTGTTTTGCATACTTTTGGGAGAGGGGACTTTTAAAGGAGTCAAAAAGATGCATTTTCTATGATCATTATAAATCATACAAAAGATCTTCCTAAAATATAGCTCTGTGTCACTGCCCTGCTCAAGTAAGGTCAATAGCTTCCCTTGGCCTATTAAATACATAGTTCTTCACTGATTAAACAAACATGGAACCTACATATTTCAAGCTTGGGCATCTAGGTCAAACTACAATTAGGTTCAACTGTTTATTCCGTTTCTCTTCAAAATTCTCTTCCACTGTTTGTGGGGAGCCTATTCCATATCCAACAGGGTGCCGGGTGCTGGGAAGTGTGGAAAAGAATCAGACATGGTCTCTGCCTCAATGCAGGTGAATATGGTAGAAAAGGAAGACAAATGAACCCACACCACTGTCACCGGAAGCAGACTGTGACAAGTGCTCTAGGAGAGATGTAAACACAGCAGTGGGGGAGCAGAGAAGGAAGCAGCCATGTGTCCATCTGTGGGAATCCGGCCAGGCTTCAAAAGAGCTGGTCTGGAAAGATGAGGAGCTCACAGGCAGCATCCGAGGAAAGAGGACCGGCAAGGGCTGTGGGCAGGGGAGGACGCCTGCACCCGGGAGCCTGTAACCCGTGTGTGCAAACGGGAGGACAGGGTGGGGGAACATGGAACCTAGAGGAAGTCGGGATCAGGATTTGGAACCCACAGAATTCCTGGCGGGCAATGGCAAACCATGAGATATTTTGAGTGTGACAATTACAATAGCAGGTATGTGCATAAGAAAGAAAAAAACTGACCACTGGTGGAAGGTGATTTCCTCATTTCCTCACCCCCAGAGGTTAGAAGGACTTACCAGACAGCTTTGTTTCCCTAAATGAGCTATCTGATGCATCTCGCTCTCTCTCCTTGAAGTCCCCAATCCCATTTGCCATGCCCAAATCAGTCTTGGAAGACTTGACTCTCGGTCTGTTATGATTGACATGTGACACACTGTGATTTACACAGTACTTATACATCCATCATCTCATTTCATCCCCCCTCCAACAACCTCACAAGAGCAGAGATTAGAGCCTACGTTACAGACTAAGTAAGGCTCAGAGTGGCTAGATGGTGAGCGTAAGACAGTGGTTCTCAATGGGCAGCAATTTTCTCTCCCAGAGGATATTTAGCAATGTCTAGAGAATATTTAGCAATGTCCAGAGGGATTTTGACAACTGGGGAAGTCCTGCTGGAACCTCGTGAGTAGAAGCTAGGGGTGCTGCTCAATATCGGAGGATGCACAGGATGGCCACCCCACAACAAAGAATTATCTGGTTCAAAACTCAAATAGCACAGAGGCCAGAAAACCTTTCTTAAGGGGACATAGCAACTGCACACCAAGGACTAAACACCAGGACCCTGTTCTAGCTTCCCTCCCATTATATTATATGGAAGAAAGACTAGATTTCTCTTCTTTCAAGACCTTTCACATTTTATTTTATTTTATTTTATTATTTTTTTTTATTTCAGCTTACTATGGGGGTACAAAAGTTCTGGTTAGATATATTGCCCATGTCCCTTCCATTCCCCCGAGACTGAGCATCAAGTGTGTCCATTCCCCAGACAGTGCACATCGCACTCTTCTTGTAGGTATACACCCATCCCCTCCCCCACCCCCATCCCCCCAAGTCAGAACTTCAAGCGTGCCCAATCCCCAGACAGTGCACATTGCACTCAATAAGCACCACATGTACTCACCAGAAAATTGGTTTCCCTGATCATCACCTAAGTGCACATTTGGGAATAACACCAATTGGGTATCAGACAGAGGTGGGGGGTGAGGGGAGGGGGATGGGTGTATACCTTTCACATTTTAATGTGGGATACCATAAGATGCATGCTCCGTAAGGTCCAGAGGGATGAGTGTCTAGTGGAGGGACTCCAGGCAGCTGACAGGACAGGGGAAAAGTCCTCCAAATGCTCAAATTGTGCCTCGGAGACCGTATGGCACCTATTCCTCACATTAATTATGACCTATCCCGGTGCATATTTTTGGCACACTTTAAGTCCTATTACCATGTAGCCAAAATTGTCTAAGATTTACTTATTTTGGCTGCAAATCAAGGAGAATGGTGTTGAGCAGGGATTTCAAATCCAAATGCTTCCTTGGGCCAAGCAGGGAAATGAATGAAGTGAGCTGAGCTGGGGAGAGAGTAGTGAGGACCCGGAGACCTGGAGAGTCTGTCCCCTGTCAAAGGTGGCTGCAGGTACTCGATGGCTACAGATTGTTGCCATAAGGAAATGTAAGCCCAGGGTGGCCAGATACTCAGATTTTTTTTTTTCCCAAGAAAAAGCAGAAATACGGATTTTGGGTTGTTTTTTTTTTTTAATTAGGTATACTGTCATTGCAAAGTGAGGAAAATGGGGAAGGGGGGTAAGAATAGTGTCTCCAGGCTTGATCTGGCCCACAGGCCACAGAGTGCCAGTGGAAGTCAGGGGCTGAGGCCAAACATCTGCCTGATGTTAATTTGGGGGTCAAGTTCATTTCCTCTCTGGGCCTGTGTTTCCTCTTCTATTGAATAGCAAGATTAGATGAGGTGATAGCTACAGACCATTCTGGCTCTGACGCATTGTGACTCCATCTGACAGCAGGGACTGGAGAGAGGAAGAAAAAGGACAGGAGTCAGGTCTGGGGGGCTGTTCTCTCCTCTACCTCCTATTACCTGTGGCCGTGGCATTGGCAGGTCCCTTCCCTCCCTGGGCTCACGTCTCCATCTGCAAAATGTGGGTGTTGTACCAAGGTTTCTTCGGCTTGAACATTTTAGGCTTCCAGTATAAAACAATTCAAGGGGGAGAAAAACCATCAAATTTATGATCTGAGAGCAGATCCCTGACAGCTAACAAATTGGCGAAAATGCCATCAGAGAGAGGGTGCCTCTGTGGCTTTCGAAAGGCCCCAGTTTTAAAGATGTTTAAAAAAATGATAATACTTTTCATGTTTCCTAGCACAATTCATACAAGAAGGTTCCCAAAATACTGCACAGACTGTGTGTGTGGCAAGAACACACCCCAAAGAATGTAATTACCCACCCTGGAGTTCTGCCAGGTTTAACAGCATTTTCTATCTTTTTTTTTTCTTCCTCTTCTTTCAGTCTTCCCTCCCCTTCTCGCACAAATGACAGCATTTTCATAAGCCCTCAGCATTACTAGGTAATTAGGGAGCAGTGCAAGTTCTGGAAAACACCCTGGGGCAGGATGAATGCCTGAAAAAAAAAAAAATAACGGTCTATTCCAGGGGGAAGCTCCTACGCAGCCCCATCATTGCTGGTAGAAATTGGAGGCACTGACTACCCTCGAAGCCAGTGGTGCCTTCAGAAAGGCTGCCTGGGCAAAGCTTGCAAGGGCGGGTGTCCACGGAGCAGCACTTTCCGCGGGTCTCCCGAGGGGCCCTGCAGCCCAAACAGCCCCAGTCTAGGGGACAAGACAGCCAGACACTCATCACAGTCCTCACCAGATGGGTGGTTTTGGATGAGCCATTCAACCCCTTTGTCTCAGTGTCTTTGTCTAGGAAGTTGGGATATGAGAGGGGCATCTCCTCAGACTGGCAGGAGCATGAGCAAAATGCTGTGTGTGAAGGGTCTGGCGAGGCTCCAAACACACAGAAAGGACTCTGCCAGCCATCACTGCACAGGGCGGTGAAATGTCATTATGCCTGCCTACTGGTTGGAGTCCAGAGTGATCCTGCCATTGGAGGTCTTCCATGTGGTTCCAATCCGCTTCAAGCTCAGTTTGCCAATCTTCTGCTAAGCTTATGTCACAACCCCTACCCTCAAAACATCTGCCCAGCAGGAATAAACAAACTTCTGACTCTCCTGCCCCCACCCTGCTCCTCCCTCTTTTCTTCCATCTCCCTGCATGACACTTTCATTGGCCCAGTTGTCAAGGACCCCACATCCAACTCATCAGAAAATTCTATGGGATGTACTTTAAAAATATAGAATCCAACCATTTCCCACCTGCTCCCCACTCCGGGTCATTCATTCTACTCTCATCTCTCTTCTGACCCATGACAATCATTATCAACTCCTTACTCCCACTCCTCTGTACCTCCCCCTTCCCTGCCACAACATTATTTGTTCTCTATAGTAGCCAGAGAGAAATTTTTAAAAACTGAAGTCAGATCTTGTCACTCCCCAGCTCTAAAATATCCCAGAGCTTCGTATCATACTTAACATAAAATCTGAAACCTGACAGCTGGCTGCCTCTGCAACCCACTTCCTATTTCCCCTCCTCCCTTGTGCATCTCCCCAAGTCACCTTGGCCTGCTTGCTGTTCTCTGGACACACTAAATACCGTCTCATCCAGGACTGTTGCACTTGCTCATCTCTCTGCCTGGAAAGCGCCTCCTGCAGAGATCCATACTGCTTCTCTCTCACTTCAGGTTCTGGTCAAAAGTCTCTTACTTCCTGTATCTAAAAGAGCACCCCACCTCCTGCCATGATTTTTGTTTCCCTTACTTTACGCTTTCTTGCAGCGTTTATTACTGCCTAACTACATGATATGTTTAGTTATCATTTGACCTATTACTAGAATGTATCTTGTTCATTCCAGCGCTTAGAACAATGTCTAACAAATAGTAAATTCTCAATAAATACTTGTCTAAAGAATGAATGGATGGTCCTCATCCTTCCCTGAAGTACCTTTACTACTCTTTGTCATAGTCTAATTTTTTAAGACACAATTCAACTCCCATCTTCCCTATAACAACCTCCCACATTGATTTTGGCCTCTCTACGTATCTGCATTACTTTTCACTTACTGATTTTAATTGATATTTAGCTTGACCCTTTCCACTTGATTTTCAGTCCCTTAGGGAGCAGAAATCATGCCTACAATATACAAGAGCTAATTTTTTTTTGAGCACTTACATGTGCCAGGCGCAGTGCCAGGCTACCTAGCTGCCTCATTTCATGTGATACTCACAGCAACCCTATGAAGTCTGAACACTTATTATTCCATTTACAAGTGGGGAAGAAAGGGGTGGGGAGGTTATGTTACTTGCTTAAACTTATACAGCTATTTGGAGACAGGGCTGGGATTTCAACCTAGATCTGCCTGGTTTCCAAGGCTGGTTCTCTAACCACTATCCTGTATTTTCTCAAGGGACATGCTCATTGATTTCACCAGTTTGCACCGGGCAGGCCCTTGACAGTGTGCACAATACTTCCAGAAATGGAAAGGGCCTTGTCTCAGGACGCATGACCTAACCAGAGAGTTCTCATATTTAAAACCCCACCCTGTAGTGGCTCAGTCACACTGTTCTCAGAAAGGGGCTCTGAGAAGCCACTCAGAAAGCATGCACAAGACAGGGGTTTGCTTCAAGAAACGAACGTGCCTTCACTGCACTTCAGAAAGAGAGGACAAACCAACGTTTCTCTCCCCACTTCTGGGAGCCTCCTGTGAAACAGGCCAAACAGTAATGATAGTATTTATTGTGGTCTCCACTCACCCTCATGACCAAAGGAAGATTCTAAGCAGTTTTCAGGAGATTCAAAACAGAAATGATTCTAATTGACTGCCATATTCCTAGTATTAAATTGTATGGCTTGCCCAACCTCTGGCCTCTCTTTTATTATTCTAAGGGAGACAAAAAGATGCAGAAGAAAACACATAAAAGGCTAGGAGTGGAACATTTCTTAGGTGGAAGAGCAGCAGGTAGAATGTTAGAGTTGGAAAGAAATGTTGAGATTATGGAGTCCTGCACCTTCAATTTACACATGAAATAGGACCTCAGAAAGGTTAAGTCATTTGCACGGGGTCACACAAGCAGGTATCTTTCACTCTGAAGTA
>CM052447.1:18261160-18286461 GCA_028533085.1 Varecia variegata
TATGTTTAATTTAAAATGCCTATTAAACATTCAGGTGGAGATGTCAAGTAGGAAGTTAACTATGGGAATCTAGAGTTTAGGGGAGAAATCCAGGCTGGGGCTGTGCATTTGGCTGCACGTGGATGGTATTTAAAGCAAGGGAACTGGGTGAGATCAACTAAGGAATGAGCAGAGAGGTAAAAGAGAAGCAGTTCAGGAACTGAGCCCCAGAGCATTTCAACACTCAGATGTCAGGGAGATGCAGATGACAAGGCCAAAGAGGCCAAGAAAATGCTCAGAAGTGTGCGAGAGAGCCAGTTGAGTAGAGAATCCTGGAAACCAAGGGAAGAAAGTGCTTCAAGAACAGAATGACCCCCCTGTGTCAAATGCTGCTGGGAGGAAAAAGGTAAGGTTAGGACTGAGAAATGCCCATGGACTCAACAATGTGGAAGTCATCATTAATCCTGATAAGAAGAGTTTTTGCAAAACAGTTTAGAAGAAAAAAAAAAAAAGGTGTGGGTTGAAGATAGAATAGGAGAGAAATTGAAGACAGTGAGTTCAGACACGTCTCTCGGGGAGTGCCGCTACAAGGAGAGGCAGAGGAAAGGGTGCTAACAGTGGAGGGGGAGATGGGAGTGACAACAGCTTGTCTGTGGCTGATGGAGATGATCCCACAGAGAGGGGTGGGGAGAGAGAGCACAAAGACTTGCGGGAATAAAGCCATTATGTAGGTGAGAGGGCCACAATGTTCTTTTCTGAATATTTCATTTTTGTCAAGTAGGAAGCAGGGTCAGAAGCTGTGAGTGAGGTTGGGGAAGGAGGTGTTGAGGGTTTGAGAAGAAAGAGAAAGTGTGAAATAATTATCTGGGAGCGTGGGGAGGGGAACAGACTGGGGAGATATAGCCTGATTGCTAGGCAGTATTAAGAACTTAGGGATCACAAATTTAAGGAGAAATCAGTAATTTGGTTGGGGTTTATTTTCTGGCTCTTCCTGTGGTATAAGTTCTACCCCTGAGTGGGTGAAGAGATAATTGTATCCAGGATTATAGTTTAGGCAGGTGAATACGACGCTTTTAGGAATTCAGGACATGGGGGAGGGAATTAAAGAGTGTCAAAGAGAATGAATGTGACCATTGAGTTTATGATTTAAGCTGGATAAAGAAGCGAGTCAGGCCATAGGACAGGGAATGAAGGACAGTCTAAAGGTGATAGGATCAATGGATTGTGGAGACAGGGAGTCCAGGGAATGAGCGGGAAATGTAGGCGATGGTAGATATGCTTGAACTTGATATTTTGGAGAATTTGAAATGATAGGGCCTGATGAAATGTAGGTTATGAGCATCAGGAGAGGAAGGACAAGACCATTAGAAGAGAGGAGGTTAAGAAACAAGGGGGGGGGGGCAGGCGCGGTGGCTCACGCCTGTAATCCTAGCACTCTGGGAGGCTGAGGCAGGAGGATCGCTCAAGGTCAGGAGTTCGAGACCAGCCTGAGCAAGAGTGAGACCCCTGTCTCTACTAAAAAAGAGAAAGAAATTATCTGGGCAACTGAAAATATATATAGAAAAAATTAGCCGGACATGGTGGCGCATGCCTGTAGTCCCAGCTACTCGGGAGGCTGAGGCAGGAGGATCGCTTAAGGCCAGGAGTTTGAGGTTGCTGTGAGCTAGGCTGATGCCACGGCACTCTAGTCAGGGCAACAAAGTGAGACTCTGTCTCAAAAAAAAAAAAAAAAAAAGAAAGAAACAAGGGGGCCAGAGTCTTGGAATGACACTTTCCTAGGGTGACTGTGCACTGTTGAGCACTAGAGACTCTGGGACACTGGAATTAGAATGGTGTTCCTTACCAGGCACTCTGTATCCCCTCTAGAGCAAGGACCACTCGCTCCAACTTTTAAAAAAAAATTGAATTATTTATTCAGGACTGGGGCACACATTACTCCTGTTTACTGACAGCCATTTCTCCTCTATTTGTAGAAAAATGTAGAATTTTTGTATATTTTTTATCTCCTTGGAATTAAGAATGGCCATGTGAATTGCTTTGGCTAATGAAGGGTGAGTGAGAATGACAGGGTCACCAGAAGAAAACATTCATTTGCCTAAGTTTGATCTGCTAAGCTTACTCTTCCTCTGTCATTTTGAGCTTGGAAGCACGTGTTGACATGAAAGTGGTTGTCACATGTACCTGACCATGACACAGAGGCCAGCTGCCTTAGAGTCCTGGCTTCATTTGCAGTGAACTTTGTGTGAGCAAGACATAAACCAGTGTTGAGATTTGGATGTGGTTTTCCGGTGCAGCATCCCCTAGTCTAGACTGGCTGATGTTTGCAGCACTCTTTCGCTGGCCCTATGCCAGTTGTTGAGGCTATGGAGGCAAACAAAGCACCATCTGTGCCTTCAGTGTGGCAGGAGTGAGGGACAAGGTGGCAGAGGAAAGGTCTCACACCAGGAGTGATGAAATAAGAGTAGCTGCAAAGGGGACCACAGGAAGGCTTTGGAGATGGCCATAGGTCTGAAGTTTTGTTGCCTTTGCTCGGCATTTGGAGTCCTCCACAATCTGGTCTTATTCTCACTTTTCTGACTCTCCATTTTAATTCCTGGGCTCCATTCAACAAATAAGTATTGTTGGGTACCGTGCCAAGAGTGGAACTCAGTAGGAAATGAAGCAGACTATCCCTGTCCTCACGGGACTGACAGTTGAGTGGAAAGAGATGTTACTTAATTAATTTACTCCTGACATGGATGTTACGAAGGAGCAATGTACAAAGGGGAACTGTGTCTTGGGAGATTTCTGATACATTCACCCAGGCAAGGAACTGTGAAGAAGGAGGAAATGAATTCAGGCAGTGGAAACAGCTTGTCCAAATATCCTGATGTGAAAGGGAAGACGGTCTGCTCAGGACCTGCAGGTGGCCTGCAGAGCTGAGGAGGGAGAGGAAGGCAGTGAGTGGCAGGAGCTGGGCTGGAGGGATAAGCATGGCGAGGACCAGTGACTGAGGGCTTTGCAAGCCAGGCCAAGGAGTTTGGATCTTAATCCCCAGGACAAGTGGAAGCAATCCAAAAGTCATACTCTTAGAGAGTAAAATGCTCAAGTTTTCATCTTTAAGATTGCTCTAGCAATAGAGTTCAGAATGGACTTAAGAGGGATTACTAAATACAGGTAGAACTGTAAGGAGACTTCTGCTACTGGCATGAGAGAAGGCGTTGGCTTGGGAAGGATGGCTTGGAAGGGGGCTGGATGGAAGTGGGCAGCCTCAAAGTATATTTGGAAAGCAAAATTCGGTTGAACATGTGATTAGCTTTGATAGGGAAGGTGAGGGAAAGGAAGCATTCAAGGATAATTCCAACCATCTGAACAACTGAAGGGCTAGTCGTGCCACTGCTGATAAAGGCAGCTCAATCCAGGTGGGTGTGGAAGAGGGGATTAAATTTGAGGCATGAAAAATCTAAAATATTCCAGTGCACCCATCTCTCTGAGGGTAGAGCCCGCCTGACTTGTGTTTGCATCCACGCCCATTCCCTCTGCTTGCTTGATCAAGCACTGAGACCAGAAACAGTATCCGATTCACTCATTTCACACACCAGTCCCCACCACCAAGCTCTCAGGGCTGAACTTTGCACCGAATAAGCGCAAGGACGTGCTCACCCAATGCGCAAAATAGGCGAATGTGGTGCTTTGAGCCCAGGTTGGGAGAAGCAGTTCACCTTACCTTCACTCCAGGTCCCGTGGCTAATTTCCTGTTCCCACATCACCATGGCTTTTTGCAAATTGTATCCAGATTTGGTTCACCTGAGCCGAGCATACAAGAAGTGGTTATTTCTTAGCCATCTGAACTATTTGTGCTGCTCTAATCTGAGGGATTGTCCTGGAACAGTCATTAAAAAAAGATCTGTGTCTTTGGGAGATTTCTGATATATTCTGTTTCAACAAGCTTGAAGTATCTGGAGTCAGAACTCTTTCTGATAGCAACTTTACCCAATACACCGTTTGCCTCCTTAAGACCCTAGAGGCAAAGAGAAGAAATAGCTAATTCAAAATGACTGCATTTATCATTACCTGTGCACTGTAGTTTATGAGCTTCAGAATAGACTGATGTCCCTTTTAAAACACATATGCACCAAAGGATGACTGAAATATCACCACTAATACACTATTCTTCAGCTGAAGCCTTTGTTTCCTGCTAAAAGATTAATCCATCTTGCCTTCCCTCCACTCTTGCTTCTCAAAAATGCTGGGATCATGCCTCAAGCTATTTGCATTTATTTACACTTGAGTTCTAAAGAGATTTAGATTCTTTCTTGACAGCAGGGTTGTTTTAGGAAAACCATCTGGTATTCTTGCAAGGGCAATCGGACTCAGAGTCAAAAGTCTAGGGTCCTTGCACTCTCTCTTGTGCTGTGTGTTTTGGGGAGATGAATGAACTATTTGAGGCTCAGTTTGGTTATCTGTGGATGGGAAATTCTAATCCCCACTCTGTGTATCTAGTTGATCCCAACAACAGACCGTAGTAGAGAGCTTCAGAGTGTCTATCCAAATCACCACTTCTCCTTTTCTCTCAGGAATGTGCTCCCATTTTCCCCCAGCCAAGAAGTAAGCCTCGAGCAGCATGTAACGTCTAAGTGACTCTTCTTACCAGCCTCCTGAGCAGGCAGGAGTGGACCCCAAATCTTAGTTGGGCCAGTCACATTCTCTCTTCCAGAGCTTTGGAATGGCCATTTAAAGGTAACAACTTACCTGTGCTGGTGGCTGCAGGTGGACCTGTCCTACCTGGGAGGCATGGGGCATCCTTACACTTTTTGAGTCAACGGAGGGGTCCCAAATCTGACTTGTAGGCAGAGGGAAGGAAGACTCCCATAACCTTATAATAATTTCCTTTCTTTGCCTAAACTAGCACAGGGTGATTTTTCTATATTATAAGCAAAATGTCCTTATCAGATTAATACACTGGTGTAGGGAGCCACTAGGGCTGGGGGAAGGATGCCTTATCCTGTGGGAGTGATTAGGCAGACGAATAGCCAATTGGAAAGCCTGTTCACCGCTGGTGGCTTTCTATCCACCGACTTGGCTAAGGTCTCCAAGGACCTGAAAACATTCAAATCTAATGGAAATTTTTTACTGTGACCTTTCTGAGTTCTCTGTAATATTCAACCTCTTATCCAATCCTTTCTTTTTTTTCCAGAACAGCATTATTTATTTTATGCTTTAATATTTTTTACAGTTTGAGTTGTAAGTGATGGACAATGAACTACACATATTTAAAATGTACAGTTTGATGAGTTTTGATACACGTATATGTCTGTGAAACCATCACCGCAATCAAAACCATGAATATATCCATCGTTCCTAAAAGTTTCCTGCTGCTCCTTGAAATCTATTCCTCGCCCTCTCCCCCACCCCTTCCCCGTTCCCTGGCAACCACTGATCTGCTTTCTGTCATTATAGATTGGTTTGCATTTTTCAGAATTTTATATGAACAGAATCATATCATCTGTGCTCTTTTTAGAAAACCAGTCCTTCAATAAATATTTGTACACTTAGGCTCTGAGAATACAGCCAAGGACTGAGCAGTACTGGTTCCTGACATCATGGAGGTTCAGTCTACCAAGAAAGGTAGATGTCGAATAAATAATTACAGTAAAGGCTGTTGTGTGATTGGATGAGGGGAGAAGCACCCGTGGAGGTATACACCAGGGGACCTAACGTGGGACGTAGGAGAAGGTCTAATAGGAACAAGGCCAATAACAGGTGCAAGGGTGGGCTGGGGTGCAGGCAGAGGGAATAGAGTGTGGGAAGGTCGTGAGGAAGGAGAAAACATGGCATATTTAAGCAACGGAAAGAGGGGTGGTGTGTCTGGAGACCCCTGGGGAGAGCAGTAAGGGAGGAGAAAGGAGGGTGAGCAAGTCACCGTGGTCCTGTGGCCCAGATTCCCGTTCCTTTCCACCTCTGTGAATGACCCTCTTCTGGGCCTCATCCTACCTTCCCACCAGTGCCTTGTCTTCTTTCGTTTCTGTGCCAAGAAATTTTCTCCATTATGGTTGAGACAAATAACAAATACAATTAGAGAAGGAATTAGGTTACCCAGAGTCACACAGTTAGCTGGGGCCAAGGTGTGGTTACAACTCTCAGCTGTCCAAACTCCAAGTCCGATACTTCTGCACACTCAAATGGTAGGATAGAATGTCAGTTTCCCAGTGCTTTTGAGCACCTGACACCACGGCAGACTCAGGCGTCATGGTAGGAATCAAGAAGCGTAGATGTGTCACCTGTCAAAGACATAGGGTTGAAGGAAGTATTCGTTGACACATAGACAGCCCCATGCCACTTAGCACTTGATTACTTACTGGCAGTAAAGCCTGTTTATGCCATCCTTACATTTTTCTTCAATTTAATGAAGTAATTAATGCTATAAAAAGCTATGAAAATATAAATGTAAGAAAGTATGTTGCATAATTAATAATATATGCATATGCATGGAAGGGTGTTTCTTTCTGGCATACATATGCGTATGTCATTAATTGAAACCTAATCACTTTGTTTTACTGCCAGGGTCTTGGTACAAGTCACACAGCCTGTATGTCAGCTCCAGCCTGACTCTAGGGTTCTATTCCCTTAATCACACAGGAGGACCAGCAGGGACCAGGCGACAAAGTGTGGACTGGCTTCTAGACTCAGCTCTGCATTAACTTACTATGTGATTTCAGTTATTTTTCTCTGGGCCTCATTTTCCCCACGTGTAAAATTGAGGGTTGGACTGTACTGGTAGTTTACATAAATAAAGCCAGCACATCTTTTTATGTGCAAAATGATGTATAAAACATCAAAGTAGAATCTCTAGTTAAGTCTGGAGCACAGCTTCCCTGGAGTTCAATGCTCTCTTCTCCATGCTCCTCCTGTACCTCTCAAACCTCTATAAATTAGTGTGAAAAGTACTAAGCTAGCTCATTGGACAAGTCCCTTGCAGTACTTCTTTTTCCCTTTCAGGAATACCAACCACGGAGGATCACATCAGACCATCTGATATAGTAGGAAATACTGGATGGGGATTCAAGAAATCTGAGTTCACATTTGGGCTCCGTGCCCCATTAGCAATGTGACCTCACACCAGTCTCTGCTCAACTTGCATGTCTTGTACTTCTCACTTGTCAAGACGGAAAGTAATCCTCATCCCCTTTTATCATATAGAGGTATCAGATATTGTATAACCAAAGTGCTCTGAGGTTGGGTGTGGTGGTTCGTATGTATAATCCCAGCACTTCGGGAGGCTGAGGTGGGAAGATCACTTGAGGACAAAAATTGGAGACCAGTCTGGGCAACACAGTGAGACCCCATTTCTATAAAAATAATAATAATAAAAAAATCAGCCAGGTATGGTGGCAAGCACCTGTAGTCCCAGCTACTTAGGAGGCTGAGGCAGGAGGATAGCTTAAACCCAGGAGTTTGAGGCTGCAGTGAGCTGTGATCATGCCACTGCACTTTAGCCTGGGCAACAGAGGGAGATCTTATCTCAAAAAAATAAAAAAATGCTCTGAATGTGCAGTGTACAGTGAGAAGACAAAACAATACACTTTTTCTAAGGGTTAAGGATATAGGGTCTGAACCCAATTGCTCTGCCACTTATTATGTGACCTTGGGTAAGTTACTTAACCTTTCTGTGTAGTGGTTTCCTCATCTGTAAAACGGGCATCATAATATTATCTATGTATAAGTTGTCAGATGAATAAACCTGTTACATTTAAAAGCACTGTCTACATACAATAAAGGTATCTCATTGTTATTGTTTTTTTAATCACCAACATTGGTAGAAAGCAGCCAGTCACTGAGGATGAGGAGGCCTGGCTTCTAACCTTGAACCCACTTCAGCCCAAATGTGAGTCCTAATCAAATGAAGAGACGCGTCAAAGAATGCTGTAGATCACATGAGATGACAGATTAAATGAAGTATTGATATTAAAATGCTTTGAGAAATTAGCACATCTTTACAAATACCGAGTTTAGATATATCTTTGGAAGACACCCTAAATGAAGCTACAGTATTGAAAAATGATTCCAAGGGTCCAGTGGAGATTTAACAGGATATCCAAATTTCCTGTCTCCATTTTGGTTGAAGCATGAATAAAATAGATGCTACACTTTCAAATAGGACTATTGTACATGATTTGCAAAAACTAAGTGGCGGATAAATCATTTACCACACCGAGTCACCCACCCTCCTCAGCCTGTAAAGTTGGAGAGTCTGAGAGCTGGATAACAGAGAGACAGAGGATGCTTGGAGAGAAAGCCTGGTGGGCTGTGAGCCTCCTCGACATGGGGGAGCCACGGGCAAGAGCCTGCCCCTCACCTATGTAGACGGCCTTTGAGACGACTTTCTACTAAGTTCCTCTGTATTTCTTGTGGAGTCTGGGGGATGGAGGAGTGGGGTTAGAAGACATTGCAGTAGCCTGGTTATCATTCCTGAGAAGGTGGCAGCCAGAGCAAAGGAGAGGTTATGGAGTTGGGGTCACTTGTTCCCAAAGCAAGGTTTCCCGCCCAAAGGTTCCCTGAGTAATCAGATCAGATGTGGGCTACGTGTGATAGATACCACAATGGGGTCACCTTACGCATTTCAAAGAGGACCTCCTGAAGAAATAAAAGGGTCTCACCCCAAAGAGACTGGAGGTGTACTTTCAATTCCCAGGGACTGTGCAAGGACCTGCAAGGAATGAGGCAACATCAAGATGCATTAATCCTCTTCAAGGGAACGGTAGATGCCAAATACTCATTAATGAAAGCTTTCTGAAAACCTCCACAAAGAAGACAGTCACCTGCCAACAGTGCCAGGTCTGGGGAATGCAATACCGGTGCATGACAGTCTCAGTTGAGCCAGAACCTCCCTGTTCCATGCCACCCCACACCTGCTGTCCTGAAGAGATCTGCAACTGTGGCTAGCAACGTGGAAGAAGAGCTGAAGCACAAGGTGGGGAAGAGATTAGAAGCCTTCTGTGATCCGTGCTCCTGAACATCATTTGCAACTTTTCACCTATAAAGGGCATAGTTGGGTATAGGAAGACATTCTCCTCTTAAATTTGAAATTTTGACTATCACATAGGACTAGATATTTTGGCCTCTGAAATGAGACTGTCAATATTACCTCAAAAAAGCCATGAGACCACCATGGACAGGGAGGAGCTAATAGCCCTGTTTAAAGGAACAGAAAGAGACAACATTACAGGGCTTGATGATATCTCTCAGAGCATGCTTTTCAAATTAACAGTGACCAGGTGCTAAACTACGTGTTATGAAAGTCAGATCTCCTTTAGAGCAAACAGATAGAGAAGTTTGTTGTTTTGTTTCCATTGTTTTAATCTGAGAAAGAATTTTAGAAATTAATTTCATCCCTTAAACTGTGTAAATTAGAAGGCTGCAAACAAGATATCTAGGACTCAGAATTAAGTTGTGAGTTCAGGGATGGCTAGCTTTATATGTAGGTTAAGTAGTTTACTATCCAAAATCTGTAATTTTATTTTATTTTTTATTTCAGAAATTTGAGAATTCTACTATACCTATTACCCTCTGCTTAAAAATATGTATTCTTAATATTCCATTTGTTGTTCACGATTATTCTTTTTGTTTCAGACCTTTGGTTTCTGCAGCAATTAACATCCCTGTAGTCACACTCTGCCATCTGTAGTCACTTGCGGCTAAATGGGCAGGAAGCATGTCTGAATACAGGCTTTGATGGAAGAGAAGGAGAGAGAGATGGATGACTCCTGTGTGCTCGGGAGAAGTTGAGGAATATCCCTAAGGGAGGAAATGTCATAAAGTCTCTATCTGTCACCTTCTAACTGACTCAGATAGGCTCTGGCTCCCAGAAACATCCTATCATTTTCTCTACTAATCTTTGAATCTCTTTAAACCATGATAGAGAAGGGAAGCTGAATCTCACAATTGTATTAAAACATTGGAATATCAGAAGCAAAACCAAAGATCATCTGGAAGTGAGAAGGTAACTGCATTTCACCTTGCATGTCAGCTCCCAAAATGGTACTGGTAGTCCGCAGCACAGGGTTGAAGACGACGGTAAGGCCTGGTCCTTACTGAGGGCGTCATGATGAGACCTGGGGCTGAAAGCAGGGGATGTAAACCATCTCTTTTCCAACCTGGATCTGCACCTGTCCAGTTGCTTTCCCTCTGGCCTGCCTCTCCCCACAGCAAGGGCTACTTGACTCCCGGTTTCCTCCTCTGTAAAATGGCGATAATAGTACCTGTACCTGTACCATAGAATAACGGTAAAGTGTTAACACACACACATATGCACACACTTTGCCCATGCTGAGTGCTCAGTAATGGTAGTTATCAAGTATTTCAACAGCTTTGCAAAACAAGATTTATTCTCATCTTTCAGGTAATTTTAAGATACTAAAAAATGGTTCCAATTGAGAAACACAATACCATACAGCTGTGAGTTGCCAAGCTACGGTTCAATTCTAGATCTTTTCTGGCTCCAAAGCTCCTGCTTATCCTGCTGTACCATTCTGCCTTCTAGAAACTGAAATCCGATTCTTTAGATGACAGCCATGGCAGTGGGATCCCATCACCTGCCTGTCATCTCTTGGTTAATGTGTGTCTACACTTCGGAAGCTTGTTTGTTTCTGGAGCTCTCATTAATCTTGACACCCCTTCACCCCATAACTAAGCCCTCAGGGTTGACTAGGATCTGATATCTGTCCCCATGACCTCACGGTACCCAGCTCCTGCAAACGGACCTGTCTTCCCAGCTGCTACATCCATGAGCTAATCTAGTCACTCAGTGATTTTTTTATGGAGCCCTGACTATGTGCCAGGCATGATACTACGCAAACAACAGTGAGCAAGGAGTTACAGCCCATGCCCTAATGAAGCTTAAGATCTAATGGGAAGGCAGACATTGAATAAAGTCACACAAATATCTAAGCATGAGCTTTGATAATTGATATGAAGGAAAAGTACAGGATATAACAAAGGAATTTGACCCAGTTTGGGGAGTCAGTTTTTGGACCTCTTTTAAACCACATCTCTTTACTGATATTTTGAGGATAAAAAAGTTGTCACCCTATGCTGATGTTATGAGGATTATAAGATAAGGTGACTGTAAAGCACTAAGCACAGTGTCTGGCACAAAGAACATTGTCAAATGTTAGTAATGGCTGTCACTGTTATCATTTTTTTTTATTATTCTTATCTTTTATGGAATAAGCATTTGTCCTGAGACCTGAGGTGGGTAGAGAACTTGGTCAGGCATTTCTTGGTTCTAACCTGTCTCTCTTTCCCTGTCCTGCTATAGTTAATTGGGCCATGCATGGCTCAATCTTGATATATAAAATATTATATGTTCTCATCTATTTTAAAGAGCAAAGTGAGGTTAGCTTTTCAAGGTCACTAGGAAGGTCATAGCTGAAAACAAAACTTGGCTCCTAACTCCCCACCTGAGGCTCTTTCTCTTACATCACACATATTGTTATACTTCTTCATTTCAAGGTGATATCCCAATCAAAAACAAATTTTCAAAAGTTGATAAAATAGCTTAACATGCAGCAACCTAGACTTCAAATATGCAACAGAGCTTTAGGAATTTCTGCTTTTGTTATGTTTTTTTTTTTGTGTTACATAATCAAAGGCTCAAGCGGCCTGGAGTACAATGAATAACCCCTGGTATCTTTGGTTTCATCAGTGGTTTGAACCCAGAAGGTCCTGTCGCCTGAATTTTCTCAGTAGGATTCCTTTTGGGAAAGTCAATGACAGGTTGAGAAGATTGGGTTCTGCGGATCTAAAATATGATTTGATGCTTGTTTTTAATTCCTAGCATCAAAACCAAGCAGAGCAGAAAATAAACGTGAAATGAGAAAGATAAAAGGATGCAGATTAAAAAGAAGGGGCCGGGACAGGAGGAACTTGGAGTGGTAGCAATTGCTACAATTCTAAGTGGCTGGCAGAGATACCATCTGTGGGGTGGCAGCGCTGCAGCAGATCCCAGATTCCTTCACAAAGCCACCAGGCAAACATGCACGTGGGCCACGCCCAATGTGACTGAGCACGGACTTCCTAATAGTCGAAAGAGTCGAAGAGTCGAAGTTTTGAATGAGACTTGCTTATTCAAGGAAAAGGAATATCAATTTTTATTCCTTGCAGCAGCTGGAGATCCAATTCTCATTTATCATTGCTGTACTCAAAGAGGATGAACAACCCATTCGACTAAACACAAACTGCTGCATTGCACAATCTGAGAGCCCCCTGCCTGATCCAGGTGCCCACCAGGTGTGGTTAAAAATCCACCAACTGCCTTGCCTCCAGTCTTGCCATTGCTCCATAGAGCCTCAAGTAGTTTTGTGCCCCTAAACAAAGCAAACATGGCTTTGGCAATGGATTCTTCACTGTTCATCAGTTTGTTTGCATATTCATTCATTCATTCATGTAGCTGTTGAGCATCCACATTTACCAGGCACAATTCTCAACACAGGGGAGGACAGAAAAATACAAGAGACAAATCCACTACTCCACTGCCTTCATGGAGCTCATATATTAGCAATGTTGGACCATTCACCAGTCTTGCACTTAACGAACACTTTTTATCTGCTAGGATTTCTGCCGGGCGCCGGAAAGACAAAAATGAATGAGAACATGTGCCCTACCATGTACCGATACCCAAACCTCAAGCAGATAATTGTATTACTAAGTGGCAGGGGCAGTACTAGAGACAGGTCTAAGAGAGGATAACTAACTTTGAATATGTAGGAAAAAATAATACATAATGTTTCTCAAAAGGACTTTAATTCATCTTTCTGTTTCACAGTTATTTATTTGTACAATAAAAGAGTAGAATACCTCAAAATGCTTAGAAAAGTATTTGGCACACATAAACCCTGGATAAATGCTGGCTTTTGTTGTTATCCACATTTGTTTTAGCCAGACATGGTATTAGGCACGTAGTAATAGAAGAAACCTGGAGGCAGCTGAACCTATGAGTTACATGAGAACAGAGAAATTAAGTAACTTTTCCAAGCTGGAAGGAGAATGCAAATCTCCAGACACCTAGTCTGGTTTCTCTCCAATATGATGCTGTTGCACATACTACGAACATAGCAGTGGAATTCATTGCACTATTTTTAAAAATGAATAATGAGTTTTTAACACGCTCTTTGTAGACAGGCCCAGAGAGCAAATGTGTCTGAATTCATCCTTTCTCAGCTGTATCAGACCCAGAAAATTCTCCTGGAGTAATGCTCAGGGAGAGAAAGCTTGGGATTCTGTCACCATCTGCTCTGAGTAAATACCACCACTGGCCTTGACTTATCATTCTCTCTTCCGAGGATCTCCACGTTTGGATTTTTAGGAGAATACCAGGACACAGGCAGTCAACCAAGGTCAACTGGGGAGTAGCTAAAGAACAAAATCAAGGCCATCCACAGTCTCTCACAAAACCACAGAGCCTGCTGAGCACACAGGGCTTGGGTTTGGAAACACCTTGGAGAACATAATTCCTCAATCCTTGCAGCAGAGAAATACAGTTTAGAGATTGAAGTCCAGGCATATCTTGCCCGTGGGCTATGTTTCCAAAGGCAAATATTGTTGAACGAGTTATTCCTTCATGCTGTGCTGTGGGTGGTTATAGGTTGAGGGCACTGGGAACAGAGCCAAGGCTGGGGAACAGAGTGCAAGGGAGATGTGGACTATCGGGGGTGTGATGGGGTCAGAAGTCGGGCAGTCAAGTCACAAATGTCACCAGGTAGAGCAATGTAGTAGGGGCAGAGCGCCTGCAAATACGAACCCACTGGAAATGAAGTCTTCAAAGTTCAGTGGCTAAAGAGTCAGGCAAGGAACCCAGAAACCAAACCGCACAAAGCAAACAGCCACATGCCACATGACTGCAGCAGCAAGAAAAGGACCATAACACGGATACGCTTTCTGACCCAGTCTCACTGCCTTCCCTTCCTTTTAATCCTGTTGAGAACCAATTATAAGCAAACGGACCAAGAGCCCCTAGGCTGTTACCTGTCAGTTGCTACTGGGTTAGGTTCTCGTGCAGGGGTAGGGCACAAACAGTACTCTGGCTGCAGCACACTTACGACGCTCAGCCCCAGTGAAAAGCCCATAAGGAGGGAGCTCTTGGTAAGAAGGGGAAAGAGAACATGTATTCATTGATTCAAATATTTATTCCGCACCTTCTATGTGTCAAACACTGTGCTAAGTGCTGGAGATAAAACTGGCAGACAAAAGCAGCCATGGTCTCTGCCCTCACATAGCTTACAGACTGGTCGGGGAGAATAGGCAATAATCTAAAAATTGCAAATTGATACAGAGAGAGAGAGAGAGAGAGAGGGAGAGAGACAGTACTATAGTACCATGCTCCAAAGGAGAAGTACCCAGTGCTGTCGACATGGTATGAACTAGTCAGGTGGTCAAGGAAAGCCTCCTGAGGAAGTGGCCATAGAAAGGAACTTGGATAGGGTGGGGAAGAAGATCCCAGTTCTTCCACTCATGAACTTTAGCAGGAAGGGGTGTGGCAAAAATAAATGCCTAGTCTATTTCAAAATTTAAGTTTTATGATTAACTAATTAATTCACAAAGCAGGTAACACCTGGCAGTAGGAACCACTGTGTGTAGATGCTGTGCAGAGTCCAAGGTTAAAAGGTACAGACTCTGTTGTGAAGAAGATATATTAGGCCAGGCATGGTGGCTCACACCTGTAATCCTAGCACTCTGGGAGGCCGAGGCGGGAGGATCGCTGGAAGTCAGGAGTTCGAGACCAGCCTGAGCAAGAGCGAGACCCCCGTCTCTACTAAAAATAGAAAGAAATGATTTGGACAGCTAAAAATACATATAGAAAAAAATTAGCCAGGCATGGTGGCGCATGACCGTAGTCCCAGCTACTCAGGAGGCTGAGGCAGGAGGATTGCTTAAGCCCAGGAGTTTGAGGTTGCTGTGAGCTAGGCTGATGCCACGGCACTGTAGCCAGGGCAAAAGAGTGACACTCTGTCTCAAAAAAAAAAAAAAAAAAAAAAGGAAGATATATTGAAAAGAGATCCAAATCTACCTGATGTTTTTACTGGATTCCTCCTACACGCCAGATGCTTTACATTTGCTGCTTAACACTGAGAGGTAGCTACTCTCTTATTCCCATTTAACAGATGGGGAAACCAAGGTTCAGACAGTTACTTTGCAGGGTCACAGACCTGAGACTGCAAGTTACATCTCTGATTGCCGAGCCAATGCACTTTTCATGTAAAACAATGCCTCTAATCAGAACGCTGCATGAAAGGATTTGGGGAGCCAGCCCACTTTTTTCCCTTCAGCAGAACACAGTTCTCTTCAAACCCGAACTACGTATTGTGTGCGCAACCACAAATATGTACAGTTTAAAACTGTCACCTTATTAGTGTATCCTAAGAGTACACACACACACACTCTCCCTCTTAGGCTACTAACATTCAAAAGATCCAGATATAAAAAGGCATCCAGTCCTAAGCCATGAGGAACATAAATTAAATCTTTCTTTATTTGCTCAGAGTACCCTTCAGGATCTTAAAAATGTGCAGGTCATCATTACGAACATCAGTTATCACAGTATGGTAACAGGCTTGATGTGCTAGTTAATGAAGTGTTACCAAGTCATAAAATGCCAATATTTAAAAACCACCAAGGTCTTTAATTACCGTTCTTATTGAGGATTTGTCAAACTCTGTTTCACAAGAAATTTAATTCTATGAGAGGTTAAAATGTGAATCAGAGGAAAAAATATATATATATATATATATTTGGTTAAATGCATTCAAGAAATAATTTCATTTTATTTTAAATCATCATGGATCCTCTCAGAACCTATAATGCCACAATGGGAATATGATCTTATGATGGAGGAAAGAATATATAGCTTTTCCTAAAATATTTAGTGTTATGATTTGAATATTTGTCCCCTTCCAAACTCATATTAAAATCTAATCCCCAAAGTGGCAGTATTGAGGGGTGAGGCCTTTAAGAAGTGGTTTGGATTAATGGATTAGTGGTTAATGGATTAATATGTTATCATGGAGGGGGACTGGTAGGTTTGTAAGAGGAAGAAGAAAGACGTGAGCTAGCACGCCCAGCCCCCTTCCCATATGATGGTCTGAGAGGTTTCAGGACTCTGCAGAGTCCCCACCAGCAAGAAGGCCCTCACCAGATCTAGCTCCCCGACCTTGAACTTCTGAGCCTCCGTAAGTGTAAGAAATAAATTCCTTTTCTTTATAAATTGCCCGGTTTCAGGTATTCTGTTATAAGCTACAGAAAACATTTTAGCTATGAAATGAAACATAATATCCTTTCCTGGAACAATTTTTCAAAACAAAACACAATTTTTGTAACAGAGGTTATTACAAGCTACTTGTTTCATGCACAGATATATAGGCAAAGAGATTAGCTCTTCTTCTATCCAAGGTTACTGCCAGTCTGAGGTACAGCTAAGACCAGAATCTGGGATTTAAGATTCAGGGATTGCCCAGACCCCTCTCACGCATCCTAAACCTGAACTGACAAACCATATTTTTTTGTCTGTGTTTGGGGAATGAAAACATATATTTAAATTCATGTTTTCTTTTCTTCCTCACTTCCTTTTTCTCTCTGTTCTGGGTGTCAGAAATTAAAATGTCAAATCTCTGTAAACAATAGCTCTTGCAGGTTTAAAAAAATAAAGAGAAGAAAAAGGTATAATTTTAAGAATATTCAAAAGCGTAAATAATTTGCTATTACAGCCTGGGTTTTCCAGGATATAAAAGTTCCCTGGGGCTTTTGTCTCCTGATCTTTTAAATCCTCATTACCGTCTACAGGCCTCAGGGTGGGTGGTGCATGGAGGCTGGACAGCACCGTCAAAATTCCTGGTGATTTATGTAGAAACCCGTTGCTCCTCTAGCTTTGCTACTACGGCATTTTTTTGCTCCAGACTCTGTGATTATGAAATGTCACCGTGGAAACAGTTCCATATTCTTTTAAAAATATAAAAGCAACTGAAATGAAAAACTATCCAGAATCTCAAGCTCTCTTAAAGTCCAAGCTTTCTGCGGAAGCAAGCAGAGTGATTTTGTGTGGGGTGATGAGTATGCTCGTCCTCTAAAAATAATCTCGCTGCCACTGTCTGATGATGTGTCTAAAATTCCACCATTAAGGAGGCATAAGACGCTATTGGAAGGACAGATACCAGAATACAACTTAGTGGAGACCAGTGCCAGCCCAGAGATAATGCAGACTCACAGAAACAGCGCAAGGTCTGGTGTGTCTAGAAATGAGCTCATTAACACCCACGTACCCACTACCCTCTGGGCTGCATTCGACATACATGCAGTATTTTATCAGATTTAAAACTAGACAACCAGAATGACAAGTCTAGTGGGGTCACGTACAGGGATTTAACTTACTGCATTGAGCTCAGCTTATTGGCAGACTAGGAAGATTGAGAGGCAGAGAGAACAACTGGAGAATTTCAGTGGTTGCCTTTTTTTTTTTTTTTTTTTGAGACAGAGTCTCGCTCTGTTGCCTGGGCTAGAGTGAGTGCCGTGGCGTCAGCCTAGCTCATAGCAACCTCAAACTCCTGGGCTCAAGAGATCCTCCTGCCTCAGCCTCCCGAGTAGCTGGGACTACAGGCATGCACCACCTTGCCCAGCTAATTTTTTTCTAAATATATTTTTAGCTGTTCAAATCATTTCTTTCTATTTTTAGTAGAGACAGGGTCTCGCTCTTGGTCAGGCTGGTCTCAAACTTCTGACCTTGAGCAATCCTCCCGCCTCGGCCTCCCAGAGTGCTAGGATTACAGGCGTGAGCCACCGCGCCCGGCCTAGTGGTTGCCTTTTTAAATGTTACTCTTCAACTCACCTGTGTGTGCCCAGGAGTCAGTGTGAGTCGGCACAAGTCCAGGTGGTGCCACTGTAGTGGGTCTTCTCTCCCTTCCACCCACCCCAGTGCTTGCATGATGGAAGCATCTTGTTTCACTGGGACTCTCGTGGGTAAAAAATATATATATTTTTGTTCCACATGGGAAAAAGCAGGTAAGAAAATGCTCAGTCTTCATGATTAAATTAAAAGATTTTTAAGGGTAATTTTGATAGTTCAAGATTTTTGTCTAACAAACTGATTATATGCTTAGCCACATATAAGATCAGATTTTACCAAATCAGCCACCATTTGTATCAATATATAACCTGACTCTCCAAGTGGTTACTTGGACAAAGTCACATAGGTGATGACATGAAGAACCACATTCCATAAAAGGCCTGCCTCTGAAAGCCAATTCTGATCTTCTGTGACAAGCTGCCATCAAGGGGGCATTCACCAAGGATGGTAGAGATTTCCCTCTACCCACCCAATACCCATTCCCCTTCTTTCTTAGCAAGAGACCTTTACATCATTGGGTGTGGCAATTTGCATAGCTACAAGTCTGTATTTCCCAGCTTCCCTCATAGATATAAGTTATATGTGGAAGTCATTGTTAGGGACTTAAAAAGAAGCTGACTCACAAAGGAACTATGCCCTTTTGCTCCTTTTGTTGCTCCATCTTTCCAGCTGCCTGGAACACTGGCGTAATGACTGGCGCTTCAGCAGCCATTCGGAGACATGAGGCAACCTAGAGGAGAGCAGCCATTCAGGAAGGATAGTAGAACAGGGAGAAGAGAGATACTGAGTCCCTGATGACTGGGTGCCCATTGATACATGTCTTTCACAGGAGAGAAAAGTAAGCTCATGTCTTATTTAAGACATCAGAGAAAAAAAATTCAACTTTAGAGATGCAAGGGGCTCTAGTTTTGTCCAGCCACCTTATTCTTTAGACTGGACTAATGAAAGACAGTTATTCATTCATTTGAAAAACATTTATCAAGTGGGTAGGTTATAGCAAATTCAGGGAAACTGAGATAAAGAGAGAGAGTCCTTTCCTATAAACTACTCACCATTTAGCTGAGGAGTTACGTGAAAGAACTTCAAAAGTTCAGCCAGATATGTGCTATAATGGAGAAATGTACTAGAGCACCTTAGGAATATAGAAGTCGACTATATTAATAGTTGAATAAAGTCTAATTCAACTTTGGAAAGCCTAGGTGACATCAAGAAATGCCTTTAAAAGAAGTGAACCCAGGGAATAAAGCTTCAATTAGGAGTAAAAAGTTAAAAGTAGAAGGGAACTGACTGGTCAATGCCACATAAACTTGTGACAAAGTCCAGCCTTCAACCCCAGAGTCTTAAATCCTACTGCTTTGTTCTTGGCATTATTAATAATTTAATTAATGGAAGTATTTTTGTATAGCATTATCTTTAGCCATTTTACTGAACATGAGATGATTTTTCATCTCTACACTGAACAACTTCACTGGTGACCAACCAAGGTTTCAGGACAACTTGGGGAAAATATTAATAAGTTTTTTATTTTATTTTTTATTTTTTTTTGAGACAGAGTCTCACTCTGTTGCCCGGGCTAGAGTGAGTGCCGTGGCGTCAGCCTAGCTCACAGCAACCTCAAACTCCTGGGCTCAAGCAATCCTACTGCCTCAGCCTCCCGAGTAGCTGGGACTACAGGCATGTGCCGCCATGCCTAGATATTTTTTCTATATATATTTTAGTTGTCCATATAATTTTTTTCTATTTTTAGTAGAGACGGGGTCTCGCTCTTGCTCAGGCTGGTCTCGGACTCCTGAGCTCAAACGATCTGCCCGCCTCGGCCTCCCAAGTGCTAGGATTACAGGCGTGACCCACCGCGCCCGGCCTACCTGCTTTCTTAAACAGACAAAGCTTTCTCAAGCACCAGGGGAAAGGTAAGTTGCGTAATAGATCAGACCCCACCCACCACCCCCACAACATAACAATCCTGATCCAAACAGAGCAATTCTTTTATCTGTTTCATTTATTTATTTTTACATGCGATCAAGAGCTATATCTTAAATTTAATCAGGCCAGATGAAAAGCCAGGGACAGTAGACAAGTAGGCAGGCCAATAAGTTGGTATTCCCTGAAAATGTTGCCCTAGTTACTTACAAAGGCAGAATGTTGCCTGGGGAAAGGGTAGACTAAGAGGTCTCCTGGTGGCTGTGCTTAGCCTCCCTTCCACTGCCTGGGGAAATTCAACTTTGGCCCAAACCAGCATGTGCTGCTCAACCACCTTCTTTAGCAAGAGGTTGTACCTGGTAGGATGCTTTGGGATACAGATTAACTGAAATTCTATTTCATGTTGTCTTAAACAATGAGGATGTTTCATATGGCAGGAAATCCAGAGGTAGGCAGGTTTCAGCACAGGTTAATTCAATGTACTCCAGCACTGAAGTTCTTTCTTTTTCTCAGTTCCTTCATCCTTGTTGTTGTCCTCAGACTATCCTCTTGTGGTGCCTAGGTGGCTTCTGATAGCAACTGAGTCATACCCTGAAAAGGCCAGGAAAGAGAAACTTATTCCATGTGAAGAGGAAATAAATCCTTTCAAGTGCTCACCTCTGGTCCAAAAACAGACTTTAAGGAAACACCAAACTCTGGTTGGCTTAGATAAGAAATGTGCAAACTTTTTCTGTAAAGGATCAGATAGTAAATAATTTAGACTGTGTGGGACATATGGTCTCTGTCACAACAATTCAACTCTGCCATTATAGTGCAAAAGCAGCTATAGACAATATGTAAATGAGCATGGATGTGCTCCAATAAAACTTTATTTATGTATATGAAATGTCCAGAACAGGCAAATCTATAGAGACTGAAATAGATTAGTGGCTGCCTACGGCTTGAATGATGGCGGATTAATAGCTTAAGGGGTGTGAGGTTTCTTTTAGGGGTAATGAAATGTTCTAAAATCTATTGTGATAGTTGTACAACCTTGTGAATTTACTGTAAGCCATTCAATTGTACACTTCAAATGGGTAAATTTTATACTATGTAAATAGTATCTCAATAAAGCTGTTAAAAAAACTTTATGGACACTGGCTTAGAATTTTATATGTCAAGAAACATCATTCTTCTTTTCATTTATCTTTCTAAGCATTTAAACCTGTGAAACCATCCTTAGCTTGCAGGCAGCAGTGGCTGGCCATATTTGGTCCACGATCCTTAGTTTGCTGACCCTTGGTTTAGACTAATTAGGTTGCCCTTCTGGAGTGGGGAAGGGGTGTCCCTCTCCTGGTTCAAATGAGGAAAGTTGACACCTGAAAACAATCAGGAGGCCCTTAGGGAGGACAAACAAGAAGCTAGATGGCTGTAAGGCAAACAGCTGTGCCCCCTGAAGCAGTTTAGGAAATACCTATTGTTGGCCAAGAATGATCTTTGGGCATGAAACCCTTAACCCTAAGCCCTTTATCAAAATATTCTTTCAAATCCTTCCTAAATTCCTTGGAAGAATTCTAGTATTAATAGATGCGAGCAGCCTCATAGATGCTCCCAGGGACACAGGGGTCAGGGACACCTTTCTTGTGAGAGGCATATAAAGTGGCTCTGCCCATGTGGACAGATAAACTCTCCTGAGTGACTCTGTGGTCCTCAATGCTGACCTCAAAGCTTCTGTGGCTGAGGTCACTGCCTTTTTGCAGCATGTTTAGCAATGTCAGATGCAAAGCCTTCTCCTTTTGGTTTTATTCTGGCTACAGAGTTTTGCCTTCCAGAGTTTGAGAAGACGTTTGATGCTGTACAAGGATCACGGGACAGAAAGTCAAGAGACCTGGCCTTAAATTGCTTTGTGTCCTTGGGACAGTTCTTTAACCTATGAGATAGAGAGTAACAAAGGCACCAAGAACAGTAAAGATAAATTGTTTTGAGTCTGGAGGATAAGAAGATGATCCCTTCCAGCTTGGAGGAGAAATGAGGGTTCTTAAAGCAAGAGCATGTGTAATAAGACGTCAGGGAGAGGTGAAAATGGAGAGGTCAGAGAAAGGGCCGGAAGTGGTAGGAGTATGATAGTGATTTAGGGTTCAGAGAGTGTGCTGGAATGCCTGAAGGGGAGGGTGGGGATGGCCTGGGGGTAGCCTGAGGGAGGGCGTAATGATGCTCAGGTGCTCTGACTGAGGCCGGAGGTGGCCCTGAGGTGTGAGCATGCTCACTGTGAACTCTGCCTACTGTCCTTCTGCGATCCCGCGTTTCTGCTGTCCTGAGCACAAACTGGGGAGAAATTCCCGGCCACAAATCTGCCATCCCTGTCTCCTGGCTGCAGTTTCACTCATGTTCCCTTCTCCACTGCGAAGGATGGATCTGTCTGCTTCAGTGTGTTAAGGCGAGTTCATTTCACTTTAAAGGGAACAAAATTGAGTTCACTGACTTTATAAGTCTTCTGGCGCGCGCTCCGTGTGATTTTTCATCACTTTCCCCGGAAAGGTCCTCTGGAAAGCTGCTCAGTGTTTCCAAAGGGAATTGCCAGTCTTCCTCCAGGAAAGAATTCTCTGCAAGGTAGTGAAGAGCAGAGGATGATGGGGGTAGAGAGTTCCCTTAGGAATAATTGGAGGGGGCTTTTTTTTTCCCTTTCAGGCTAATAGGAAGTTGGGTCCTGAGTAGAGCCTGCTAACAACCTCAGGAAACGGCCTTCGCCTTGCAGAGTTTTGCACTGAAGCTTCCCTTCTAAGTAACGGAGCAAGCCCTTTAGGCATTTAATTGGAAAGAACTGTGGGTGCGTGGGATGAAGGCCTGGGGAAAGCAGGTGTTAGCAAATGCTGGTGCACCTGTGGCCCTGGAAGCAGTGTCAGCAGGCTGCCCTGTGCCGCTAATAGGCTGGGAAGGACGTTCTTTCCCTGCTCCTGGGAAGCCTGGAATGATACTTTCTCCCTGTTCCCAAAAATGTTCTCTTCCACCCAGGTGACATCAACCTGTCAATTCACCTTGAGAATTTAACTCTTTGGGTTCAGCGTGCTGTACTCCAGCGTCCTCTTTCAAGATGCCAGTGCCCTTTGAGAAGCAGCATATGCAGGTGAGCAGCCGTGTGCATAGCTCCATGGATACAGCCCGGGGCTTTGGGGTCTCAGAGCCCTGCATTTGAATAGTACTTCTACCAGTGGTCACCACGGCACGCCCTGTTGAAATTGCCACTTAATGTTTCTAAGCCTCAGTTTCTTCATCTATAAAATGGGATAATTACAATTTACCTCTTAGGGTGTTTGTGAGGATAAAATGAGAGGTATGGGCATATGTCAGGCACAGTTCTACATGTCTTTACGTGTACTGCCTTATTTTAATCCTCCTATGAGGCAGGGACTATCCACATTCTCATTTTACAGATGAGAAAATTGAGTTACCCAGATACATGGCAGAGTTGAGATTTGAACCTAGGCTGCCCCAGTCTAGAGCCTGAGTCCTGCACTGTACGCCTTGGTATGCCTTTCGGGCTCAAAAAATAGAGGTTTGGTATTGTTAATGTGTATAGTTTTTTAAAATTTATTTTTTATGTGTATATATTCATGGAGTGCAAGTGCAGTTTTTCCACATTAATATATTGCATTGTGGTGAAGTCAGAGCCTTCAGCGCATCCATCACTGGGGCGATACACATTGTACACATCAAGAAACCTCCCATTGTCCGCCCTCCCAACCCCCAGCCCTTCGAGTCTCCATTGCCCACCATTCCACACTCGGCTTCCATGTGTACATATTATTTAGCTTCCACTCATAAGTGAGAACATGTGGTATTTGTCTTTCTGTGTCTGAGCTGATTTACTTAAGATAATGGCCTCCAGACCCATGCATGTTTCTGTAAAAGACATGACTTCATTCTTTTTTATGGCTGAATAGTAATTCTATTGTGTATATGTACCACATTTTCTTTATCCAACCCTCTATTTATGAATACATAGGTTGATTCCCTATCTTTGCTATTGTGACTAGTGCTGCTACAAACATATGAGTGCAAATATCTTTTTTACATATTGATTTCTTTTCCTTTTAGTAGGATACCCAGTAGTGAGATTCCTGGATCTAAGGGCAGTTCTATTTTTAGTTCTTTGAGAAATCTCCATACTGTTTTCCACAGAGGTTGCACTAATTTACATTCTCACTAACAGCATAGAAGAGTTCCCTTTTCTCTGTATCTTTGCCAACATCTGTTATTTTTTGTCTTTTTATTAATAATAATAGCCATTCCCATGGTGTAGATGATATCTCCTTGTGGTTTTAATTTGCATTTCTCCAAAGATTAGTGATGTTGAACATTGATACATACGCTTTTTGGTCATTTGTTTGTCTTCTTTTGAAAAAGTTCTATTCATATCATTGACCCACTTTTTAAGAGGTTATTTGTGGTTTTTTGTGTTTTTTTGTTGTTGTTGAGTTGTTTGAGTGTCTTGTAAATTCTGGATATTAGTCCCCTGTCAGATATATAGTTTGCAAATATTTTCTCCCATTCTGCAGGTTGTATGTTCATTCTGTTGATTATTTCTTTTGCTGTACAGAATCTTTATAGTTTAATTAAGTCTCATTTGTCTATTTTCATTTTTATCGCCTGTGCTTTTGAGGTCTTAGTCATGAATTATTTACCTAGACCAATGTCCAGAAGAGTTTTCCCTAGGTTTTCTTCCAGTATTTTTATAATTTCAGGTTTTACATTCAAGTCTTTAATCCATCTTGAGTTGATTTTTGTATACAGTGAGGGATAGGGATCCAGTTTAATTCTTCTCCATATGGCAATACAATTTTCCTAGCATCATTTTTCTTTTTTCTTACAGAATCTTGCTCTCTTGCCCAGGCTAGAGTGCTGTGGTATCAGCCTAGCTCACAGCAACCTCAAACTCCTGGGCTCAAGCAATCCTCCTGCCTCAGCCTCCCAAGTAGCTGGGACTATAGGTGAGTACCACCACACTCAGCTATTTTTTCTATTTTTATTAGAGATGGGGTCTCGCTGTTGCTCAGGTTGGTCTTGAACTCCTGAGCTCAAGCAATCTTCCCACCTTGGCCTTGCATCATTTATTGTAAAGGATGTCCTTCCCCTAATGTATGTTTTTGTCTACTTTGTTAAAGATCAGTTGGCTGTGAATATGTGGCTTTATTTCTGAGTTCTCCATTATGTTCCATTGATCTGTGTGTTTATTTTCATACCAGTACCATGCTATTTTGGTTACTATAGCCTTGTAGTATAATTTGAGGTCAGGTAAAGTGATGCTTCCAGCTTTGGTCCTTTTTGTTTAGAATTGCTTTGGCTATTTAGGCTCTTTTTTGGGTTCCATATGAATTCTAGGGTTTTGTTTGTTTGTTTTTTTTACTAATTTTGTGAAAAATGCTATTGGTAGCTTGATAGGGATTACATTGACTCTGTAGATTGCTTTGTGCAGTATGGTTGTTCTAATGATACTGATTTTTTTCCAATCCATGAGCATGGAATGTTTTTCTATTTGTGTCATCTGTGATTTTTA
>CM052447.1:18286961-18374910 GCA_028533085.1 Varecia variegata
CATCTGTGATTTTTAAATCAGTGTTTGGTAGTTTTCCTTAGACAGATTTTTCACCTCCTTGGTTAAATACATTCCTAGGGTTTTTTTTTTTCCTAGCTATTGTAAAGGGAATTGCCCTCTCAATATTGTTTCTGGCTAGATCATTGTTGTGTAGAAATGCTACTTATTTCTGTACATTGATTTTGTATCCTCAGATTTTAATTCATTTATCAAATTTAAGAGTTTTTTGGTGGAGTCTTTAAGGTTTTCTACATATCATATCATCAGCAAAGCAGGGAAAACTTGACTTCCTCTTTTCTAATTTGATGTCTTTTCTTTTTTTCTCTTGTCTGAATGTTCTGGGTGGGGACTTCCAATGCTATGTTGAACAAGAGTGGTGAAAATGGGCATCCTTGTCTGGTTCCAGTTTTTAGGGGAGATGCTTTCGACTTTTCCCTACTAACTGTGATGTTGGTTGTGGGTTTGTCATATATGGCTTTATTATTTTGAGATATATTCTTTCAATGTCTAGTTTGTTGAGATTTTTATCATGAAGGGATGCTGAATTTTGTTGAATGCTCTATATGTATCTATTGAGATGATCATCTGGTGCTTGTCCTTAATTCTGTTTATATGATGTATCACATTTATTGGTTCATGTATGCTAACCCATCCATCCCTGCATCCTTAGTATAAAACCCACTTGATCATGATTTATTATCTTTTTGATGTATTATTGGACTTGATTTCCTAGTATTTTATTGAGGATTTTTACATCAATGTTCATCAGGGAAATGGGTCTGTAGTTTGTTTTTTTTTTTTGGTTGGGTCCTTGTCTGGTTTTGGTATCAGGATGATACTGGTCTCGTAGAATGAGCTGGGGAGAATTCTCAATTTTTTGGAACAGTTTTAGGAAGATTGATGTTAGTTCTTTTTTGTATTTTTGGCTGTGAATCCATCTTGCCCTGAGCTTTTTTCTTTTTTTTTAGGAGATTTTTTATTACTGATTCAATCTTGCTACTTGTTATAGGTGTGTTCAGGAGTTATATTACTTCCTGGTTCAATCTTAGGAGATCATATGTTTCCAGAAATTTATCCACATCCTCTAGGTTTTCTGGTTTGTGTCCACATAGTTGTTCATAATAGTCTCTGATGATCTTTTGTATTTCTGAGGTATCAGTTGTAATGTCTCCTTTTTTATTTCTGATTCTGTTTATTTGCATCTTCTCTATTCTTTTCTCAGTTATCCTAGCTAATGATCTATCAATTTTGTTTATCTTTTTGAAGAAACAACTTTTCATTTTGTTAATCTTTGTATCATTTTAATGGTTTCATTTTCATTGATTTCTGTTCTGACCTTTGTTATTTCTTTTCTTCTGCTAACTTTGGGTTTGATTTGTTCATCTTTTTCTAATTCCTTGAGGTTTGACATTAGGTTGTTAATTTGTGATCTTTATACTTCTTTGATGTAGGCATATAATGCTCTAAACTTCCCTCTTAGCACAGGTTTTGTTATGTTGTGTTTTCATTTTCATTCATTTCAAAAATTTTTAAATATTTGTATTAATTTCTTCATTGATCCTGAGATTGTTCAGGAGTATGTTGTTTAATTTCATGTATTTTATAGTCTCTGAGGTTTCTCTTCATATTGATTTCCAGCATTATTCTACAGTGGTGTGACAAGATACTTGATAAGATTTTGGTTTTTAAAAGTTTGTTAAGACTTGTTTTGTGCCCTAACATGTTGTCTATGTTGGAGAATATTCTATGTGCTGGTGAAAAGAATGTATATTCTGTAGTTGTTGGATGGAATGTTCTGTAAACATCTATTAAGTCCATTTGGTCTAATGCTCAACTTAAGACCAGTGTTTCTTTGTTGACTTTTTGTCTTGATGATTTGTCCAGTGCTGTGAGTGGGGTGCTGAAGTCCCCCAGTATTACTGTATTGGCATCTATCCCTTTCTTCAGGTCTAGTAACAATTGTTTTATGAATCTGGGAATTTCAATGCTGGATGTGTATATATTTAAGATTTTTATATCCTCATACTGAATTGATCCCTTCATCATTATATAATGACCTTTTTTGTCATTTTTTTAAACTCTTTTTGAGTTAAAGTCTGTTTTATCTGATATAAGTACAGCTACTCCTGCTTGCTTTTGGTTTCTGTTTGTGTAGATTATTTTTTTCTACCCTTTTACTTTCAGTCTGTGTCTTTAAAGGTAAGATAAGTTTCTTGTGAGTAGCATATAGTTGGATCTGTTTTTTTTAATCCATTCTGCCAATTATATCTTTTAAGTCAGTGGTTCCCAAACTTTTTGGCACCTGGGACCAGTTTCATGGAAGACAATTTTTCCACAGGTGGGAGCCTGGGGGAGGCAGAGCTCAGATGGTGATGTGAGTGGTGGGGAGTGGCTGTAAATACAGATGAACCTTGCTCACCCACTGCTTACCTGCCACTCACCTCCTGCTTTGCGGTCCAGTTCCTAAGTTTCACAGAAGATAATTTTTCCACAGATGGGAGAGCTTGGAAGTGGCGAGGGGGGAGGTGGAGCTCACGTAGTAACATGGCCCAGTTCCTAACAGGCCGAGGACCAATACTGGTCCACAGCCCAGGGATTGACCCAGTTTTAAGTGGAGCATTTAATCTATTTACATTCAAGGTTAACACTGATATGTGAGGCTTTGTTTCTGTCATACTGTTAATTTATTTCTAGTCTTAAAAATTCTTTGTTTCTTTCATTTTCTTTGTCTTTTTGTCTTTGTGGTTTGATGAAATTCTGTCATGTTGTCATGTGCTTCCTTTCTCTTCCTCTTTTACGTGACAGTTTGATAAGACCTGTGAGTTTTATATTTCCATGTGTTTTTGTGATGGTGAATATTGACCTTTTGTTTTCAGGTTTAAGACCCCTTTGAGCATTTTCTGTAGGGCCAGGCTAATAATGACAAATGCCCTTAGCATTTGTTTGTCTGGAAAGATTTTATTTCTTCTTCATTTATAAAGCCTATTCTGGCAGGATATAAAACTTTTGGCTGACGGTTATTTTCTTTCAGTGCTTTGAAAATGCCATCCCATTCTCTTCTGGCCTGTAAGGTGTCTGAGGAGAAGTTCACTGTTAGTCTGGTGGGGTTTCCTTTATAGTTGACTAGATACTTTTCTCTTGCTAATTTTAAAATTCTGTCTTTCATTTTGACTTTAGACATTCTCAATAAAATATACTGTGGTGAATTTCTTTTTGCAGTGTATTTGCCTGGGGATTGTTGGGCCTCCTGTATCTGGATGTCCAATTCTCTTGCTAGACTTGAGCAGTTTTCATCAATTATTTCATTAAATAGGTTTTCTAAATTTTTTGATTTTTCTTCCTCCTTGGGAATACTGATAATTCATATATTTGGTTGCTTTATGTAGTCCCATATGTACTGAGAGCTTTGTTCATTCTTTTTTGTTCCTTTTTCCTTATTTTTGTCTGAACTGGATTATTTCAAAAGACCTGTCTTCAAGTTCTGACATTCATCCCTCTGCGTGGTTAGTCTTTTATTGAAGCATTTGAATGTATTTTGTATTTCCTTTAATAAGTTTTCCAGTTCCAGAATTTTTGTTTGTTTTTTTTTAGAGATCTCTGTCTCCTTTTAAATTTCTCATTTGTATCCTGAATTGATTTTGATTCGTTTGTATTTGTTTTCAGGTTTCTCTTCTCATTGAACCTTTTAAAAATCAATATTTTGAATTCTTTGGCATTTTGAGGAGTTCCTTTTGACTGGGATCTGTTGCTGGACAATTATTTTGGTACTTTGGAGTCATATTTCCTTGTTTTTTCATGTTTCCTGTGCCCTTCTGTTGACATCTACACATCTGGTGTAGCAGTCACTTCTTCCAATTTGTTGAAATCACTTTCATAGGGGAAAATTTTTTTCCTGAAGTTGTGTATATGTTGTTGGTTGTGTAGGACACTTTGGCTTTAATTTTGGGTGTCTGCGGTAGTGTGATCTTTACATGATTTCTTTAGCAGTACACAGGGTCAGTGTTATCTGTGATTTCTTTGATTTAGGGTATAGTTATTAGTTGAGGCTGTGGTGAAGTTTTGCTGGGGACCTGGACACCAAGTGAGTCAGTCTTTGGGCCCCATTGGTGGCCGCAACAGGCTGAGTGTGAGTGTTTTTAGGCCTCAAAGCAGCATACACTGGCACTGGTGTTGGTGTGTTCTGGGGGGCCAATTCTTGGGCCTCCAGATGACTTGCTCAGAAGCTAATAGTGGGAGTAGTGGACCAGGTATGTGAGGAGGTTCTCAGGCCCCTGGGAAGATGGTGTAATGTGGGTGATGCACATAGCAGTGGTGGAACAACCCACTAGGAGTCATACAGTTTGTGTTGGCATTGCTGGTGGCTGCAGTGTGTTGGGTGTGATAGTCTCCAGTTCTATAGCTGTCCATAGCAGGGTGGTGGATATGATCCTAGGTGTAAGCTAGGGAAATGCACATATTGAAACAGAGGCAGCAGAGGGGTGGTGGGCCCTGGAGCCGGAGCGTGGGTCCCACAACCTAGCTCTGTAGTGGCCTGCCCAGTGTCCTTACAGAGGCCACTTAGGCTGTTGTACCTCAGTTTCATCTCAAAATGGAGATTAACATTGTACCTACCTCATAGGGATTTTGTAAATCCTCAGGTAAGAGTTATAAAACTACTAGCCACAATGACCACTGCTACTGTTATTATCCTTAGTATTTTTTTTAATACTCCAGAGCTCTTAGAGGTCATTCTTCCACATATGATGAGAATCAGGGAAATCTGCTTATTCTTTAATGCTATCTTGAATATCTCCTCTCTGCTGAGGCCATTTTCCATTGTTCTCACACCCTGCAAATGAGAAACAGTAGTATCCGTCCTTAGAGCTAATGTAACACTTTACCAATACCTCGGGACTGTAGTGCACACTGCGTTAAATCATGGCACAGCTGGCTGCCTTTCCTGGTGCTCCTTGAAGACAGGGCCCAACTTTTGCATCCTAGTCTTGGTTCCTATGAGCCAGAGGGAGCCAAGTCTGTGGATATTGGAGCCAGACAAATCAGGCTATACTCCTTCCTAGCTCAGTGTTACTTGCCCAAGTCAATGTCGAAGTGTATAACTCTCAAAAAGCAAAAACAAAAAAACCCTATGACCTTCATACAAATATATATGTGAGCACACATCAGAGATTTATTATCACATTAATGAAGGAACCAGAAGGATGACAAAGGTCAATCAAAGAAGGATCTAAGAGCTGGTATCTATAGTCACTGAAAAAATAAAACATTGAAATAAGATGGCTAAGTTATATACAAAGGTAGTTAATGTCCTATAGGGCAATAAAACCATAACTTTTAAAGTTATCTTTTCTACTGGACAGAAATAATTTGCTTTCTACCAGACAAAAGTCATTTGTAATTTATTCATCTTTTACAAATTAACATCTTACATGAAAGAGTCTGAGCCTAATTAGTCAGAATTCACATGAAGGTATATTCCCCTTAAGAATCAAATAATCCTTGGGTGAGCCTGTTGAGAAAATGCTACAGGATAGGATGTGTGTCCATTCTTATCTCTCAATTCTCAATTTTGTATACTCTTAATCATTACTAACCTCTCTAAGCCTCAGTGTCTTTACCTGTAAAATGGGGATAGCAATACCTATGTATCAGAGCTAGTTCTGTGATTGCATGAGACAGGGTACACAAGGCACCTAGCACACTGGCTGCTGTACTAAGTACTGGCACATGATTAGCCAAATATTAAGGTCCAAGCTTTGGGAGGAAAAATGACAATGAGTGTCTATTGTGTCAGATACTTGCTATATATTTTACATATGCTTACATATCCTTCATTGATTCTCAGAAAAACTTGACAGGTGATCGTTAATTTAGTTCCAGTTTATATATAAGAAAATCCAAGTTATCAGGAGTTGAGTGACTTGTCTGAGATCTCAGAACTAGGGAGTACAAAGTAGGTCTGTGATTTCAAAGCTCTTTCCATAAATGTTGCTGCCTCTTTAAAAAAAAAATAAGAAAAAATCACAAGACAAGGATTTTCAACAGCATTTGCCTTGAACTCGACTTTGATTTAAAGGCATTTATTCATTTTCCTGTTATTCATCCAGATTTTGTTCCTTCCTTTCCCCCTCCCCACCTTCCCCCACCCCTAAACCAAAAAGCTTTTCTCTTTACCATTCACTTAGCACTTCAAAGTGGAAAGGATGCGCCTCTGAGTGAAACATTGTGCTGGCAGAATGACACTCCATTTTCCAGGAGCCCTAACAAAGCCTTTTGATTTGAATGTCAATGCTGTAAGCATGATTAAATGTAAGATTCACTTTTACATTTCCCAGCTGCAAAATAAGTTGTACAGTTCAATTAGTTTGCCATGTGGTTGAGGATCCAGCCCCTAAAAGTTGCTATGGTGATGCAACTAATGAGATTGGTAGCAGGACTGAGTCTGGGCCCAGTGAATTTCCAGGTAGTGAAACCGGAAAGTCTACAGGTTAGGAGAAGGACACAATTTACTTGTCCTTAGAGTCCTCTAAAGAGGTTGTGTTTCTACTTTTTCTGTGATACTTGGGCTCTCCATACTGACACAGTATGACATACGTCTTTCCTTCTTAGAGAAAGAATTAGGCACACGCAGGGCCTTTGGTTGGTCTCTTTCTCTCTGCCTCAAATCATTTGCTGTCCTGTGACATAAATTTGGGATCTGGGATTTGGACAGAATAATCTAGAAAAAAATATCAAGATCTTATAATTTAGCTCTAATGGCTTTAGCCCCCTGTCCTCTCTTTTTGGGTACCTCTTGATCCTATCAAACAAAATCTGTTTCTGTCCTCATCTCTGCTCTGGTAGACAACATGCTTCTCCTGGCTCTATAGAGATTTGAGCAGACACACCTGAATGAAGTCAGAGAGCAAGACTTCTGAACATCTGCAGGAAAAATGTTTCCCCTCTTTGTTTCCTTCAGGGCGGTTTTCAGAAAGTGTCATAATTTGTTTTCTATTTTCTGTCCCCTTCCCTGAGCTGTAAGTCCCTGATAGCAGAGAGCATATTTATCCAGTTTTCTGCTGTACTTTTCCCACGCCCAGCATAGGGACTTGCAGGAATGAATGACTACATCTCAATATGAATTGTGACTCTTGTCAGGGCTTTGGAAAAGACACTTTATTTTTGCTAGGTGCTAACCCCTCCTTTGTAAACTGGGGGTGACCCTCTCCTCTGCCCAGCTCTAGGGCTGTGGCAGGAAAAGAGTCAGTAATGGACATGCAGGGGCGTTTTAAATGGTAAGATGCTACAGAAATAAAGAGCTTTCTGGTTGGGATTCATGGGGCCTTTTGGATCTGTGGGCGTACAGAGTAATTACAGATCCAAACAGGCTCCTTTCTCACAGGAGAACTGACTTGAAGTGTGTAGCCAGAGGTTATCAATATCCTTATTCAAACGGCCCCAGAGAGCCACACTAGTAAGATATTCTCTTAATCTCTTTTGCAGGAAAATCGTAAGAATTCATTAAGGTTGGTAGAATGATTTGATAACCTCAAGTAATAGGTGTGACAAGAATGTAAACTTATAAAACATGCATTGGATTGTTTTTTGGATGCCTTAAGCAGGCAATGGGGTGAAGACAATTTCGGGAGGTGCTTGGCGATGCCTGGTGAAGAATGAATGCTGAATGTGGCTGTTGCTTGCCCTTTTTTTGCAGAAGGGTACAGTGCAGGCAATGCAGGGAGACAGATAGAAGCCAGAACAGTAGTCAGGAACACCGGCTTCTGGTTTTAAAATATACTAACTGAAGAAGTTCAGGCAAGGCACAGACCTTCCCCAGGCCTCCGTTTCTTCCTTGGACACATGAAAACACTTTGAAATCTATTCCACACAACCAGATTTACAAGCTATCAATTAGAATGACATGGGAAAAATAAAGCGGATTCTTTGGTTCAGTAAGATAGATAGACTTCGGGTTTAAAATTAAACAAGCTTGCCTTAGGACCACACTTCTGAAAGCTTTTAATAAGTACCTGCCAATCTTGTGGGTGAAGGGGAGATGAAAGACAGATGTATTGTATTTCTTTAAATCATTTTGCTGTGGATTTTTCTTTTTTATCAGGTAACATCTCAGTGAGTAGTATTTTCTGACTACTTTGGGAAATACCAGGACCTAAAAATGATGTCTTAGGTGACTGTCCAGCCTCAAGAGTCACTCAGGGCAACATTCCTAAGACACTACTTTAATTTCAGTGAGACAACATTTTAAAACTTACTAGATCGAGTGTTAAAAACAAGGAAGCAAGCAAAGAAATAAGCAAATACACCATCTATAACCCTAAATTCTGCCCTTCTGCTGTCTCCTTTTGAATGTACTAAAGGTGTTGAACATCAGCCTGTCTGGAGTCAAACTTGAACTCCTTCCCTTCTGCACCGAGCCCGTCCCAGGCCCCCTCCGGTATTCACTGTCTGAGAGAGGCACAGCCCAGCCAGCCTTGCCCATCAGAAATGGAGATGTCATTTGTAACAGCTCCGTATCCCTCAACCCCATCTCCAAATCCTCTTTAGTCCTATTTCTCTCCTATACATACACCTTTCTAAAGCCAATTGCTTGTCTCCATCTCATCCAAGATAAGTGCTGACAGGCAAGTCTGGTTGTTAGGACCTAGCAGGTACATCATCTCATTTAATCTTGCAAGTGAATATTTATTCCTGGTGCATAGATAAGGAACTGTGGCTCGGGGAGCTGAAGGGACTTGCTCGAAGTCACATCGCCAGTCTTCTGACGCCGAAGCTAAGAGACAGAACCAGCCCTAAAGCACCCTTTTGAGTATTTCATTGCTGCTTCCCCGAGAGCAACTCAAGTCCATGTTCCCCATTGTTCAAATGCGATTGTAAAATATCCTGCCTTGCCTTCGTTATAGTATTAGTATGAAATTTAGGACAGAGATGGATAGCACTTTAGAAATGTAAAAATTGCTACAAATGCAAGGTCTCATTATACTACTGGGTTACAGAATTCAAACACGCCAGGAGAATGTACCTCAATTGGAATAATCTGTGTGATAACAGCTTTGGACAATTTTTGAAAAGAAAAGTACTGTCTGAAAGCTCTGTCCATCTCCTCGAGTAAGAACGCTAAAAAATTCATGAAAGGCAGGCAACATGAATCATTTGAACTGCACTTGTAATTTCCCAGCTGGGTTAATCCAGAAACCAAAGCCCAATGTTAAGGCTTTAATGCTATTAAAAGCATCCAGTTCATCTCCCTCATTTTACAGATGTGGAAACTGAGGCCTATGGCAGCCTCAGTCAAGGTCAAAACCATGAGGCAAGTTACAATTCTCTTTCTTTTCTTTCTCTCTTTTCTTCCCCCAAATCTTAACCTAGGTGACTTTTCAGGATTTTTCTCCACCTATATGGTTTCTAAATTCCTCAAACTGAGACTAAAGCTCTTCTTTGGCAGGTAAGAGGCCCCTGGCAGCCTAAGAGGAACAGGGCTTGTGGGCATGTGCCTTGGGAAGAAGGAAAGCTCCGAGGGTGTTGGCAGACACTGTCACAGACAGTGTAGGTTCTCTGTGCAAAGTATTTTCTGTGTGCTCCCAAGTGCCCGTGAACCTGGTGGCTGGGTTGTAAAATGAGTTCTGAGGGTAAAAAGGAAATCACAGGAGTAAGAACCTTTACTAAGATCATTTCCTCCATCCAGATGCCCCCTTGTATTCCCCGATGCTCAGGCCATAGCCATCCTTCCAGGCATGGACCAAATATTGCCTGAAGGTTCTGTTTTTCCTCCCTGGTATTTACAACTTTGTCATCTTATAGAAGCAAGACTACCCTCCACGAGAGATAAGCCATATGTAGGGTTATAAAATGAGACATGAAAATGGTTCGCCAGAGTCCCCATCCCCTTTCACCAGCCTTACTACTCCCTTTCCTTTAGGTGAAGCAGTTCAAGGTGCATACTTCTGGGTTGTCTTGGTGCATCTTTATTGGCTAGGGAGGGAAGTGTGCAACCCAAATGCCTACAAGGACCAGGCAGTAATATAAATATGCTAAGTGGTTCATATCAAGACGACCCGCCCTGTCTGCAGGGGCCAGCCACAGCCCTGCTCCCACAGATGGCTGCTTCCTGGCAATGCAGACTCCCAGCACTGCCAGATGCTTCAGTTTCTTAAGCCTAGCCCCAAATTCAGACTTTTTGGTGAAAGCTTCTGACTTTAAGATGTTGGCAATGAATTCTAGATTTTTGGAAATTTTGCATAGGCTATATAAGACATTGGTAAGCCGGATACAGCTCACAGCTTTACAATCTCTGATTTATGGACAGATATACATAAGTGAGGGCATACTTTACACATGTTCTGTGATTTGCTCATTGTCTCTAACTCCATACTGTTGGCAGTGATCTTTCTATGTCAGCTCCTATGGATCATGTCATAAATTTTCATGGTTATATAGTATTGTCTGATATGAATGCATGTTTGCATTCTCTTTGTTCTATTGATAGGCTTATGTGTTTATACTTTCTCAATATCATAAGGCATATCAATAAATCTCTCCTTCTACATGCCTCTGAAATGTATATGTGTGAAGACTCCTTAGGCTGGATCACTAATTACTTTCTATACCAACATTTGCCATCCTGCCTCATTTCCTTGAATGGATATGAAGATTAGGAATCACATCTTATTCCTTCATGTACTCTTCTCAGTATTTGCTCAAGTGTACACCCCTGAATGAATGACTAAATTAATGGACTGAAACAATAGGTCACAAGAATAAAACTCAGAGGCCAGGCGCAGTGGCTCACGCCTGTAATCCTAGCACTCTGGGAGGCCGAGGCGGGTGAATTGTTTGAGCTCAGAAGTTCGAGACCAGCCTGAGCAAAAACGAGACCCCGTCTCTACTAAAAATAGAAAGAAATTATCTGGCCAACTAAAATATATATAGAAAAAATTAGCCGGGCATGGTGGCACATGCCTGTAGTCCCAGCTACCCGGGAGGCTGAGGCAGGAGAATCACTTGAGCCCAGGAGTTTGAGGTTGCTGTGAGCTAGGCTGATGCCACGGCACTCACTCTAGCCCAGGCAACAAAGCGAGATTCTGTCTCAAAAAAAAAATAAATAAAACTCAGAAAACTTGATTTTTATCTCTGATTTTTCTAAGTGATTTTAGGTAAATTACATTCCTTATCTGAGCCTCTATTACTCAATCTGTAAAATGGGCCTCATTCATTAATTAAACAAAATTTTTATTGTCTTTTTAATTGATACATAATAGAGTCACGTATTTTCAGGGTACATGTGATATTTTGATACATTCATATAATGTGCAAAGATCAAATTAGGGTAATTGGGATATCTATCACCTTAAATATTTATCTTTATGCTAGGAATGTTTGAGTATTCTCTTCTAGCTATATTGAAATGTACAATAGATTATTGTTAAGTGTAGTCTAATGCAACGCATTTCAAATATTCATTGAGTCTCTCGTGTGCGTTGGACATTGGGTTAAGTGAGGGATGCTGCAGTGACATGGAAGTCATCTTCTGGATCTGCTCTGAGTTCTCTTTCAGCTGTAACCTTTGATGCTTTGGTATCCTGCCATGCCTCTCCATCCCAAACCCTAAGCAGATTTGAAAATGGAAATGGTGTCACACTCTCCTAGGAGCAAGTGCTAAGAGCTCTCCACTGAACATGGTACCATGGGGATTCTTAAATGCTATGTACTGACAACTGCTAAGGGCAGAATATTCATAAGCAGGTTTCACTGTCAAAATGTTACACTTTGGATAATTTCCTCTGTCCTGTGAAAACTCATTATGGACTCTTTTCAAAGAGCATGGCTTCTACCAGTTAAGGCGATGGTAATTGAAAGGCATCATCTCTTTTTTTTTCTGCCAGCTGGAAAAGATAGGGTGTCCCAGCTTTGCTAAACCTTATTTCCAGAGGTCAGAAGGGAGTAAAAATAGGAAAAATGAAAACAAGTATAGGACTAAATACAACAGGGAATAAGGCAATAAACTCATTAGCTGTCAAGGAAGGGCACAGGGGTGTTAGCATCTTGTAGTATAAATAAAATCGCATTGAGAAAGAAGGCAGTACAGTTTGGGAGTTTAAATCTCTGGCTCTGGAACCACAGAGGCATGGGTTTAATTCTGTTCTAACAAAATTTGTATTAATTGTACAAATTTTAACTTGTAAGCTGTCCCAATTATCTGTAAAATGGTGATAATACCACCTAATTAATTGGAATCTTGGGCACATTAAATGACTTTATCTATATATAGTTTAGCCTAACCCTGCCTATTAATCATCAATAAATTATTTTTATGATAGAAGATGCAAATGATCTACTGCCTAGTTTTGTTTCTAAGATGGACTAGCTTTATGACCTTGGGAAAGACATTTTCTTTCTTGGGGCTTCTGTTTTATTATCTCTGAAAATGGGGATAAAACCTGCTGTAGCTACTTCTAAGAGCTATAGTGAGACCCCAAGAAAAGGGGTAAATGACTGTAAAACAATTTTATAGCCTCAAAGATGAGTTGGCAATTAATCCAATGACCCAAGTTACACATTAAAGAAAGTTACGAATTGGAGCATTTTCCCAACGTTTGAGATTGATATCATCCCACAATTTCTTTAGGGAACAAAATGTAGCAGCTGGGAACAGAGCACATGACAGCTTAATTAGATTCAGTTTTTAGTCCATTCTTTTAAATATTTGAGCATCTACCAGGTAGCATTTAGGTGCTATGAAGTACAACAGTGAGCAGTAGGAACTACGACTTAGCTGTCGTGGAGACTAGAGTCAAATGGAGGGTAAAGCTCCTGATTAAATTATCACACATAATATTAATAGAAACTGAAATAAGTGCTGTGCTAAAAAAAAAAAAAAAAAAGGAAAAGAAAAGAAAAACCCAAAACAAAAACAAAGCAGAAGAGAGACCTAATTTTGATTGAGGGTTCTGGGTGTGTGGAGGGCCATGGCGTTGAAATGGGGTAAAGCTTGCATATGTGTGGTTTTTAATCCATCACCCATGCAACCCACACAACCACTGTCTCCTTTCTAGTGGTGATTTCATTATTCAAGAAATTTCCAGTTACAAGATGATACATGGAAAAGAGCTCTAACTTTGCATTTAGATTAGATGTCATTTACTGAGTCTTTATTACATACCAAGTGTTCAAAGTACTTTACAAATATTAATGTTTACTTCCCCCAAAATTCTATTTTTAATCTCCATTTTGCAGATTAGGAAATAGAGGTACAGGTGACACAAGTTCATGTCATAATTCTTCTTTTAGGTAGACTGAACCTTGGGCAATGACTCAGAGCCTCATTTCTCTTTTTTGTATGGTAAAAGGTAAGAGTCCCAGCCAACATCTTAAGGTTGGCACAAAGATCATGTAGGATGATAAAGGTGCTTCTGTATATTGAATATTTTTTGAAAATGGGATTATAATGGGTCATTATTTGGGGATATCTAGGACATAGCATCACAGGTTCATGTTGGATGCAGCAAAAATACTACACCATTCCATTAATAATTGCAATAGTATCTTTGGCTCAACCTTGCAATTTGTCGGTTCTTTTTTTCTTCTATTACTCTGTTTCTTTTTTCTATTTCTATATATTTATGCCATGGTAATCCTGGATCCCATTCACGCTCTTTTCTGGGACATTTGAAACTGCATTGGTAACTTGGTAGAGCATTTAGCATCATTGATTTTGTGCATGGAGGTGACTTTTACGGGGGATGTCTTATGTTACTGCACAACTGGAGTTGTATAGTAACGTGATTCAATGAACAATGATTCAATTCCTTATAAAATACCCCACATATAACTTCATCCCATATCATAGGGGAAAAATAAAGGTAATGAGCACTCGCAGTGATGACTGTGTGGGAAAAACCTCAGCTAGGGGCTAAAGCAATAGTCCTTTCACTGATGACAATAGAACTAAATCCATACCTCAGAAATGGAGCAGAATAAAAAGTGATAGCATCACTGGTAATATAATTTATGCCATCACCAGTGATTTTTCAGGCACCCTTCTGAGACAGCATGAAGACCTTCAAGTCTGACATTTCCCAAATCATCCCAGCCTCTCCCATGAGGTGGCATAAGGAAGGTAGTGTTAGCTATAGGTTTCCAATTTCCAATTTGCTGAGAGAGCAAACAAAGGTGCCTTCCTCTGGGTCACACTGCTTGTCACTGTGGTTCTTCTAACTGATCAAGTGGTATGGCAGAATAACTTCCATGTCCTAATTCCTGGAACGTGAGAATATGGAAACTTAGATGGCAAAAGGGACTTTGCAGATGTGATTTAGTTAAGATCCTGGGATAGATTATTCTGGATTATTTGAGGGAGGCAGGTGGGTCAGAGTAAGAGGAGGAAATGTGACGACATAAGCAGAATCTGGAGTGATGCATCCTTGAGCCAAAAAATGTGGGCGGCTTCTAGAAGCTGGAAAAGGCAAGGAATGGATTCTCCTCTTGTGCCTCTAGAAGGAATTTAGCTTTGTCAACCTCTTGAATCAAGCCCTATAAAACTCACTTCAGACTTCTGACCTCCAGAACTATAATATAATAAATTGTGTTGTTGTTTTAAGCCACTAAGTTCGTGATAATTTGTTACAGCAGCAATAAAAAACCCATGCAGGTGGTGTGCAGTTACACAGTCGGAATCTGAGAGAATTGGGCAGGTGAGTGCAGGGAGAGCACATCCATTATTTAGAGAGGTAGGAAAACAGGACTTACCTCGAACAGTGTTTAGAGACTGTGATGCTGCCATCCCTAGGTATGAAAGATCCAACGAGATGTCTGTGTACATTGCCCGGCCTGCATTTCTGCCAATTTACACACTACAAGCTGGTTCTGATCTGCCAATCAGCTCTTCTCCTGGTGTTCTAACTGCTGAAATCAGCAGGTTTCCCCTACACATGGCAGTAATTTATAAGCATTAGATTTCTCATCAAGACTTTTCCTTGGGTTTCTAGCAGTTGCAACTTTCTGGATAGGCAGAACTCCAACTAAATCAAACTTAGGAAGAGGATCCTCTTTAATCCTCTTCATTTTTTGCCCTCTTAAAGCTTTAAGGCTTTTTTTTTTTTTAATTTATAGAAGGCATTTCTATTCTTGCAAAAGTTTTAAACACAAATACATAAAATAAAACATGAAACATCCACTTTCATACTCCCTCACCCATTTCACTTTTCATATATATCATCTCTTTTTGGTACATATATCCTACTTCCTTTTTTCTTTAAATTTGTTGGTACATACAGATCTTCTCCTTACAACTGGTTTTATCTAATCCATGAAGTGAATGTACCCTTATTTACTTAGCTCCCTATGAGGGACTTGCAAGTTGCTTCTGATATTTCACTAGTACTTGCAATTAATCACTTATAAACATCTCTGAATCTTGCAAGAGTACTTCAGTGGAACAGAGCCCTATAAGTAGTATTTCTTGGTCAAAGGTTTTATTTTTCTTAATGATAGATTTTGCCAGAGGCTTTCCTGATTTACATTCCCATTAACAGTATATGAAAGCACTATTTCTCTATACCCTAAATTTTATACTTTGTGTATGATTCATCTTTTTAATATTTGTCAATGACAAATGCACTCTGTTGTTTTGTTTGCATTTCCCTGGTTAGTAATGAGCTTAAGTATCTCCATATATGCCCATGGACCATTTATTTTTCCTCCTGTGTGAATGGGCTCCATTTTCAGTGAGTTCAACAACAAAAAGGTGGTGGCAATAAATCATTAGATAGTGTCTGAACTGCAAATCAAAGCACTGCAGCCCAAGGCTTAGACCCCAACACTTCCCTGTGACGTTTATACCACAACCAAGAGTAGCATGCACACCTGAGAAAATGCTGGGTCTATTTCACACCCTCCAGGAGAGAAAAAGCATCAATTTCATTGGCATTCTTGTTCTTACACCACACTATCACTTTGTAATCTTTGGCACATGCCTTATCTCTCATTCCCAGTTTCTTCCTTTATACAAAGAAAAGCCTAGAGAAGGGAACAGATATGGCATATGTGTTCCTCTCCCAAGTACAAGGACCCAAATACTTCCTCCTCTGTCTGGAGATAGCATAGCATAGTGGTTAAGAACACAATAGGAATTGATCTGAGTTTTTCTATTCCTACCTCTGTGACTTCCTTGGGCAAATGATTTAATATTTTTATCCTTGAGTTTCAACATTTACAAATTGAAGATAATAGCAAAACATCCCTCATAAAGTTGTGAAGAGTTGAGCACCTGGCACAGGGTAGGCACTCAGTACATGTTAATCATTCTTTTCTTTCTCCAGGCTGACCCTATGGCCATCATTCAAAAGATATTTATTGAATGTCTACTATATTCCAAACATGTGTTAGGTGTTGATAATAGAAGGGTGTTCTGATTCTCTATTATGGCCTAACAAATATCCCTAAGACCAATGGCTTAAAATCACAGCATTTTATTATAATTCATGATTTGGAGGGTCAGGAATTTGGGCAGGGTGTGGCTGGGCAATTCTTCTGGTATTCCGTTGGCAGCTGGGCTATTCTGAAAGGTCTAAGATGATTTTATTCACATGCCTAGAGCCTTGGTGAGGACAGCTGGAGGACTGGACTTAGCAAGACTGACTCTCTCTCTCTCTGTCTCTGTCTCTCTCTCTGCCTGTATAGTAATCTCAAGGCTTCCTATACAGAAAGACTACAAGATAAGATAATACGTGGCTGGGAGGTGGTAGAGCCAGAAATTAAACTCTAGATGGATGAATCCAGAAACCACTACTCTGTGTCTGGAACTTAGCTGCACTATTTTAAGATTAATGCCTTTCTGGGACTATTTTCTCTGTTTGCATATCATCCTAAGGTCTTCTTAACAGGGGCATATCAGTAGAGTTAGGAAACCTCAGTTCTGAATGCACTTCAGTGACTTCCAGCCACAAGATCCTGGATAAGCCACTTCCCTTTTCAGCTCTCATTGTCTTCATTTATTAAAAAAAGGCATCTTCTCTCCCTGCCCATTTCTTAGGTTCTTTGGAAGGCTATATTTGTAACAAAGAGATCACAGAGAATCAGGAGACCCTGTCTCTAGTCGTGACTTACCTTACTTACTATGTACTGTTGGACAATTCTTTCTCCATTTATGGAACCCAGATTTACCAGTTCCTGAAATAAGCTTTATAGGTTCCTTCAACTCAGATTTCAAAGAGGATATTGACAAAACATCATGAACAAATGGAGTCCATGAAGCTGAAAGAGTGCATTGTTAAGATTACATGAGATAAATTGTGCTAAGTGTGTCTTTGAAAAGGGCTGAGCCACCTTCCCTTAACATGAACATCCTGTGACTGGCCAGAGTCAGGGACAGCGCCCATGGCCTGAATTAGAATAAACCGAAGTGTCCCATATAGAACTGACTACATTGGTGACCTTGGCCTCGTACCAAGGTATAATCAGCCAACCTATTAACCACTAATCATCTCCATATCTGACTTGACATCACAAATACCAAGCTTTTAAAATCATTGTCTGACCCATCTGAGTAACATATATTTAAAAGTAATCAGAGGAGTCTGAGGCTTTAAGCTAGATAATGAATGGTGAAATGCATTTAAATCCATTATAATAAATAAGGGACTCATCTGTTTATCTACTTCAGTGTCCCTAGCATTTAGAACAGGGCCTAGCACATAGTAAGCACTCAAAGATATTTGACTGAATAAAACGATTAATGTTTAATGGAAATATCACTGAGTTCTACCCATCATCCATGTAATGGGCCTCTTTAAATCGTGCTTAATAGCACCAACTGCCAATTACAAAAAGACTCACTTCAAATTACTTTGTCTGCTTAATTAGTTGTGCTTAATTGATCCTTAATTAAAGGAAGTATCATATAAAGAAGAATTTAGATTCTAGGAAAACTGAGGCCATGAGCCAAGAAGGGCCCATCCAAGGTTTATTGCCCATGAGAGGCAGCCCACAGAGATGCTGTGTGACCTTGGATTCATGTCACCTTTTCAGTCCTCAGGTGCCACATCTGTGGAATTAGCATAAATTTAAAGTTCACTGAAGTTCTAAAAGTCTATGATCTTAAGAAACATCTTATTTTGCTGACATACAATATTACGTGACAAAGATTAAGTGAGATCCTTCTGCTCGAAATATAAAGTCTTGACGTAACAATGAAAAAAGATATCAGTCTTGGGTTGTCACACTCGAGTTTTAGATTTAGTTCTTCCATTTGTTTATAATACCTTAGGCAAGTCGCTTTACCTCTTAGGCTTTATTTTTCTCATTTGTCAAATCACCCACTTATGCTAGAGGTTTCTGGGGAGATCAAATTAAATAAGAGAACCGTCAGTGTCTTCTGCCTGGAACAGTTTCTGACTGTATGGCCCCTTAGAGATGAGTTTGCTGTGTCTTCTGATGTTCCTAATGAAGAAACTAAAACCTAGGAAAGAGGAAGTGATTTATGCAGTGTTAAAATGGCAGTTCATGAAGACCTGGGAAAGAAAATCTTAGTTTTTCATTCATTTGATGCATTTGTTCATTGAGCATCTTAATAACAACAGCTAACATTTGAGGACTTATTATAGGATAGACGGTGTACTAACAAATTTACATGAATTATTATGTGATTCTCAACATAACCCAAAGAGGTGGGTCCTATTATTATTCTTGTTTCAGAAATGAGGAAACTGAGGTTTGGAGAGGCTAAATGGCTTCCCCAAATTTACACAGCTAATCATTGATAGAGCCAAGAATTAAACACGTGGAATTTACTACCTTCACCACTAACTTATCCTGATCTCTAACACCGTGCTACGTGCTGGAGATGCAAATTAAGACATAATTTGGCATATTTCACAAATTGCTCATCTGATAAGAGCCTCAGTTATGATACAAAAGGAAGCAGTTCTGTGATAAAAGGGCTCCAGGGTGTCTGGGATCATGGGGAAGGGAGTGAGAGCCTACGTCATGTAGACTTCCAAGAAGTTCTGTCTAGGTTGTGGCTTAAAAGCGCAGGGAAGAGAGTGAGAATGGGAGACAGGGATGTTCCAGGCAGAAGGAACAGCGTGTGTGAAGACTTGGAGAGGAGAAAGAGCACAGCTTGTCTGAGGAAGTGCACGAAATACGGTCAGGGTGAGCGAGATGGCAGGCTGGAGAACAGCAGGGGCTGTAGGAGGAGGGCTCGTGAGCCCCGGTTTGAGGCTTAGACATCACTGAGGGCAGGAGGAAGATATGGAGGGTTTCAGATGGAGCAGTGGGCAGTGACACAGCGTGACTCATGCTTTTGAACCATCCCTGTGACTGCAGTGAGGAGAATGGAAAATATGTGTAAGACCGGAGACTGGGAGAGAGGTTGAGTGTGCCCTTTTTCAAATTTCCTACACAAAAAGGGGCTTTGACCTTAGTATCTACTGACGTCTGCCTGAAAATCTGTTGCTCTGGGCCCACTAGGAACCCAGTAATGATAAATCCATACCCAGATAATTTCACCAGTGTTTACTGAGACAATATTAGGGCCCCACTTTTTTTGTAGCTCCCTATTTGCCCACAGATGTGAGAGCTGCCTGAGCCCGTGCAATGATTTCTTGTGAAGCCATCGGCCGGGTGGCAGTGTCTTTATCCCATGCTATGTCCCCTCTATTGTCCCCTCTATTGTAGACAAAAGGAAAACTTCAGGATGAGCCTCTTTGGAAGCTGACAGATAGGAGACCAGACCCTGTTTGGAGGCATTTAAACTTATCTCACAGTTAATACAGCATTTGGGGCACATTTTCCTACTTTTATGCCAATTTTATGTGTTTCTGCCACACAGCTGGAAGCCAGGATCATAAAATAGAAGGAAAATGGTACAAAAAATAAAAGTAAATAAGCACATTCTGCTTTAATGCTCCCAGGAGCACCGAGTCCGGCAAGTTTATGAGATGGAGAAAAAGAAAACTATGCCACTGTATGTAAAGGAAAGAAAATACTATTCCTTTGTCTTAGAGAACATCAAGCAAAGATGGAGAGGAAGTTCTGACCTGAGAGCAGGCAGAGCGGTGTCTAGTCCAGAATCTATCACTGTTTGTTCAGATGATTTGGTGTCAATCACACTTCTTCTATGGATCTGCTTCTCACTTATAAAATACAAAGTTTGTATCGAATGCTCTTCAAAAGTCTTAGTTCTACAATTATGTTCATCATTGACTGTGCTAAGCACAGGGGATCTGAGAAGATATATAAGACCTGATTTCTTTTTTTTAATTTCAGAATATTACGGGGGTACAAATGCTTTGATTACATAAATGACCTTTGTACCACCTGAGTCACAGCTACAAGCATGCCCATCCCCCAGACAGTGTGCACCCCGCCCATTAGGTGTGAATTTACCCATCCCCTCCTCCCCGCTCACACCTGCCCCACACCGGAGCAGCTGAAAAGGGAGACCTGATTTCTGATCTCAGTGAACTGAAGTATAGTGTAAAAACAAGACTAACTTTACCTTTTCACTTTTGGAGCTGGGATTTCTCTAACTACACTGCTGTGAAACAGACTAAAGCCTTTCTTAAAAATTGAATAATGTGGTTTTACTTCAATTTGTAGACTACCAGAGAAGATACCCTCTATACATCTGTTTATACTATATAAATTAATTTAAAATGTTATTTGATTTAGCAGAAAATGAAATATGGCTATTTGGGTTTAATATAACATTTTTATGGTTTTCCATAATACACTTTTAAGTAGGCAAAAACTTCTGTGTTTTATTTGAATTTGGGTTTAGGTTCTAACACCCTAGCTGTGAGTCTTTAGGAAAAGTTATTCTCAGAAAAATCTTTTTTAACTACAAAATGGGAACAGTTATACTACTCACCTCACGTATTTGTTGTGGGGATTAAATCCAATAAAGACATAAAGCATTTAGCACAGTGTTTAGGAAAATAAGTGCAACACAAATAGGTAGTGGATGCATAGCGTGAGAAAATAAGTCAAAGAGTTTGAACTGGGCCTTGAAGGAGGAGGAAGATCTAAACAAAAATAAGGAAACAAAAATTCCAATCAGTAGTTATGGCAGATGGATTGCTAACTCGGTCCCAACTGGCCACCACCTCTTGGATTCATGCTCTTTGTAATGTGAGTTTATATTTCTTCTCCTGAAGAGATCAGTCTGTTTCTCCACCTCTGGAGTATAGCTGGCTTTGTGATTTGCTTTGGCGAATTGAATGTGGCAGAAATAATGTTGTGCCAGTTTCATGCCTAGGCTTTACACACGTCTGCCCATCCCTTTGGAATCCTGTCTCCACTGTAAAAAGTCTAGGCTGGCCAGCCGGAGGACAAGGGTTGTGCTCCACAAAGATGAGTGAGCCAAGCTGTCCAAGCTGAGATCCCAGGCATCTGACAGGCCCATCCAGAACCACCTCGCTGACTTTACTATGAGTGAGCCCCACCAGCCATGCTCAGCTCCGCAGAACCACCCTGAAATCCCACAGACTTCTGAGCGATAAGAAATGATTGTTGTTTTAAGCCACATGGGATTACGTTAGTTTGTTACACAGCAATAGCTAACAATCACTGTGTTGATGGCGGTGGCAGTGATAGAAGAATGGGAACATGGTTTTAACCATAGGAGGAGGTAAAGCGGAATAAAGTGGATATCACAGATCTCTGAGCTGGAGAATGTCATTTAATAGGTTCTGTAGCAGACATAAAGACAAGTTATAAAGTACATTAAAGTTTGCATGAAAACAAAAAGCCATTTATTATAATTTGTATAGAAGCAAAAAAAAATGAATTATAAAGGAAAACACCATATAGTAGAGTATAAGGAAAAGAACAAGTGATGTTTATGACAAATGGCACTAAAGATGAATACCTTTAATATGTAGAATTCTAAGATACCTATCAAGAAGAATGAACCCTATAAACTCCTTGAAACCAATAGAAAATATTTCTCTTACCTTAGTGTTGTTGAACATGTTGTTACCGGCCTTTTCCCTTTATCTAGTTACTTTTTATTCAACTTTTTGATCTTAGTCTCTTCCTCAGGGAAGTCTTTCTCGAACTTCGGATTACGATAGGTCCTCTTGTTATATGCCACCAAAGAAACCTGCTCTTCTCTTTCCACTCATCATTATTTGTTCAGTGTCATCTCCACAGGCCTGCAAACTCCATAAAGCATGATTTGAAACTGTTTTGTTCACCAATATAATTCTGACATCTGGCAAAATACCTGACATAGGGTAGACATTCGATAAGTATTTGAACATAAGTGACTTGCTGAGTGATGGCAATGGAATAAAATGGCTTGCCAAAACCAAATAAAAATGAAACAAAAGCATAATTTTAAAAAGCCCAGTAGCCATAAATAAGTCCAATATAGCCACACATGAATCAAGAAATGCAAATGAAAACAAAATATTTCATGTGGCTAAAAATAATATGACTCAATGCTAGTGAGGGTGTGGTTATCATGTAATAGTAAACTATCAATTGATGCAATGATTACAGAAAGAAATTTAACAAAGTATTCATTCAAATATTCACATCCTTTAACCCAACAATTTCATTTCTAGAAGAAGAAAAATCAGATGTAGTCCAAGTTTTATGAACAAAGATGGTGCTTGATCCTAACTTTAATAGAAATAACATCTATGATCAGTAATAATATTGTACTTAGAGTCAGTATAGTTTAGAAGATGAGAATGTGGGTTCTAGAATAAAAGAGATACTTGTAACTAATCCTGGGTCCATCACTTATTAGCATTGTGGACAAAACCGAATAATTCAACCTCCCTGACCCCTGAGGCTTCATCTGTAATGGTGATAGTACATTAATCAATAAATGTCTGGGTTGTAGGAGTTAGTCATTTGTCTCACTTTCAACTTACTCATTGCTCTTTGAAGATGCAGTAGCACCCATTGACATTTCAAATGCCCAATTTGTTTTCTAGTTTTCTCTGCTCTTTGTGCCCTAAACGGCTGAGGAGGGAGGCTGTTCTATTCTGTGTATTAATGTGTTTAAGTGTAACTTAGAACTGCCATGGCAACAATGAATAAGGAACTATTCTGTGTGTGTGTGTGTGTGTGTGTGTGTGCGCGTGCATTCGTGTCTGCCCGCATGCGTTTCTGCTACAGTTTCCTTTGTTCCGAGCTACTTTTGTTTTCACAAGTAAGAGTACACTTGAACATAAAATATCCCTCCCTGAAAAAAAAAAAGAGGGAGATAAGCAAAACCAGAAAACAAGCAAAATATTAATAGTTTTAAATTAGCCGGGCATGGTGGCGCATGCCTGTAGTTCCAGCTACTCGGGAGGCTGAGGCAGAAGGATCGCTTGAGTCCATGAGTTCGAGGTTGCTGTGAGCTAGGCTGATGCCACAGCACTCACTCTAGCCCGGGCAACAGAGTGAGACTTTGTCTCAAAAAAAAAAAAATTAATGGTTGGGAGGATATAATGATAACTAATAGGTTTAATGGACTATGTGGCATATCTACGTTCTTGACAAAAGACAGGGGTAAATCACTAAAAATAGACCAAAAGATGAGATGTTTTTGGATATTAGGGTTATAAAACTAACATCTTTAAAAAAAATCTTTCTGGAGCCTAGTTTTATATAGAAATGAACTTGAGATTAGGCATTAAGATATTTAGCTATCACTATTTCACTGTTTCCAAGTTTTTGTGACACAGTTTGCATTTCATTGACTTTCGGAAGAAAGTGTTATGTAATTCATGGTCAACAATCCTAAATAGTTTAATTTTCGGCTCCCTTTTGTTTGTTTTATGTTTTACTTTTTGTTTATCAGAGAGCTTAAATCCTATGGTAAACATTAAATACCATTGTATGCCAACTGGGAATTAACTGAACTGTTTATTTAATATTTTTAAAACAAACTTTTTGTTTTGGCATAATTTTCAATTTACAGAAAAATTGCAAAGATACAACCAAAAATATCCCTCACCCATTTTCCCTTACTATTAATGTTTTATATTGCCATGTTACATTTGTCAAAACTAAGAAATTGTCATTCACTATTAACTAAACTCCAGACTTCATTTGGATTTCACTGTTTCTGCATTGGTGTCATTTTTCTATTCCAGCATCCAACCCAGGGTACCACATCACATCTGGTTCTCATGTCTCCTACTTTCCTTTAGTCTATGGCAGTTCCCCAGTCTTTTCTTGTTTTTCATGACTTTAATAGTCTTGAGGAATACTGGCTAGGTATTCTATAAAATATCCCTCAATTTGAGTTTGCCTCATGCTTTTCTCCTGATTAGACCGAGGTTATGGGTTTATAGAAAGAATAGCACAGAAGAAAAGCATCCTTTTTAATTACATATCAGAGGGTTCATGGTATCTAGAAAACATCATTGATGATGCCCATCTCCATTATCTTGTTAAGGTAGGATTTGTCAGATTTCCCTACTAGAAAGTTACTGCTTTTCCATTTCTCTATTCTCCTTTGTGGAAGTAAGTCACATTCCAGGGGAAGCAGGACTTACGCTTAGATCCTGTAGGAGGAAGTATCTCTCTATATATTATTTGTAATTATTCTGCAGCAACGATTTATCTCGTTCCTCCCATTTATTCATTTATTCAATAATTTATTTAGTATAGACTCATGAATATTTTATACTTTGGGCTATAATCCAATATTACATTATTTGCTCAAATTGTTGAAGATTTGGGTATTGGGAGCTCTTTCAGGTTGATTGCTGAGCCCCTTGGACATGCCCTATCCTTTTGTTTATGAAGTACATCTTTACTTTCTAGTACTACAAGATACTTGGGGCTTATCTTATATTTTCCCTGTCCTAGCATTAGAATCAGAATTTTGGGGTTTTAAATAAGCTTTCCTTGGCGTGTCTTGATTTACACCATTTGTTCATACCATTTAAGTGATTACCACGGGATGTCAGGTGCTAAGCATACAGAGATGCTTGTCCCCAAGCAAACTCTCACTGCCCTCTCTCTCTACTCCCAATGAAATGGTCAGACCAAAAGTACTGTACTTAAGAACAATCCTAATCAAAACAATAAAATTATGGTGGGCCTAAGCCAGGAGCTAGCTTCTCACAAAGCTCTGTTTCTAAATAACTCTAGTCCTTGAAGCTTGGGTAAGTCTTCATTCTGTAGCTACAACTAGCCAATTTTAAATATGCACCAATAACTGCAAAAGAAATAGGATGTTAGAGAGATTACAGTGCAGTATACAACAGTGGGTAGTAGATGATTTGCCATTTAATTGATCACAGGCCTTATCTGGGATTAGCAAAGTGGTCTGATAGAAGAAGGGAAGCTGAAAAGGTACACTATTAACCACCCCTTTGTTCCCTTTGATCTCTCATTACCTCTCCCACTCCTATGATCCCCTAAAGATTCAGGCTGTACCAAAGCCATGGAAACACTAATGATGCTGAGTCATACGTGCTCTCCATCAGGACTCTGTTCTCTCTGCTCACCAAGAGCCATTTGAGAAAATGTTCCGAGCCAGCTTTACCTGTGTCTTATGATGTCAGCAAAGCTGGGGGTTCCTTTGGCCTGTCCCAGGCCCCCCATGGCATAATTCAGAGAAAATACATTTCAAGCCACCCCTCCTCATTTCTGTACATTTAGTCAAATACAGGGCAGGGTTTGGGCACTCTTGTCACAATCAAAGGCTTCACCATGGCTGCAAAGTGCCCTGGGAAAACTGTCACCTGCTTTTTATTTTTACTCAAAAGACATAGCCTTAATCCCTTTGTTGCCATTTAAAAAAAAAAAAAGAAAGGAAAATAAAGAAAAGCAAAAGTCCTGGCCTGGTGTTAAGAGACCTCAGTTCTAGGCAAGAGTCAGTCCTTAGACCATGAATATTATAGTATATGTGGGCCCAGTTCCCTCATCCATAAAGTAGAGATAACTATATTTGTCTTGACAACACTACAGCTTGCGGGAAGAATAACTAAAAGATGAAAAAGTGCTTTTTGTGGGGATGAATGTTATCACATTGAAAATTTATCTGTTACTAGAAAAAATTGCCCAGTCGATTCATTGGCTTAGATTGACTAGACACTGATGTTGAAGACCCACGGCTTTTTCATACAGAGAACTGATTAAGAGGAGGAAGTGAAGCTCACAGAGGATTATGCCTCAGAATTCCAGCTGTCAAAGTCAGGTGATGACCAGCTGTCAAGGGCGGCACCCTGGAGTCACGATCTTTGCAGACTATTGCTGAAGCCCCCAGTGGGTCCCCTGTTTCCCTCAGTCCCTGTCCACATCACCTCAAAGACTCATTCACATATTCTCCCAAATCCTATAGCACAGTTTCCCAAACTTCAGGGTATGGCAGAGTCACCTCGGGGGCTAATGTGAAGGTGTGAGTTTCTGGAATTCAGTGGGACTGGGAACTTCACTTTGGACAAGCAATCTGGGTGGGGTAGGTGGTTTGAGAACCCCCTAGAACATAGCTGGGCTGTAAAATGAAGTCCAGGCTCCTTATCCTGGCATTTAAGGCTTCTCCAAATCTGATGTCAATGTACCTTTTTTTTCTCCTGTTATTTATTCCTCCTTCCAATTAGCTTGGCAGCTAGTAAGGGTGCAGAGCTCTCTTCTTTAGAATGTCTGAATACATTCTTCCAGCCTGACTGTAGTCCCTACCCGTCCAATATGCACCCCTAGTCCATGCCGGCCCATAGCAATACCTTCCCTCTGCTGAACTTTCATTACGTGAAAATTACTGAATCAAATTTTTTGGGAAAGTGAAGGGAATGGCAATGAGAGAAGTTTTACTAGAAGTACCATTATCTGAGTTGAGATTACAAAGAAGGAAAATGTTTTCACCAGGAGAGTCTACACCTAAATGAGGAGAGACATTTCAGGTGGAAACACAGCACAAGCAAAGTCAGGTTCTGTGCACATTAAAAAAAAAAGTATGTCTAAATCATGGAAGTTGAAGATTAGGTCAAGGTCAGGTCATAGGGGGGATTTTAACTTTACATGCCCTTCAAAACATTATGGATTTTGTTCCTGGCAGAGAATGGTTGCAGATTTGGGGGCTGTTATGATTCTGGCCTACAAAGCACTCATCTCATATAAACTCAGGAAAGGTAAGGAAGCCTGCTTAGGTTCCAGTGTCAACTAGTCTATTTCTTAACTGACCTTGGACCAATTATTTTACTTCCTTGAGCCTATTTGCTCCCCTGGATTATAGCAGAAGTAATAGATCTCAATATATAGGGTTCTTGCATTCATATAACAAAGAAAGAAACCCTTAATAATTATATAATAATAAATATTTAATACCCATATAGCATAAGGAAAATGAATATTATCACTCTTTCCAAAAATGAAAATAGTCTCTGGAGATTCTAACTTGCCTATAGTAACGTAGCTAATAAGAACAAAATTGGGCAGTATTTTGCCCTACATAAAAGCCAGATGGGACTTAAAGGACCATTTATTTCAACTATCGCATTTTATAGTAAAGAAAATTGAGAGTCAGAGTGGTGAAATAACTTAGCCAATGTCACACAGCAAGCTCTATGAGCACATCATAGTGCTAGGTAATGTAGGAGACATAAAGATCAGCATGACAGTCTCTGCCTATAAAGAACTTCCAGACTAGCCAGGAAGATGGCAGCTTTGGGAAACAAGCCTGAACAGGAGAAGTCATAGGGTCCGAGATGGCCAGGAGGATGTAGGTTGCATCTGGGCCTTGAAATTTGGGCCCACTGACCAAATGGCAGATGATGGAAGGCCAGAGAAAGCAACACTGGAGCAGCGACAGCCTTTTAAAATTACTGTCTATAATTACGTTTGCTAAAAAAACCAAAAATTGGAGCAGCAGGGAACAGACCCTGTAGTTAGTCCCAGATCCTCCTCCCCCCACAATTTCCCAGTGCACATGCAGTGACAGCTGTCATTCCCCAAGCAGCTTAAAATCCCTAAGTGGCCTTGAAGCAGAGACGAAAGCCAGGGAAGCTGCCTCCGCCCCCGCCACCGGGGCGGCCTCACACAGTGTGCTGGCAGCAGCCTTTGAAGCATGGCACAGAACCTGCAGGCACCATGGCCTCAGCAGCTCTGCTCTTTCCCCGGACGGGCAACTGCGGGGCTTCAGTTGGGCCCTTGTCCTAGCTGACAAACTCCAAGATAGATCTGAGGGCCGGAATCCCTCTCCAGAGCCTCGTGGGGCCACCTGCATCGCTAATCACTCCCATGTCCGCATGGGGGAGCAGGGAAGGCACAGAGGACTGGTCATTAAAAAGAGACCTTGCTGAGATCGGGTTTCTGGGGCTGAACACCTTTGCTTTGGTTCCGGGAGCTGCAATCCAATTGTACATTTCAAGAGATCCTTAGTTGTACATTGAAAGAGACTGGCATAGGCTAAATGTATAACTCAAAGAAGAAAGGCCAAGTAACCCCATGGAAATTGAAGTTTTTGTTGATGAGAAAGAAATCCTCCCTCTCCCTTATGTTTACTGTCTTGCCTGAAGTTCTACCACTAGGGGCCTGGGCCTGGCTCCTTTGGGTCTTGAAGGTATTCTGGGAAGGATAGCCCGGGAGGCAAGCTCTGATTATCAGCTAAACCACAAAGAGGAATGTCACTTAGGCTCTTTTCCAAAATCTGACCACTAGTTGAGAAGGAACTAGCCACACTGAATGCCACTGGGGCTTGGGGATTGCATTAAAACATTGAGCGGGGCAGGTGACAGGTACCTTGGTTACATTTTGCCATGACCATCAATGGATCCTATGTCCTTGTTACTGGAACTGCTGCTGGCTTTTCCAACTCAGCAGGAATCAGAAAGGTTTTAATCAGACCCAGCCTTTATCCATCTCTTCCACTGGCCACACTGTCACCTCAGCAAGGTGGTTAATTATTGTTTGTTGACAATGTAGGGAATGACTATCCATTTTGTTGTTTTTAGGGCACATTCTGACCCTGAATCCTATACATCCTTTGAAGTCCTGCCACAGTGCTGCCTCTGCCAGGGAACTCTCTCTTCCCTTCAGCAGCTGCACAGAGCTTTCTCATCCAAAATACTACAGCAATTTCTAACACGCCTAGAAATCTAATAATAAAAGTTAGATTTCTTTTTGCAAGTATGAGGGGCTCATCTGTAGCGGAATATTTGCTGCATTTTTTTTTTTGCTCTTAGAAGTTAATATGAAAGCAAAACTTATGAACCCAAACCCTTTACTAATTAATTAAACCCTTATCAAGTCAGTGTGCATGCAACCGTCTCTATTCGCTCAAAACTAACATCCCTGCAGACTAGGAATTGACAATTTTTTTTTTTTGTAGAAAGTCATATAGCAAATATTTTGGGTTTTGTGGGCCATATGATCTCTGTCACAACTACTCTGCTATTGTAGCATGAAAGCAGCCATAGACGATATGTACACCCCCGGGCATGGCTGTGTGCCGATAAAACTTTATTTACAAAAACAGTCACTGGCCCAGATGTGCTGCTTGTAGACATAATGTCTCCTTCATTGACAGTTTTCTGTTGGTTATCAAAAGTTTAGAGTTATAACAGAATGTAAAGCAGCTACAAAGTCAGTCTGCAAACTTCAAGACTTCATGATGTCTGTGGAAGTGATACTGGATAATTGCTTGAACTATCCTTAAATTGTGGACAAATGAGATTCTGGCAAATTTAGACCAATGAAAGAGGAAATCAAAATCAATAAATATCACAACAGCAGAGGAGCTTTAAGTGAGGACTCGATATCAAAGAGTGAAGAAAAGCCCTTGAGAAAATTGATGAGCTATCAAATGCTTTTTGTGAAAATTACTCCATTTTATGGTGATGGTTTAAGAATCCAAGCTAAAGAAAAGGGTGATATATTTTGCCACCACAAAATTAAAGAAACATTATGCCCACAGATAATGTGGTTCGTACTTTATTCACCTATGAATTAGGACATTGTTGCAATTTTAAATTAAATGCTGATTAATGTAAAAATAAGCCTGGTTTTATATTTTAATTCCATTTTTCAAGATCAGTTCCCGGTCAAATGTTTTCCATCTATATTTACTATACAAATTTGGTTCCTATTTTGAACGTTTATTTTAAAGGGACGCTTATTTTGTGAATTATCCTTATGCAACAAAGACTTCCTTTACGTAAAATGCTCATCTTCTTAAAGAGTTTGAAGTCCTTGAGGTTAACAGTCACATTACATTCCTTCTTTTTCACAGCTCCCAGAATCGTATTTTATAGCCAGTAGACACTACATGAATACATACTTCCTTTTGCGAGTCATTTTACCTATTTTCTCTCTTTTAAAAGAGATATGTGTGTGTGTGTGTGTGTGTGTGTGTGCAGTCCTTGCTTTAGGTGGTAGTGAGATTATAAAATTCTTATACAAACTTTACACAAAGCAATTTTAATCACTAGTGCAATAATTACAATTGTTCTATGACCTTTAAAATTTTTTGTCAAAACTTTAAAAGCTCTCTTGCTGTTGGTTATAAATATATAAGGAAAGAAAAACAATAATAAAACTAATATTCACTTGGTGCACTGGAATTAAGATATTAGAAACATTGGGAATTAAAGTGTTTCATTTCTTTGTAAAAAAAACTTATCGGTAGTTTGAACAGTGCTCACCTTCTGCTTGCCGTATAGCTTGCCATACGGAGCAAACATGTTTTCCATGCTTTGGTGAATTGTATCCCCTTTTCTAAGTTTTGATTAGCTTCTAACATTTGATCCTTGTCTCTTTTAATGTCATGAAATAGCTCCAAGAGTTACATTAATATGAAGTGTTTTGCTGGTGTCACTTTCTCAGAGATATCTTCACAAACAAAGTTTTCGTCACAAAGTTTTTGTCAAAAACCCTTTTCTCACGTGAATAATTTTGTCTTCACTAAGTCCCTTTGGTTGCATATTTAGAGTCCAGGCAATGCCAACATTCCCATGCTCAGCTATTTCTTCTATTAACTCCATTATGTCTGATTCAAATTTTATTTCTAGCATTATCACTCTTATTCTAGCGTTGCTGGACTTTGATCTTTGTTGGCCAATTCACTCTTTTGATCATCCATTTTTGTAAAATGTCACATGGTTTTATCACTGGAGGATAGGAAGGCAACATGACTACATGCTTTGCTGTCTGTGAATAACTGACATGCAGTGACCAATTACCAGCAGACTTTGCAAGAAGTGACATGATTGCTCACTGATCATGACACACATAGGCCATTTCTTTAGTGGGCAGGGGACTGAAGAGCTAGCAGATAAAATGTGCACTCTATCCAGTTATCCACAATCAATACACTGTGGTAACTGAAATATAAACTGTGTTGTGCGGGAACTGGAATTATCTAAACTGTGACAACTAAATGTGTGCATATTGGAACTGTGCAAAGTGGGGACTTACTGTAATTATTATTATATAAAATAATATATTACCGTAAAATTTAGTTTTTAACCACATAAATGTATTATCAATTCAAAAGCTCAAAAAAGTTTTTAAACTTTATCACTTTCTACAGTTACACCCCAAACAACCTCATGGTGCTATGAAATTTCTGTGCATTTTTCATCCAATAAAATCAAATTTGCTTTTTGGCCAATGATTCATCCTATGCTTCACAATGGGGAACACAGCTGTCCTTGTGCATGAGCAGATGGCCCTGCTCCACCTTCTGGTGATCCAGAACACAGGGAGCCTGCTTACACCTCCCTCCCAGGCACACACCCTGGGTGAGATGTCTGGTGGTGCAGGATAGTGAGATGCTGGGAGTGCTGCTGGGACCTGGTGGAGACCAGCACTGGGCTTGGGTAGGAGACAGGCCTCGTAGAAAGTGGAGCAGACTTTGTGGTAGCTCACATATTATGATTTGAAACATGATCAAGAAAGCCCTTTAACCTTTTGTACCATTTCAATGACTTTATATAATAACAATATCCGGGATTGTTTCTTTCTGTAGAACTCCACAGATGAGACCCACACATCTCTTGACCCTAAAGACTTTTCCAATGTAATAACACCACTCTACAGCTTGCATATGTAACTCTTTAATTTTTTTTATAGCAAACCAGAAAGGGAAGGTACATACTGTTTTATTAAATATATTCTTTTTCTTTCCGAAGAGAGAACTGAGATCCGGAGTGGTAGGCTGCACACCTGAAGTCCCACTGAAATCTCACCATGGGTCCATGGCAGATGGAGTCACAGATGCCCTGGAAATAAGCTAAAAGGCAAGACCTTTCCTAGGGTAGAGATGACGCTTCCCGTAGGTTCATGGAAGAGACTTAGTGATAGAACTATGCAGCGCAGTGGAAGCTACCTGGAAGAAGGAGAAACGTGGCATTAAACAGTAGTCCCCAAAGAATGTTCCTCTGGTCCCCAGTTTCTACAGATGAGAGTTTTGATAACTACTATAATTTTTGCAACATGTTAATTTGCAGTAATGATAGATAAAAATGGGAATATAGAACAGAGCTGTAAGTCCCTATCCTAGAAGGCCGATAATTTACTTACTCATGGATAAGTTCTCATGTATGAATCATTCCCTTCCTCGATGAGCTTCTAAGAGCAGTCAGTTCTGGAGAAAAGCCATTAGCAATGAGTCTCAAAATTCTGAGATTGAGGGATTTGCTGTAGAATCAGAAGTAGGCACTAGGAGGGGAGGCTGATGCCCCAGGTGATGTAGAGGTGGGGAATGGTATTAAAATATTGGTTTAGGGTAAAGAAACATTTACCCCTGAGGGAGCTGCCTTTCTTTCTGCAGTAGACCTCTTTCCCTGTGTCCAGCACAGTAGATGTTCTTCTTTCTTCTGTAATAGCATCTTTTATTTTGTGTTTTAAAAGTAATGTATTTGTATTGATACATAATAGCTGTACATATTTTCATGGTACATACGTGATAATTTGTTACATTCATATAATCAAATCAGGGTAATTGGGATATTACCACCTTAAATATTTATCATTTCTTTAAGCTCCGAAAATTCAAACTATTTTCTTCTAGCTTCATACCATCTTAATTTCCCTTTTGGAGAATCTTCCCACCTCTCAATCTCATTTCATGTAGTCCCAATGGCCACTGGGGCTCCAGGGATGGTGAAAATTGAGCCATAGCTAAATCAACTCATTGTCCCGGCCATGTGGCTGTTCGGGAACAGGCCCATGATGCAAGACAAAAAGTGATGTTTAAATCTAGGATGCGTGCTGGAAATGGTGAAGCAGAATATTTTCTGTTTGGTAGGGAGAGAATATTTTCTCTCCCTACCATGATTGGACGTGGGAAAAATGTATGTGTTTAGCTGCTAGGCTCTGCTATGCAGAGAGCCTACCAGAGGAAAAGTAGAGTCAAGATATGGAAAGTGCCCAGAGTTCTGACAATACTGTTGAAGCCCTCAGAGCCAACCATGCCTGATTCCCTACATGGACTTGCCAGTTATATGATCCAATAATATTCCTATTGGGGGAGATTTAAGTACAGAAAAGAGAAGAGTCTTACTCAAAGTCACATGGCTGGTGTGTGGTGGAATTAAAGTAACAACTTAGGTCTTTGGACTCATTTTACTCTCATGATACAGGGATAAGGTTTTATGAAAACATGTAAAAGATAAGGTTAGCAGAGCTAGGGTCCAGGGTAGGAGACAAAAGCAGTAACAGGAACACGCAGAGGTACCTCAAACCATACAACAATAAAACCGTAGCACAAGGCAGAAATCATGCATGGTAATTTTGGTCATTCAAACATAACCAAACAATGCAGCTGATGAAACATACATTTCTGGCTTCAGGAAGCTGGAGCAAAGGTTTCATAGCTTATTCAAAAATCACAAAGTGAGGTAATGAGGGTTTTTAAATGTAGGCATTTAGATTTTTCATTGTTCAGCGCAAATGGTAACATAAGCAAAAAAAAAAATTCCTAATTTGCTGAATTTTGAGTGTGTGCCAATGTTATGATGTTGAGCACAGGCTTTGCCTGATGGACGGAAGGACTGGCTGGAAGAACCCAGACGCTGATTCAGGCAGCCCACGGCACCACCTTTCAGACTTTGCAATGACTTGCTTTCCATTGGTTCTCAAATCCTTTATGTTTGTCCTTGTTCCCACGCCTTCAAGAAATTCTTAAAGGTCATTTTATTTTTCTTTGGATTATTACCTTGTAAAAGCCAAGTCCCAGCAAATTACACAGAAATGTGATAGTTGGGGATGTGCTAAAAATGGTTCCTTGATATAAACACACGGTTCTACCAAGAAAGTCAGAGTTAAGCACATTTTTTGCTTTTATGGGCTCACTTGTCCTCAGTATTTCCTCCAAACAACACCACACGAAAGCACTACAGTAGCTAGAGTGTGCCCTTTTCACTCGGGGATGTATCTGTCTTATCTGTCATTTTTTTTCCAAGACAATTCTACATGATATGATGAGGTTGAGTGGCAACAAAACATTTATATTTTTCTTCAGAGCAAAAAAAATCTACAAAAATGATTGCATGTGTTCAATGACAATAACAGCCAATTCCATCCATGATTTTTCTTTACTTTGCTGACAATGAGAGTAATCCTTACAAATGAAATGGTAGAATGGCCTTTGTTAATGGAGAATGGAAGCTCAATATATAAGAGGGATGGTATATATAAGAGGGATGACTTTCAAAATGTTCAATTCTTCTGGCTTAGCAGAAACACATTGTGAGAATTGTTCAATAAGATAACTGAACCCCTGACTAGTTTTTGAAGAACCTCGTTATAATAGAAAGTATCATAGATGATTGGAGATAGGCAAGATGATTCAATCAATTCTTGACCCATGAGTATATTGTCAATTTTGGAGAAAAACTTAGAATAAAGTATTTGAAGATGTGCCTTGTAACCCTGTTAGGAAGTTGTAATAAATAAAGAGAATACTTTCTGTTAATGGTGAATATTATAAGGAAAATGTATATTAAGCTTATGACATAGTCATTTAAATTAGCTTCCTTTATTTTTTGAAATGGTACTATTAGTCTTGAGTAATCTTAAGTAAGTGGTTCTTAACTGGGGACAATTTTGCCTCCCTCTCACCTGGGACATTTAGGATTATATGGAGAAATTTCTGGCTGTCACAGATTGTGAACAAGAGAGGTACTTGCATCAGGTGGGCAGAGGCCAGGGATGTTTCTAAACGTCCTACAATGCACAGGACATCCCTCCCCCCTAAAAACAAAGAATTATTTGGCCAAAAATGTCAATAATGCTGAAATTGAGAAATTCTGGTCTAGAGCATGCATTCTCAACTAGAGTATTATTGCCTCTAGGGAGCAAAAATTGGTTTTTAGGGAAAAATTGAGCTGAGAAATCCTATTTTTATATATAAAGCACAAATACATATAGAGTACATAAACAGATATAATGTATCTGTAGCATTAAAATTTCACAGGACAGAGTAATTAGGAAAAACAAAGTCTCAAAAGGCTCCTTGGGGGACCAATAATGGAAAAAAAGTTTGGGAATCTTTATCTAGAGAAGGGATTAGTAGACTTTTACTGCATAGGGCCAGATAATAAATATTCTTTTGTGACCACCTAGTCTTTCTGGCAACTACTCAACTCTGCCATTATAGTACAAAAGCAGCCACAGACAAGCAATAGATAAACAAATGGGGATGGCTATGTTCCAATAAAACTTTATTTAAAAAAACAAGAGCAGGGCTATATTTGGCTCGTGGGCCAGAGTTCTGTAAACTTGGGGACCTTGGCTTGGGGATCAGTATAAAAACCATAAAAACACAAGATAAATGGCTTATTAGTGTGCAGATACATTAAGATGATTGTATATGTGAACAATAAAAAAGACTCAGTTATATGAATGAGCAATTAAGGGGAATTTCCCTTGGGTAAACTTAAACACTTGTTCCCCCAAATCTGATGAATGGATGCATATTAAACTTGAGGGAAATACCTGATGATATACTACAATGTGGTATCATGGCATTTCAGTTAAAAGCATAAGTTTAAATGAATTCATAAGGCATACTTATCACATAATAAAAGCTTGGCTGTGAGGATGGAGAAAATTTACAATCGGGGAATCATGAAACCAGCCTTCAAGTGCTTAGAAAAGAGGAAAAATTTTTCTTTATATAACCTATGAGGCCAGTCCTGGGATCAAAGGCTAGAGGAAGTCATAAGGAAGAAATTAGGAAAACAGATATCATGCCAGGCATTATTATTATTATTATTTACTAAATACACAAAGATGAATAAAATAGTTATGACCTCTGCCCTACTGGATACTGGATAATAATAAATAGTAGAGAGGCATGTTGGAATAAACCGGCAGAAATACTTGGAAATCCACGTATAATATTGGGGGTTTCCATGGACTCTTAAGCTGTTATATGTCAGAGGTATGATTCTGTCAAATATGATGTTTTCATTTTGAAGTTCCACCAACCAGTTGCCTTAGGATCAAAAGCAAGAAATAGTTTAAAGGGTGGTGGCTTTTAGAAAAAATCAGATATTTAAAATAAAGCAAACCTTGTTTGTTTTAAGGCCTCTAAATTAAATATAGTGTTGAGGGAGTCTAATTGGTGGTTGTATTTATTCGCAAGTCTTGGCCCTTTTCATCCCTATAGAAAACTATAATCCTCATGCTGAAGCACTCTGCAATCTGTTACTGGGGAGTTCTCATGCCCAGTGGGGAGCAATTTAAATGTTCGGGTGCCCTGGCAGGGGCGATCCCATGCCCACAAGCATTGCCCAGGGCTCTATATGAATGTATTCTTTCAGCTCATGAAGAAATCAGAACTTATTAACAGAAATAAAAGCAAGAGATGTTCTTCCATGAGTGGAAGGAGATACATCCATGGCAGTAAGATGAGACCTGGCCAGGGATAACATAGGGCCTGGGTTCCATGTAAAACCCCACCGCTCAGAAACTGCATGATCCTGCAAGCTTCTCTGGGTTTCGGTGGCCTCACCAATAAACTGGGAGCTTCTGATCCCAGTCAATTCTGCTAACATAAGTTATTTCGCTTATCCCTGTGCTTTTAAAAATTGGCTGGAAAACCTATAGACAGGGTGTGACCTATATAGTATACTGCAGTCCCCACCTCTTCCTAAGGCAATGCCTAGGGCCACCCTCCTCCTGCATGTCACTTTCTAGTCCTGCTAGGCAGATGAGTTTGAAACCTAAACTCATTGTAATTGAATACTCTCTACGTGCCAGGCATTTTTATACATTACCTCCCTGAATCCTCACAGCAATCCTCTGAGAGGGGTGCATTTTATAGACTAAAAACTGAGCTCAGAGAGTTTAAGTAACTTTCTCAAGTTTATGCAGCTAGGAATTAACTGAGACAAGATTAAGATCTAGACATTTTGTCCTTAGAACCTGTACTCTTAACCACTATGTTCTGTGGTCTATAAAATGTCCAAGGTTGCAAGAACCACCAGCCATAAGGGAAGGATTAAAGAGCTTGAAAGGTAAAAAGTGTGAATCCAAATCCAGGTTCTACCACTACTCTCACCCTCATACCTTGTAGGGTTCTTGTGACATTTAAATGAGACAAAACATGTAAAACAGCACAGAGAAATTACTCAAAAAGTAGCCATTACAAAAATAATAATAATAATAATAATAATAATAATAATAATAAAAAAGGCCGGGCACGGTGGCTCAAGCCTGTAATCCTAGCACTCTGGGAGGCCAAGGCGGGAGGATCGCTCGAGGTCAGGAGTTCGAGACCAGCCTGAGCAAGAGCGAGATCCCGGCTCTACTAAAAATAGAAAGAAATGATTTGGACAGCTAAAAAATATATATATAGAAAAAATTAGCTGGGCATGGTGACACATGCCTGTACTCCCAGCTACTCAGTAGACTGAGGCAATAAGATCGCTTGAGCCCACGATTTTGAGGTTGCTGTGAGCTAGGCAGATGCCATGGCACTCTAGCCCGGGCAACAGAGTGAGACTCTGTCTCAAAAAAAAAAAAAAAAATAGTAATAATAATAATAAAAAGTAGCCATTACTATGCTAGAAATGTTTCTATAATATACACATATGAATACTTGTTGAATAAACAAAGTATCATGTTATTGGTCCAAAAAGAGTGGCCCAAAGCTGAGGTTTCCTTATAAGCTGGTTATTGGCATACTCTGTAGTGGTGTTCTTGGTTCAGTTTCTCTCATCAGAGGAGCAAACTCTGAGGAACATACCAGCTCTCAATTAGGAGTCTGAACTGGACATAATATTTGGCAATGTCTAGTGACATTTTTGGTTGTCAAACTTTGTGGCAGGCGAGTTGCTATAGAAAAATAATACATAGAAGCCAGAGATGCTGCTAAACACCCTTCAGTGCACAGAACAAACCTCCACAACAAAGAATCATCCGGCCCCAAATGTCAATGGTACCAAGGTTGAGAATCCCTGGTTTAGATTAGTGTAAAAATCCTCTAAAAGTCTTTAATCTAGTTGAATAAAGCCGATGCTCAAAAAATGTTTTAAAAAATCTAAAAGAGGTCATCCTGTGTACAGTGTTGTATGCTACTTGCCTCTCAGCCTGAACCTGGGTGGGGCCCACAGGACACTGCTTCCAATGCAGAGAATTGTACCAACCATCTGGCACATTTTAAGTGCTCTTGAAGGAAAGGAGTGACTCTGGGTGGAGCAGTATTCTCCAGCTTCCAGGAAGAAACCGGAAGCAGGTGGGCTTTTCTTGTTTTGAGATAGACTAAATAATGATTAAATCCTCCTTCAAGCTATAACTGTGTTACCTATTTTATAATGAGCACTGTGCTATGCACACAGGGAAATTTCAATCCATGGGAGAGATGGTTGAGAAATTATATCATCCAAAAATAGGCCTACAACACTCACTTGATTCACCCATCTGGCCTCTATCTTAAGTACTCAAACCTCATTATCCAGATCTAAGAAAACCAGCATTTTTTAAAGTACTCTTTCTTCTACTTCAGAGATGGAAATTTCCTTGCTGTTTGTTCATTTCCCCCTTTCCTGTATTTTCCTGAATTAAGAGCCCTATAAAGTTTGTAACTCCGAAGTGGTCTTTTGAGATAAGAACCAGAGCTTCTGAAAGCCAGAGAAATATTCCCATTTACTGTGCTACCCATACGAAGACCAACCTCAAATTTCCTTTATCACTTGGTGAATTTGATTCACAGCTTATTTCATTTAAAATACAATAACATAAAAACCTCAGCAGATTTAATCCCAATGGCATCACAGAGCAGTTTGGAATAGCTGTAAGTTGGTTAACCAGATGAAAGATTATATGTTTTATTCTAGTGCTATAAACCTCAAAATGTCCCTGGCAAAAAATATTAAAGTACCATTATGGACATAAAAAAGATTCTGTTAAAGTGGTATCCTGGTGTTTCATATTTATTCTTTCATTGTGTAGTGTTTGAAGTCAATTTCACTTTTTGAAGTTTAAGCAGTTTTCTCTCTAATTGGTAATACGGTGCATTGTGAGACGCCAGGAGCAGGAGGGTGGAGGGCGGAAGACACTGTGCAATCACCTGATTCATCTTGTGGTTTTACAGATGAGGAAATTGGAGGCTGAGATAAAAATGGTATCTTGTTCTAGGCAGTGGCAAAAATGAACAATAGATCCCAATCCTGAGGCAAGAACCCTTCCTTTCCTATCAAGTTTTCTCCAATAGAAGAAATTCAAGGTGCTGCGAGTCATCTTAGTGCAATTGACTCCTCATTGCATTTTGGTTGGTTGTCTTTGGAATTTAACTGAAAGAGAGAGTAAACTTGTAGCATACTAAACCCACGGATGTTACTGATGCAAAATAGAATTCTCATCATTCAACTCTATTATTCATTCAACTATCTCCTATTGTACACCTACAATAACCTGCACCTGTAACTGTGCAGGTCAAAGGGATATAGACATGCATAGGACCAGCAAGGTCCCTATTCTCAGGAAGCTCTCATTTGTAGAATGAAATAGATCAAAGGAAATAGATCTGTAGGAAGAAATAGACCAAATGAGCACCGCAAAGGTTATAATTGTGGTGTTTAATAAAGGCTGTGAAAGAAAAACGTGTGCTGTGAAAAAGATGATCTGGAGATGGGAGGGCTGTGTGGTCAGAGGTCTTTCCGAACAGATGGTCAGAGATGGCCTCTGAGAAGGTGATATCTCAGGTTAGACCAGAAGGATGAGAAGTTTTTTTTCTAGGGGAAGAAAACTCCAGAGAGAGAGCGAGAATGCCAAACCCAAAGGCTTTGATGAGGCAATGTTAGGAGGTTTGAGTTACAGCAGTGGTTCACGGTGAGCCAGGTAAGAGACCCCTTAGAAGAAAGCAGCGGATCAGGTCACGTAGGGCCTTGTAGGCCGTGATAAAGACTTTCGATTCTATAAAGCTATCTAATCTATATAAACATTGATACATATAGAAAAAATATAAAAATAATTTGTGACATTAGAGAAAATAGGGAAGGACTTCAGAAAACCCTGTTGTCCACAAAAGCAACAAGAACGTCACCAAAATTGTCAGAATAAACTTTTTAAAAACTCTGGAAATTAACCAAAGACCTATAGACAGCTCAGGAGTATTATTCAAGAAAACTGGCAGAATATTGGTAAGAATAGCAAGTTTTGTGGCATTTTAATTTGTACTGTTCCACCCCCACCCCCAGCTCTGCGCTAGCCTTGAAAATGCACAGACTGCAGCAGTGAAAGCAGCAACCTGGCAGCCAGTGCAGGGGGCAAAGCAGCATCCAGCTCCTTCAAAGCCCCATTCTAAGTGGATTATGATCATCTCACCTGTTTCATGGTTTCTTGAAAGAACTGACTCCCATGACTGTGTTTACTACACTGATAAGAACATATACTACACTTGATCTTAGCCAAGAGGCCGAGGAGTGATAGACTGCTTTTGTTAGACCTAGATCTGGAGCTTACTCCGTGTGAACAGCCTTTTTCCTGAGAGTATTTGTTAAGAATGATCAGAGGTAATTTTTTATCATTGTAGTAGCTTGAGGTAGTGGATGATAGTTGGGGCAAACAAGGGGCTAACCAAAAATTTTACAAGGAAAGCTGAGGAATGAAATGTCCATAGGAGACTTTGAAAGTGTTTGACATATTTCAGGGAATCTAGAAGACTGTGCACATGCATAGAGTTGCTGGGTCACTTTGTTGAAAAGGATTCTGATGCTCAGTCTAGGCTTTTCAGGGAATTGGTAACGACTGCCACTGGATTGCACCCGTGTTGTAGTATTACTGCTTCCATAAGTCATTTTGTGACTTAGGACAGATATCTTCAAAATATTTGGCAAAAAGAGTTTCAGATAGGTATACTGAATGATCTTTAAGGATCATTTAATTTTTAAAGCTTTGTGATTGTATGATGTAATGATCCCATTGCCACATCTTTAAAAAAATATGATTTGTAAAGTTTTTAGAAAAGGATTTTAAAAAATAAGCAATGTAAGTAGCAAGTGTATACAGTATGAAATATTTGAGCTGGAGCAGTATACAAACAGCTGTGGTTGATGGTCTTGCCTTGCTCTTTTCTAAATGTAGTGCTTCTCAGTGCTAGCATTTAATTATGCACTGTACTTGGATAAAAATGTACATTAGTGGCACGATAAGCTTTTATGATGGGTATGTTGGGTCCTAAATATGGTCTAAATCTTTGCTACTGCAATTGGAAAACCAACAACCCATGGATGAATGCTCATTTCTTATTGACGTGCAGTGGGATATATTTGCTCTTGCATTATTTGAAGACAGATTTGTATGCAATCAGTACAGACTTTAACACATGACAAGCTAGATGTTGCAATCTTTTAAGAGGTCTCTATTTTCGCCAAAATGTCCCACAAATAGTTCCAACTTGCTTGCTTTATCAGTCTCTTACTAGAGATGGATCAAGTCCACTGAATGCTTGGAATGGTAACTTCCAAGTTCTCTTCTTCCTCAACATATGGGACAGATGATACTCACATGGGTGACACACTCACATCAGGGTATTGTAGGGTATACATACATTTACATGGGGATAGATTTAAGGATTGCTCCAATTCAAGGATAATGACAATGATAATAGTAATAGTAATTGCTAATATTTGCATAGCACTTAGTATATGTCAGATGGTCTTGTGAGAACTTTGCATATATTAACTTAATTCATAAAATATCTGAGACAGCATGATTATTATCAGTCAAAATTCTACAAGGCACAATTGAGAAGGCACAGAGAGTTTAAAGAACTTGCTCAAGATTACACATCTAGTAAGTGGCAAATTGAAGATTCAAATCCAGGCTGTCTGTTCGGGTGACCATCTTCCTAACCAATAGGTTATAGAGTCATTTGGGATGCATGCTAGTAAAAAGGCTGTTATAGGAATGATTATGAATCCATCTTGGTGCATACAAAAAGAAATTACTTTATAAAACAGGGTAGTTTATCTACTGGCACAATGAATTATTCGAAATGTACCTCTCAAACTCCCTTACAAAGGCCTGTGATTCCAGTGTGCCACAGCATTGTGGTTGAGAGCCAGGGCCTTAAGCATTGACTCTTATGTTTCTGTCCTAGAAATCCAAGTATACTCCCCTGGCCAGTATTTCTTCTTTTGTATGGTGTTCTGTACCCTCTATTGTCCCTTATGTCATTGAGTCCTCTAACTTAAGTAAGAAGGGATTTTCTTCTTATCCCAACCATACTCATGACTATTCTGTTTTATTCCAGAGATTTTTTTGTTTTCATTTTTAGTTTAAGTGGAGTTAAGGAGTACAAGTGGATTTTTGTTACTTGGATGAATTGCATAGTGGAAAAGTCTAGGGTTTTAACCTACCCATTACCTAAATAGTATACATTGTACCCGATAGGTAATTTTTCATCCCACACCCTCCTCACCCCCCTTCTAAGCCTCCAATGTCCATTAAGTCACTTTGTATAACCATGTATACCCACCGTTTAGCTCCCACTTATAGGTGAGAACATGCAGTATTTGGGTTTTTGTTTCTGCATTACTTCACTTAGAATAATGGTCTCCAGGTGAATTCCAGTTGCTACAAAAGACACAATTTCATTATTTCTCATGGCTGAGTGGTGTTTGATGGTAGTGTGTATCACACACCACATTTTCTTTACCCATGCATCAGTTGATGGCACTTAGGTTAATTCCATATCTTTGCCATCATGAATTGTGCTGTGATAAGCATATGAGTTCAGGTGTCTTTTTGATATAATGACTTCTTTTCCTTTGAGTAGATCCCCAGTAGTGGGATTGTTGGGTCTAATGGTAGATTTACTTTTAGTTCTTTGGGAAATTTCCATACTATTTGCTATTGAGGAAGTACTAATTTATATTCCCACCAACAATGTAAAAGTGTTCTCTTTTTACTGTGTATGAACCAACATCTGTAGTTTTTTTTTTTTTACATTTTAATAATGGCCATTCCAGCTGGGGTAATGTAGTATCTCATTGTCATTTTAATTTGCATTTCCCTGATGATTAATGAGGTTGAGCAACTTTTCCTATGTTGGACATTTGTGTATATTTGTTTAAAGAAATCTGTTCATGTCTTTTGCCCCCTTTTTATTGGGGTTATTTTTATTTTTGTTGATTTGTTTGAGTTTCTTGTAGATTCTGGATATTAGTCCTTTGTCAGGTGTATAGTTTGCAAATATTTCCTCCCATTCTGTAGGTTGTTTATTTACTCTGTTGGTTATTTCTTTTGCTGTGCAGAAAATTTTTAGTTTAATTAAGTCCCATTTACTTTTGTTTCTGTTATATTTGCTTTTGGGATCTTAGTCATAAATTCTTTGCCTAGACCAATGTCCAGAACAGTTTGTTCTAAGTTTTCTTCTAGACTTTTTATGGTCTTTAATCCATCTTGAGTTAATTTTTGTATATGATGAGAGATAGACATCAAGTTTCATTCTTATGCATGTGGCTCTCCAATTCTCCCAGCACAATTCATTGAACATGGTTTTTATTCTGTAGTGTATTTTTTTTATCTTTGTTGAAGATCACTCAGTTGTAGATATATGGTTTTATTTCTGAATTTTCTGTCCTGTTACACTGATCTATGTGTCTGCTTTTATACAAGTACCATGTTGTTTTGGTTACTATGCCTTTGCAATATAATTCAAAGTCAGGTAATATGATGCTGCCAGATTTGTTCTTTTTGCTTAGTATTATTTTGGCTATTTGGGCTCTTTTTTGATACCATATGAAATTTAGTATTGCTTTTTTATTTCTGTGAAAAATGACATTGGTTTTCTGATGAGAATTGCATAGATTCTGTATATCATTTTGGGAAGTGTAGACATTTGAAATTTTAACAACATAGATTCTTTCAATCCATGGACATGAAAAGTTTTTCCATTTTTTGGTGTCATCAATGATTTCTTTCATCAGTGTGTTGTAGTTATCTTTGTAGAGATCTTTAACCTCCTTGGTTAAGTATATTCCTAGGTATTTTGCTTTTTTGCAGCTATTGTAAATAGAATTGAGTTCTTTATTTGATTCTCAGAATGGCTTTTATTAGTGTATAGAAATGCTACTGATTTGTGTACATTAATTTTGTAACCTGAGATTTTACTGAATTCCTTTATCAATTCTAAGAGTCTTTTGGAGGAATATTATGGCTTATTAGGCTTAGGGCTTAGTAGATGTCAGGTCATCATTGACAAACACATATAGTTTGACCTCATTTTTTCCAACTTGGATGCCCTTTATTTCTTTCTCTTATCTGATTTCTCTGGCTAGGATGTCTGGTACTATGTTGAATAGAAGTGGTAAAAGTGGGCATTCTTATCTTGTTCCAGTTCTTAGGGAGAATGCCTTCAACTTTACCTTCTTCTGTATGATGTTGGCTGGGTGGTTGTCATATATGGATTTTGTTATTTTGAGTTATGTTCCTTTGATGCTTAGTTTGTTAAGGGTTTTTATCACAAAGAGGTGCTGGATTTTATCGAATGTTTTTTCTGCATCAATTAAGATGATTATATGCTTTTTGTTTTTAATTTTCTTTATGTGATAAATCACCTTTATTGATTTACATATGTTGAACCATCTTTGCATCTGGGATGAAACCCACTTGGTCATGGTGACTTATATTTTTGATGTGGTTTTGGATTCAGTTTGCTAGTATTTTGTTGAGGATTTTTGCATTTGTGTTCATGAGGGATATTGGTCTGTAGCTTTCTTCTTTTGTTGTGTCCTTTCCTGGCTTTGGAATCAATGTGATATCGGCTTCATAGAATGTGTTAGGGAGGATTCCCACCTTCCCAATATTATGCAACAGTTTCAGTAGGATAGGCATCAGTTCTTCTTTGCCAGTTTGGTAGAATTCAGCTGTGAACCTGTCCAGATTTAGGCTTTTTTATTGTTGGGAGGTTTTATATTACTGATTCAATATCACTAACTGATATTGGTCTGTTCAGGATATCTTTCTTTTCCTGACTCAAGCTTGGGAGGTTATGTGTTTTTAAAAACGTATCAATTTCCTCTAGATATTCTAGTTTGTGTGCATAACGGTGTTGGTAATAGTCCCAGATGAACTTTGTATTTCTGTTGTATCAGTTGCAATGTCTCCTTGCATTTCTATTTGAGTTAATTTGAATCCTTTCTCTTCTTTCTTGGTTATTCTAGCTAGTGGTCTGTAAATTTTGTTTATTTTTCTCAAGGAACCAACTTTTTGTTTCATTGATCCTTTGTATTTTTTTGTTTGTTTAAATTTCATTTGGTATTGCTCTGATCTTTGTTATTTCTTGTTTTCTGCTAGCTTTGGTTTTGTTCTTATTTTTCTAGTCCCCTGAGATATGACATTAAGTTGTTAGTGTGTGATATTTCTGTCTTTTTGATGTAGGCATTCAGTGCTATGAATTTCCCTCTTAATAGTGCTTTGTTGTATCCCAGAGACTTGGGTAGCTTGTGTTGCCATTGCCATTTAATTCTAAAATGTTTTTGATTTCTATCTTGATTTCATCATTGACCCAAGGAACATTCAGAAGCAGGTTGTTTAACTTTCATATATTTGTATGGTTTTAAGAATTTCTCTTGGCATTGAAATCTACCTTTATTCCATGTGGTCTGAGGAGATACAGGTAAGATTTTGGCTTTTTAAATTTTACTGTGACTAAATGTTGTGGCCTAACATATGGTCTATCTTGGAGAATGTTCCATGTACCAATGAGAAGAATGTATATTCTGCAGTTTGGGGGTAGAATGTTCCATAAATGTCTGTTAGGTCCATTTGTTGTAGAGTCCTGTTTAAGTTCAGTGTCTCTTTGTTGATTTTCTGTCTCAATGATCTGTCTAGTTCTGTTAGTGGCATATTGAATTCCCCCATTATTAATATGTTGCTGTTTATTTTATTTCTTAGATCTAGTATTAATAGTATTTGTTTCATGAGTCTGGGAGCTCCAGTGTTGGGTGCATAAATGTTTAGGGTTGTTATATCTGCTTGTTAAATTGATCCTTTTATCATTATGTAATGACCGTTGTTGTCTTTTTTCACTGTTGTTGATTTAAAGTCTGTTTTATCTGATAAAAGAATAGCTAGTCCTACTTGCTTTTGGTTTCCATTTGTGTGATATATTTTTATTACACCCCTTTACATTGAGTCTATATGACTCTTTACAAGTTAAATGGGTTTCTTAGAGATAGTAGATATTTGGGTTACATTTTATTTTTTTGTCCATTCTTTCAATCTATATCTTTTAAGTGTTGCATTTAGACCATTTGCATTCAGTTTTAATATTGATAAGTATTGTTGCAGTCATAATGTTGATTGTTATCTGTTTGCTTTGTATTCTTCCTTGTTTTTCTATTTTATAGGAGCTTCGAGTTTTTACTTTAAAGTATTTTTACACTGGTGCATATTGACAATCATCGTTGGTGTTTAGAGCATTTTTGGCCATTTTCTGTAGGGGACATTGAGTGGCAACAAATTCCCTTATAGTTCTCTTGTCTGGGCACAATTTCATTTTTCCTTTATTTATGACGCTTAGTTTTGCAGAATACATAATTCTTGGCTGACCGTTATTCTGTTTAAGAATACTAAAAGTGGGACCCTGCACCCTTCTGGCTTGTATGGTTTCTGCTGAGAAGTCTGCTGTTAGTCTTATGGGTTTTTCCTTGCAAATTACTTGATGCTTTCATCTTGCAGTGTGTAAGATTTTCTCCTTCACTTTGACTTTGCTAAACTAATGACTATATACCTTGGTGATATCCTGTTGGCAATAAATCTTCAAGGAGTTCATTGACCTTCTTATACCTGGATGTCTAAATCTCTAGCAAGACCAGGGAAGTATTCCTCCATTATTCCCTCAAATAGGTTTTCCATGCTTTTTTGTTTTTTTTCTTCTCCCTCAGGCATACTTATGACTCTTATATTTGTGCATTTCACATAATCCCATATTTCTCAGAGGCTTTCTTGATTTTTTTTGATTCTTTTTTCTTCACTTATAACTACCTGGGTTGATTCAAAAGCCTTATCTTCAAGCTCTGAAATTCCTTCTTCTGCTTGGTTTAGTCTGTTATTGAAAGTTCTATTGTATGAAGGCTGTCCAGAAAGTAACCAGCCATGTAATATGTTCTCATTATATTAATAATGGCTGGATACTTTCTGGACAGCCCTCATATATTGACATTCCCTAGATGACTCTTTGATTTCTAGTATATCTTTTTTTTTTTAATTATATGGTTCTTCAGTGAATTTTTCATTCACAACTTGAATTATTTTTTTAGTTTCTTTGTGTTGGTTTTTGACTTTCTCATCAATCCCATTGAGTTTACTTGCAATTCATGTTTTGATTCTATATCTGACATTTCAGAAGTTTCCTTTTGTTTGATGTTCATTGCTAGGGAGTTAGTGTGATCTTTTAGGGTGTTGAAGGAATCTATTTTTTCATATTGCCAGCATTCTTTTGCTGGTTCCTTCTCATATGGAATCTCTTCTGTTGGCTCAAAACTTATTGTTTTGTGGTACACCTGTTCTCCTCTGTTGCACAGAGGAGGAGAGGTACACTGCCTTTCAGCTCATGCTGGTAGGTACTCACTGCAGTGTTGCTGGGATTTTGGGTCAGTTGGAACTCAGACCCCTGGGAGGGTGTTCAGGTGCCATTAGTGGTGGACTAGGCTTGGTAATACCTAGTTTCCAGGCCCCTGGATGGCATGCTTGAGTCTTCCTCTGCAGAAATGCTCAGGTGGGATTGGGGTGATGCACTCTAGGTCTATAACACTGCTGCTCTCCTGCATCACCCCTTTCCTGTGGTTGACACAGACCATACAGGTGCTGGGGGATGTTTATGTGGAGGGGAAGGCTGGTCCCCAGGCTGCTGATGAAAGCTTGGGTGGGGGAAGACTGAGTATTTCTCCATGGTGGCAGTGGAGGCAGGTTATTGTGGAGATTTGCTGGCACCTGTTTATATGGTGGCAGCAGTGGTGGGTGTGGCCTTCTCAATGGGGTCAGAAGGGGTGGGTGGCCCTGTTCATCTGTTCTCACCCAGGTGTTGGGCAGCAGGAGCTGCACAGGAGGGAGGTGCCCACTTGGCAGCATCAGCAAGGATAGGTGGCCTTGTTTGTTTCCTCTGCCCAGGCCTCCAACAGATGCAGCAATGGTGCTATGACAACACTTGACCCAGGGGTGCTTCCCCGCTCCCTTCCTGGCCAGGCAGCAATGGGAGGTGGTAGTGGCAGAGTTGGTCCATGGACAGATGCAGCAATCTGGGGCTGGGCTCCCAGAAGGACACTGGCTGCAGTGCACAGGGCCTTGAAGTCTGTGGGACCTCATTGTGCTCCCTGTCCAGAGCAATACTACTGCACAATTCCCAGGCCACTCTCCATGTCAGTATGGAGGCCTGCAGGGACAAAGAGGCCCCCTTGTAGCTTCAATTGCAAAGTCCACAGGGGGAGTGTGGGGTACCACGGGTTTCTCACCTGCCCTTTTCCCATACGCAGGCATCTCTTTCAGCTACTACCGATTCGGCTGCATTGGTCACCCTATTCCCTCTTCCTTGCTTTTGGTGCCTCCTGTCACTTCTCTGTTGAATCTCAATGCTCTGTCCCCAATGATCCATCTGAAGATGGACGTTTAATCACCTCTTTCAGTGCTCTCCATGGGAGTGGCATGTGCTGGCTGCTTCCAGTCCACCACCTTGCTTGTTCCAGAGATCTAATCCCTGATCTTCTTACCATATTTATGATATGAGATGCACTGATCTGACTACCAGAAAGTCATTTCTGTTCATTGCATGCTAGTCAAACACAACAGGGACATCACATCCAACTGAGATGGCAGAAGTTATTTATTGTTTCCTCTGCCTATAAGGCTACCTTCATTTTAAAGTTATGTACTCCTGCTCTCTCATAAGCCTCCATTCAATGTACTTCTAGCCACAGAGTTGCACACATGATCCATCTGGGCATGCTCAAGTGTTCCTGGTCACAGTGGTCTAGGGATAGGAACAGGAACATAATCTAAGTTAGACCAGTTGCAATTCTTTTCTGAAATTTTTTTTTTAATTGGAACTGTCTGGCAGGGGTGAACTGTGGTCTCTGGCTAGATAGCTCTGAGTATAAAAGCTAGAAAAAAAAGTTAAACCTTTCTGGGGAGAGCAGATTTGAGAATGAAGCTAAACCTAGGATAAAGAGTAGGAAAGAGAGATAAAGAGATCATGTGTCATTTAAGGCCCTAGTTCCAGCTGTTTCTAGGGCTAGATCCTCCTCTTCCATTGCAGAAATTTGATTATATGAGACAACATATCCCCCACTTGTATGCATGAACTGGCTGAATGTGGGTTTCTGTCACTTTCAAAAAAGAGAATTAACTAATACAGACTGACACTAAAAAGGATATTGACATACAGGAAGGGTAATATAATACAGCAAAAAAGCAGAAAACCAGACTACACAAAGAAATAAATCAAAGGGGAATGTTTATTAGAATAGAAGGTTGGGAATATCTATCTTTAAATATCAAAAAAGCTAAGTACTAGATTTCTATGCTGTGTAACAAATTATCCCAAAACTGGTGGCTTTAAACAATCAAGATGTATCATGTTAGACAGTTTCTGAATGTCAGGAATCTGTAAAGAGCATATCTGGGTGTTTCTGGCTCGGGGTCTCTCATGAAATTGCAGTCAAAATGTTGGCTGCAGGTGCCATCACCTGAAGGCTTGGCTGGCAGTGGGAGACCCACTTCCAAAATAGCTTACTCACATGGCTGTTGGCAGGAGGACTCAGTTTGTCACGTGGATGTCTCCACAGGGCTTCTTGGGTGTCCTCACGACATGGCAGTTGTTTTCCCCCAGAGTGAGTAATCTAAAAGAAGAAGATGGGAACTGCAAAAACTTTTTATGACCTAGTCTTGGAAATGTCATTCTGTCATTTCCATAATATTCTATTGGACACCTAGGTCAGTCCTGTTCCATGTGAGAAGAAACTAGACAAGGGCATACACACCAGGAGTCAGGGATCGTTGGGGCCCATCTCAGAGGCTGGCTCTGCAGGCTGTCATCTAGAAGAGACTTTGAATATAATTCGTACAGATCCAAAGGGAAGTTGGCCCTTAGATTCTGACTCCATATAAATGAAATCAGTAATGTCTAGGGATGACCCTGAAGCAAAAAAATAAAACAAAAACAAAACAACCCCCCACATCTGCATGCAATGTGCTGCCTAACATTGATGGGAATAGCAGAGACCATTCTTTGCAGTGATAGTGAGAGGGGACATTAACTTTTCATGGGTTGTAGAAAAAGGAGTTGTAACAGTAGATGACTTCTGGGATCCCTTGTATTTCTAAAATTTTGTGGTCCAACAGTACTTTAGTCCACAGATACATTTTTCTTCATTTAACTCCTGAAACACCTTTTAGCAGATATTTTAAAATGCTGCCATATCCCTTTGGCCTACGCTGGGGGTTACTGGGGGTAGGTAATTTCCACATATGCTTCCTGCATCTCTCTACCTGAGGTTCGTTTATGGCCAATAAAACCTTTGGCTGATCAGGGGTGGGAGTTAGAAAATAAGTGCCACAGCTTCCTTGCCCCTTTGGTGAGAAAACTCTGAGCCATGAGGTCCCCAGTATTGTGCAGTAATTGTGTAATTGTCTACAGTGATACCCCTGTAGTTAACACATCAGTTGCTAATGTACCCCTTTCCTGCCTACTCCCCCTTCCCTCACAGTGCTCCCTACCTGGCATCCCTAGCAAACTGAACTATTCGTGTCTGAATGCTTCTCGCAGTTCTCCTCTTGGGGAAACACACCCTTCTATCCTACAACTGAGCACTCTGTTGTATCAATCTGGTTATTTAGACATAAATACACTTAATATATAAATCTCTTACTCTTTTTTTTAAATTTCAGAATATTACGGGGGTATAAATGCTTCGGTTACATATATTGCCTTTGCATCACCCAACTCAGAGCTACAGCGTGCCCAACCCCCAGACATCATGCACTGTACCCATTAGGTGTGAATTTATCCATCCCCCTCTCCCCGCTTCCACCTGCCTGACTCCCTGTGAATGTTACCTCCATATATGCATGTGTTGATCAGTTAGTACCAATTTAATGGTGAGTACATGTGGTGCTTGTTTTTCCATTTTCATGATACTTCACTTAGAAGAATGGGCTCCAGCTCCATCCAGGAGAGAACAAGGAGTATTAGTTCATCTTTTTATGGCTGAGTAGTACTCCATGGTATACATATATTACATTTTATTAATCTACTCATGTATTGATGGACATTTGGGTTGTTTCCACATCTTTGCAATTGTGAATTGTGCTGCTATGAACATCCAAGTGCAAATGTCTTTTTTAATAGAATGTCTTTTTTTATCTTTGAGTAAATACCCAGTAGTGGGATTGCTGGATCAAATGGTAGTTCTACTTTGAGTTTTTGAGGTATCTCTATATTAATTTCCATAAGCGTTATACTACTTTGCAGTCCCACCAGCAGTGTAAGAGTGTTCCCATCTCTCCACATCAATGCCAACATTTGTTGTTTTGGGACTTTTTGATAAAATCCATTCTCACTGGAGTAAGGTGATATCTCATTGTGGTTTTGATTGGCATTTCCCTGATAATTAGAGACACTGAGCGTTTTTTTCATATGTTTGTTTGCCATTAGTCTGTCTTCTTTTGAAACGTTTCTGTTCATGTCATTTGTCCACTTTTTAATGGGTTTGTTTGATTTTTTCTTGTTGATTTTCCTAAGTTCCATATAGATTCTACTTATCAGCCCTTTATTGGATGTGTAACATGCAAATATTTTCTCCCATTCTATAGGTTGTTACTATTACTCTGTCAACTATCACTCTGTTGATAGTTTCCTTGGCTGTGCAGAAGCTTTTGGATTTGATCAGGCCCCATTTATGTATTTTTGTTGTTGCTGTGATTACCTTTGTGGTCTTCTTCATAAATTCTTTGCCTAGGCCAATGTCTGTAAGAGTTTTTCCAACATTTTCTTCTAGAATTCTTATGGTTTCTTGCCTTAGGCTTAAGTCTGTTATACATTGTGAGTTGATTTTTGTGAGAGGTGAAAGGTGTGGATCCTGTTTCAGTCTTCTACATGTGGCTATCCAGTTTTCCCAGCACCATTTATTGAATAGGGATTCTTTTCCCCAGTGTATTCTTTTGTTTGTTTTGTCAAAAATCAAATGGCTATGTGAGGATGGTTTTATGTCTGGGTTCTCAGTTCTGGTCCATTGGTCTATGTGTCTGTTCTTGTACCATTACCATGCTGTTGTGGTTACTATAGCCTCCTACTCTTGAGTAGCCTATTTTATGTTTTTTGTTTGTTTGTTTGTTTTGTTTTATCACACCCCAGTTATAGGTTCAAACTCAAACATGGCCAGACAGGAAATCCCATTGTTGTTGGTAGCTTAGGATCAGCATGCTAGCCCTGGACTAGGACTCAGACCTGGTGCAGCAGTTCTGCTTCTCTCTAGCCATGTGATCTTATACAGTCACTTGACAACTCTGTGCTCACCAGTATGTTCACCTGTAAAATCAGGAATCCTTAAATATTTTGAGCCATTTAAAAACAGTGATGAACATTTTCCACTCTCTAGAAAAAAAACTAATGAAAACAGTGTTTAGACATGAACATAAGTGAATCTGTGCATAATCTCTGGCTATTAATGAGGCCACTGAGGCCTACCCCTGGCCTTGAGATAGAGCTCTATGGCCTCAGGTTATAATTTCCTGGTCTAGATGCTCTTTTACTTCCCTATAAATTTCAACACTTTATGATTTAGTGAGTAATTGATTACAGAAATAATGATTTCTTTTAGACTGAGACTTCTCAATAAAGCAACCTTCTGGATAAAATTCTATGGCTTTATTAAACCTGACATTAGATTCAGCATTCAGTCTATTGGAAATTCATGCTTGCTCTCCCAGATTGTGTAGTTTCCCTGGAAAAGAGCAGGGAGTCATCCACTGAGAGAGAGACTAGCAAGAATATTTCTCAAGCAAAATTCATATCAACAGTTGGTATTTTTCTTAAGTTGATGGACTACTTCCAGAAAACATATGATTTCCTAAAATAAACTTCTTCACTTGGCCAAACTGCTTAGAAGGGCAGGAAATTCAATCCCACTTCTCAGGAGTAGAACATCTCTGGATATTGCTGAAGTCTACTCTCTGCTATCACAAAGAAAGAAGGATTTTAAACAAGGGCCTAAAATAGTATAGGATGGAATGATGTTTTAGGCCTCACAAGACACCACATTTCAAGCACCACATGGCTTTCTGGGTAGCTTTTTCCACAATCTTGTTTTTTATTGCAAGTGAGCGTATCTGAGTTGCAGGATTCATCATAATTGGGTCTCTGGAAGAAGTCATGACAAAATTCTCTGGACAACTTTAAATCTTAACTAAGAAAATACAAGCCATTTTTTTTTCTTTCAATATTATTTAGTCTGCTTCTCTTTGGTGCCCACAGAAGAAATAGTAATTCAGAGTCTTATGAGACTAACCTACAGAGCTGCAGAGAATAAACAGCTAGTTTCAGATGTTTGAAAAGATATTTAGCAGCAGGTTCGTCAGCCATGAATCCTTGTCTCATTTAGTTAGGAGACCGCTCAACTTAAGCTATACCTAAATATTTAATCTGAATTGAAAGCAAACAAAACTAGCTTGCTTTTATGCAAAAAAAGATGTGGTAGTAATTGTTACTAACCAGTCGTTTTTAAAGAGCTGGCTCATTGCTGTGAAGGAGTGAAGATGTCAACAGGCAGTGTTGGCTTAAACTTTCAAAGTAACAAGTTGCCGATTCGCTTGGCCTAATTGCTTCAACTAGGGACAATAAACACAATACATACATGTATATGTGCTATTTATGTGAGTTTGGATTAGTTACTTGGCATCCATGATTATCAGTTTTCTCACCTGGGGACACTTTGCATTGCAGGGTTGTGAAAGGATTAAATGAGATGTAACATCCTTAACATCCTGGAGCACAGCAAGAATTCAAGTAGTAAATGTTACTATATTTATTTAAAATATGCAACAAATTTAGTGTATGTTTATACACATGCACAGGCGCACGCACACACTCATATATGGGGGAGGAGAGAGAGAGAATGAAGTTCCTAAGAAAGATGTAGCAAAGTGCTTATTTCCACTTTGGCAAAGTTCTGGCCCTGGGTGGTTGATTTAGGGGCTCAGCTGCTCTAGCCCAAGTCTGAGCATGTTGTCTGTAGAGCAGGGATAGGCAGATGACAAGAACAGGTGTTGGCAACTATCCTGTTGCAGCAAAGAAATATTCAACAACACAGTGTACAGCTAAAGTCGTTTAAAAGGAACCCCTGGACAATAAAGAGAGAACTAGAGCAATACTGAGCATAGGCAATTAGGCAACTCTGAACCACAGAGCTCTGCCTCAAGCACAGAGAACATGAAGCTTAAATATGGAATCTGCAGACCCCTTCTCAGTGGAAGAATCCTGGGTAAGAGGTGTGTGTGTGTCAGGGGGACTTTAGCACGAGGTTACATGATAATCAACTGTTTAGGAGGTTTTATGTGAGGCTTCTCAGTTGAACACAATGTAGGATTTAGTTCAGCTGAGAAATCTGCTGTCCTGCACCCCTCCACCCCGGGTTACTTGCTTCCCTCTCTGCTCACATAGCATTTTCTACCTCGCCATTTACCACTCATCCCAATGGATTTAAAGGCCCACTTACCCAAACATCTTCTTTCTCAGATGGTGAGTGGCAGAATCAGACTGTGCTGGTTGTGTCATTCACCTCCCTTTTACCCCGTTGGTGAGGGAAGGATTCCCACCCTAGGGTTATGCGGATGGCCAGACATGCGACACATGACACCTGACACTGGACAGACGCAGTTGACAGCAGTCACGTAAGTTCTCAGGCTGGGAAAGGAGGGGACTGCACACAGCCCCACACAGGGTTTTGCTCAGGAGCAGAGTGAACAACCAGGCACTGCAGGAGACAGGCTTTGTCGTGTTAAGATAATGAGGTGCCTTCTGATTTCCATGAGAGGCTACGATTGTCCTGTTTAAATAATTCTGAGTCCTAGCCAGAAACTGCAACTTGCTACTCAGGGATAAGCAGCAGTGATGCCTAGTCCTCTTGTTAAGGAGCAGATCTTATGTGGGAGCAGAGTCAGGGAGGAGAACTTACGGTTAGGCCATTTGAGGCCTTCCCAGTTCTACCAGATGTCAAGGCAGCACATAATATTAAACCTTAATTTCAGGACTTACACCATACTTGTCTTCCTTTGGGTTTCCTAAAATTGAAAATCTGGCTGGAACTCAATAAACAGCTAAGTGTGGTACGTACCTCCGTGTTCATAGAGCAAATAGAGTAGATGAAACTCACGATGATAGTGATGATGATGATGATAGCAGCAACATTGTATCATTAATCACTGTCACCACCATTTGTAGAGGACTCATCATGTGTCAGACACTGTGCTGCTCTTCTCTTCCCACCCATTGTCTTATTTAATTCTTATAACCACTCCTTGATGCTTAAATCCTGGGCATAGGCATTATTTGCCTGATTTTACAGGTATTAAAACTGAGACTTAGAGGATAAATAATTTCCCCATGTCACATAGCTAGAAAGTGGTAGAATTGGGTTTTGAATCCAGGTCTTCATACTCCAAAGCCCAATATCGTTACAATTTTTGCATAAACAGTTATTATTCTCATGCAGTGGGTGAATACTCTGAAGGAAAAATTCATTATCACCTTACAGATAATGCACATGATTTAAATACAAGGTCTTGAGAAAGAGCCCACTGGCCTGTTCTACCATAACTAATCATTCTTTACCAGCTCTTGGGACAATACACGAGTAAAAATGCTGTGATTTTACTCCCATGGCAGCACGTGGGCATAGACAGCTATAGGATGAGACGAACATGAACATGACTAGGTATGAAGGTGGGGTCACGGAGGTCTGTCCAGATACCTGGAATGCAGCTGATGGCACCATGTAAAGCGGGAAGTGAGCATGTTTAAGCTGATCTAAGGAATTTAGAAATCACAGTATCACCATGCAAATGGTATCTAAGAAAAGGCAAAGGCCCTATGCAAGACAAAGAACAAAACTCTGGAAGAATAATAATAATTTTAAAAAACGCTATAGAAAACAAAAAGCCAGGGAACCTGAATCTAGGGCTGTGTCTGGGTTCTCATGGTCAGGAACAAACCCCAGCATAGCTCAGCTACGTCCTGTAGGTGGAATCAGGTAATGGATCAGGCGGCTGAGGTGGTGAACAGAGGCAATGAATGAAGAGATCCAGCTCTAGGACAGCAGAGCCTGGCGACATCCCTAGGCCACGGTTACACACAAAAACATGATCCCCGGCACCTACCACAGAATCACTGTGGTCCTGTTGGAAGTGCACTGTTCTTCCTGGTGCATTTATCAATTCTGCTAAATCAGATTCTCTTGGAAGTAACGCAGGGAAAGAAATCCATTTACAAAGAATCGATATTTTTTTTAAATTTCAGAATATTACGAGGGTACAGATGTTTAGGTTACGTGTATTACCTCGGCCCTGCCTGCGTCAGAACTTCAAGCGTGTCCATCCCCCACATGATGCGCACCGCACCCATTAGGTGTGAATACACCTATCCCCTCCTCCCCCTCCCACCTGCCCAACACCCGATGAATGTTACTACTATGTGCGCACATTAAGTGTTGATCAATTAGTACCAATTTGATGGTGAGTACATGTGGTGTTTGTTTTTCCATTCTTGTGATACTTCACCTAGAATGGGCTCCAGATTCAATATTTTATTAAGCTCCACAGGTGATTCTTTTGCTCACTGAATTTTGAGAACCGCTGCCCTAGGTATATCCCGGAGGCAGAGAATTGAGGTTAGGTGAACAGGTTCTCCTAGGGCTGCAGCTCCTTCCCTGCAAAAATGGAATTAACTAAGCTGGCTCAGTACTGTTGGATTGGTGACCATTGCAGCTTTGTTGTCCTTTGTAGCTGTGCCCTCCCTACCCTGTTCTTCAGTCTAGTTCCTCCCTCCCTTCTGTCTCTCTCTTTCCTCTCATTCTTCCTTTTCTCTTTGCCATTATTCTTTACTGATATTTACTGCTTCCCCCCCTCTTTTTTTCCTTCTTTCCTTGTCTTCATCTAGGCATTTATTAGGATCTCTGTGTAGGCATTGCACTAACTAATATGGGGGATACAGAGATGTCACATATTAATTCCTATGTTCTAGGAACTTATAATCTACAGAGGGTAATAATACTAAGACCTCAACAGCTATAGTCCAAGGTGAACTATTACCAGAGCTCCAAGGGAAATGCACATGAAGCACGTTGAGCATTTAGAGAATAAAGGAATTCCATTCAACTGAAACAAAATGAGGGAATCAAGGAAGGCTTCCTGGAAGAAGAACATTGAATTAAATCCTTAAATACATGCAAAATTTGGATATGTAGAAAGGGTGCTCAGAGTAGAAGGAACAACATGAACAAAGGCAGGGAACTTGGAGGATGAGGGCCAGGTGGGACAAATTCTACTTGGCTCTGGTAGGAATGTTGAAGGGAAATAGTGAGCCTAGAGTGTGAAAAGGGTTGATACATCCAAGCACTCCCTAGGATTCAAGGAGAATCTGTTTCATTCGTTGCCCTAAAATGTCCTAGAACTTTGTTCAATAATACTCCACTGAGAAGAAAAAATTAGAAATATAGAAAAGCTATCCAATACTTATTAATCTGAGGTGGAAAGATTGTGCTGTACTGAGTTTTAGCAAATTAAAAAAAATGGTTTGAGGAAAGAGTAGCAATGACATTTACATTAGTTGTAGCTAATGTACATTGATTGGATTAAAATATGACATTATGAATAAAAAAAAGCCTCTGTTGGAAAATGAAATGCCATTGCTTTTAGAGAGGGGGTGGGAAATGTAATAAGCAACCTAGATTCTGTTTTGCCTGATGCTCTGGGTTTAGTGGGTGTAGGGTCATTGATTTAAGCTCTTTCTCTGATAATGCATTATTAAAACAGTTTTAAAGTTAAATAGAACCCTTCTGGGACTTTTTTTCCTAAGGATGCATTATTTGTACATGCATAATGCATACATCTGCAATGCCCACCTTAATTAATTTTAGAAGTACAGTTTCTATGCAAAATAATTTATCCATTACATTGCACAATTGAAAAATGTCTGCTTATTTGTACAAGGAGCCACATTCTGTGAATCAGTACAGGTAATAAACTGCAATCACTGTCACTTTCAAAGGCACAAGGCTTGGTCCCAATCTATGCAGATGGACTGAGTGTCACTGTCTTGGGGCTGGTGGTTGGCTGGCTAAAGAACTCCAGGTTTTGCAGGGGACTAAGAGTTTCTTCTTGGGCTCAGAGTGCTGTGGGTAGCTGCTAAATTCTGGGCTTGTAGCTCCAAAGGAAAAAGAAATCCCTGATCATAAAAATCGTGCTATCAGGTGAAAAATACACTTGCTCTCTACACTAGGTAAACATTTTCCTGAGCTGGAGACTCAGATAAACATAAACGTTTAAAAGGAAACCTGCTTGAATGTTTTTTCTTCTTCCTAATTATGTAAATATGCATTACTCACTCCCTCTTTTTCTTCCCAGCTGCTGGCAGCTCATACACTTGAGAAGGTATGTTTTATTCAGAAGAACAAAACAGGCAGGGACCTGAGACTTTGGTGAATAATAAATTGATTTTGACTTGGCCTTTTAGCTCATTATGAATCTTTAAAATGGTGAAATATGCTTCTTTTTCCTCTCTGCTGAACTCCCCAGTCATATGCTGGGATGAAGGGTTTAGAGCTGGGGGGTTTAATATCCGGAAGGGAAAGCTGAGTTTGAAAGGAGATCTTGAGCTTGGATTCAAAAGGATACCGATGTCATACTTCTGTCTACCATCCATCCATCCATCCTTCCTTCCTTCCTTTGTAATGGTTAAGATCATGGGCTTTGGAGCCAGCCAGCCAAAGTTCAAAATCTGGCTCTGCAATTTAAGTTTGGTGTAATCTTGGGAAATTGCTTATCCCCTTTAAGACTCAGTGTTTTCATCTGTAAAATGGGTAAAATTAATAATCTACTTTTCAAGTTGTGAGGAATTAATTAGACATGTATGTAAATAGCTTAGGCTTTGTGCAGTGGTTGACACTAATGAACTATTAATATATGGTAGCTATCATTTTTTAACTCAATTGATGCTTTTAATAATCTCGGTGCCACATACTAAACTGAATGTAATGTGACTCTGATAGAGTTTTCACTCAAGAGATTTATAGTTTAATACAGAGGATAAGCTATGCATGCATGTGACTTCAGAGTAAGGCTGGAAATGATGAGAGTGAAAAAAAAAAAGATTCGATACAGGGCTATGTTGGTTCCGAAGGGGTAGACCTTACTTCCAGCTATGGGGAAATGGTGAAGCTCTGTGGAAAAGATGTTACGGAAGCTGGGTTTAAAGGATATGTATGGTTTATAAAGGAAGTGTTTAGCAGGGAAAAGATTCTAGCATGCATTGTCTACCTATTCTAAATCTGCTACTCAAGTAGAACTTCACATACTTTATTTCCTTTAATCCTCACTCTAATTTATACCATTATTAAGTGTACTACGGTGATCAGACTTATTATGCTACTTTGCTGTGGCTTAGACAGAATGAATAGCACAACCAAGGTTACTATTCTTAGAGTTTACCTAAAGATATCTAAGGATAGAACAGCACCCATCTTGGAAGATGGCTGTGTTGATTAAATGAGATAATGCACCAGAGCACCTAGCATGATGTAAGTGCACAATAAACAGTAGCCAGAATATTGTTTTGGGGATGAAGATGATAATGACCATTATAAAGCTGATACTAATGTGGTGGGGTCACAAGCCAATTTTGTCTGATGATCTTGAACCCTATATTCTTTCCGTGGTCTTTTAAAATAAAGATTACTATGAAATGATTGGTTGAGAGGGGGTATAAAATGTTGAGGGAACTACTCTTTGTTATAGGGGTTGCCTATTGTGTTCCAGGACAGGAAATAGCCTTTAGCTCAAGACTAGGCAGAGGTCTTTCATACAATCTCAAAATCTGAGCCACAAGAAATGCCTCAGAGATTATCCAACTTTATCATTTTCAGGTAGGAATTTGAGATTCAGATTGGTTAAGTCACTTGCCTAAGGTGACACAGCCAGTTAGAACAGACCTTGGTTGAGAACCATGTCTTTGAGTCTTAGACCTACAGAGAGGTTTCTCCTAAATTATAAATTCTCAGGGTTCTTTAAAGTCTAGCTCAATTTTAAACCTCCCTCTCCATTAATTGTTTCTCTAATACAATTTTGTTCCATAGAAGAAGTGTAATCTACAAAATCCATTACCTATGCATGAGCCACATAGGTAACTTAAAATTTTTCAGTAGCCACATCATAAAAAATCATAGGCAAAATTAATTTACTAATGTTTTATTTAGCTCAATATATTCAAAGTATTGTCAATATAAATTGTTAATGAGATTAATTAGATATTTTACATTTCTTTTTTCATGCTAAGTTTTGGAAATCTGGTGTCTTAGTTCACTTCATGCTGCTGTAACAAAATACCTGAGACTTGGTAATTTATAATGAACCAAAATTTATCAGCTCACAGTTCTGGAGACTGGGAAGTCCAAGATTGAGGGGACAACATATGGTGAGAGCCTTCTTGCTATGTTGTTCCCTGGTGGAAGGGCAAAGAGAGGGCAAAAGAGCAAGAGGGAGCCAGACTTATTTTTTATAAGGAAACTACTCCCCCGATAATGGCATTAATCCATTCATAAAAGCAGTGCCCCATGACCTAATATCTCCCATTAAGCCCTGCCTCCAGTACCGCCATATTGGATCAAGTTTCCAACACATGAACTTTGGGGGACATATGTAAACCGTAGCACCTGGTGTGTATTTTACACTTACAGCACATCCCAATTTGGACTAGCCACATTTCAAGTGCTCAGTGGCCACTTGTAGCTATTCAACTGGACAGGACCATTCTAACCCATCTTTAGACATTCAGTAACCCACATGACAAGGCTTCCAATCTATGGAAACTTTTGGTCTCTAGAAACAGTTTCCTCTTACTAACCTGTAATTTCATCCCCTATAATATATTCACATTTTGCCCATTTCCACCTCTTGGAGTCACGTTGTATAATGCTTTTTTCTCTTTCATGGCCCAACCTCTTTGAGGGTACTCATGTCTGTGTGAATCATTTTCCTTCAACACCCTTAGCTCCTTCAGTCATTTCTCAAGGACAAGGCTTTGGGCCCCTTCTTCATTCTATATTCTCCTCTAAATGCTCTAAATGTGCTCTGGTTTTTGTTTGTTTGTTTGTTTGGTCTCTCAGGCATGAATAAACCTGACACTCCAAGGGAGGCGTGGCCAATACATATAGGCCACCATCTTCCCAATATATATATTCCATTACTTCTAATGCACATTTAAAAGAATTAACTTTTCTGTTGTCAGCCTCATCATGTTTATATGGCATTTATTACCCATTAAATCTCCCTAAGTATATTCACACAAGCTATTTCTAAGTTCCCTATCTCCCACTCTGTATTTATGCCATTGGTATTTGGCCCTCAGGGTACAATTTTACATTTGTTTTTTTTTTTTTTTCATTTCATCAAGCTATATTCAGTTCACAATTTTGACATATTAAGATATGAGGATACTGCTTCTATCATTCTATGAATTCCTTATCCGTTTCTGCTTGGCATTCTTAAGTGTGACAAGTGTACCTTCTATAGAATCATTCAAAGAATTAATTAATACTCTGTTTGGAGGAGGATATGGTCCAAGAAGTTTCTTTCTGTGGCTTCTATCTTAATACTTCTTTCCACTTCACTCTTTTCTATCCTTGGTTCCCTGTCTATTCTCAAATGAGACAGAGGTAAACAGGATAGTTGAGCCAGGGCTATGTATCAGCAGCCACACGAATAATCCCATTGGTCAGTCCTTAACCATTGACAATCCTAGTCTCACAGTTCCTTTACCTCCTTCCATCCATTAAATTCTACCTTCCCTCTAGCTCAACATCACATTTTCTTGGTATCTTCTCTTCTTCTATCTCTAATAACTTAAGTGCTAAACACTTCTCCAACTGAAACCCCTCATTCTTGTAGATCACTGGGTCCCTCTTCAAATTCATTAAAATCTTTGGACCTGAGTCTTTCTGTTCATAAAGACTATGTAGGAAATTTAAAACAGGTATAAAATTAGGAAAGAGTATAATGAACCATGTGCACCTGTCACATCTACTCAGAGTAAATCTTGTTTCATCTTACTTCCATCCACTCTCCCCTCCATTAACTTTGAAGAAAATCCAGATACCATATTATTTTATGCTTAAGTATTTTCAAATGTATTTATAAATCATAAGAACTTGTGAAAAATATAACTGCACCACGTCATAGTAATTACCCATATCATCAAATACCCTGGGCTGTTTTTCACATACCCAGCCAGATTTCTGAGAGCAGGATACGCTACAGAGGATATTTCATTGACCATAGCCTTGCCAGATCTTATACAAGACTGTCCACTAAGTAGAATAACATAATGTAAAAAATCTAGAAATCTATAGCTGTTTTAAAATGTATCGCCTTGGCCATTTATCCATGCAGCTTGAAAGCGGAAGAAGGCAAGGGGGAGTAGAAAGGGAGGGATGTTTGAAAGTTTCATTTGTTCCTTCAGGAACACCCAGTATGTTCTATTAGCGAAGTGTGTTATAGCCCTAGAAATATACAAGCTCTGCTTGGACCAACTCCTGGAAAATGTACGTGTGAACTGATAGCTTTTTGTGAAATCTTTCCCAAGCATCTCATATTTTCCCAGCAGGAATAGAAATGTGTAGTTACTTACCAAGAAGAGCAATTTGCCTCGGGCTGTCCAACCACTGAATTAGTGAATCTGGGGGAAAAAAAAAAAAGAGCAAGGGGGCAAAGATCCACTTGGAAATAACTTTCTTGGGTAATTATACCCTACATGACCATGGAGTTGAGTGCAATCACAGATGTTTCTTCTTTTTCTTCTTTTTTTAAGAACTTTCCTCCGCTGTTCCCCTGGTAGGCAGCAATGTGAATTGAATGAATTGAATGTAGCTCTTCAATACAGCTTTACCACTGGGGCCGCCATGACCCAACATTCTGTGAAGTCACTTTTGCCGGGAGCCATATGAATCCAGGTGTCCAAAAACTTGTAACAATTTTATAAGTCACTGAGTTCATAATTTACTAGTGCCATCTGGAAGGGAAGGACGACTATATACAGTGTCATTGGTCCATAGCTAGACTTGAGACGTACTTTGTGACATGCTCAAATCTCTCATTTGCCCCAGAAAATGATCTTATATAATGCCAGTTGGAATAAATCTCTCATTCTCTGTTCTGCCATTATGTGTGGCCCTTCTAGTATAACGGTTTTAATAGTCTACCTTGAATTAGTTATTTTATGGATCTGTCTCCTCCACTTATGTCCTTGTAAAAATAGGGACTCTATCTTACACATCCATGCATCTGTGGCCTGCACATAATAAGCATTAACAAACATTTGTTGAAATGAAATCCTGAAATGCACATTTGATAATATACAAGAGGTAAAATTAGCACACAAATCCCAACTACAGAGGCTTTGAAAATTTGATTCGATAAGTACTTGTTGATTATTTACTATAAAAATGAAGTTTATTGAGTTTACTATGTGTCCAATACTGTGCTAAGAACTTGGTGCATCATCATATTTAATTCTCACAATAACTCAATGAGTTAGGAACCACAGTTACCTCCACCTTATGGAGCAAGAAATTGAAGTGGGGGGAAATTAAACACCTGCAGCGTTAAAGTGGCAAGGTGAGTGTTGGACGACTGGCCTGTCCTCATCCCAAGACAGCGTCAGAGCCCTGGCCGTTGGGTCCTGTGATAGCTCTTAGTTTTAGATAGGAGATTCTGTTAGAATACAGTTCATATGCACTTTTCCAGTTTCCCATGATCTGTCCAGGCCAGTTATCACAGACCAAATAGTAAGGAAGTTCTTGAGTTTAAGAGCTGAAAGAGATCTGAGAAAGAATACAGTCTAAATTCCTTTTGCACATATATAGAATCAAGGGTAAAGCCACTTCAATTAAGAGTTGCAGATTAAGCCAAAACCCTTAAGGGTCTGCAATACTGAAATCCTCACTGCCCCTCTTACTTTCTTGTCTGTGCTTTGCTCACTGCACACTAATTTGCCTCACTGGAGCTTCTTAGACACATCCCCTCAGGGTCTTGATCTTTGTCTCAGCGCTCTTCGCTCTAACTATCTGCTGGCTGACTCCTCACTTCTTTGAAGGCTTGGCTCAAATTTCACTTCTTCAATGAGTAGTGTCTATAACGCTGTGACCTTCCCTGTCCCCACCCCAGCGCTCTGTTCACCCCCTGCTCAAGTGAGTGACAGTACTCATTACCTCCTAACATCCTACATAATTTACTTTGCTACGTTCTTTTTATTTGGTCAGTGTTCCCTACTCAAAACACATTCGTAAACTCCACGAAGGCAGGGGAGTTTTGTCTATTTTTGCCTCTAATATATTTTCAGGTGCTGAGAATAGTGTCAGGGTGTCAAACAATAGCTGATGAATGAATGGCCCACATAAGGTTGCACAGCTAGTCTGGGCCAGACTCTGAACTAGACCTAGGTAGATTCCCAGTCCAGGGTTCTTTCTGTTCCACTCTGCTAAAGGTTGAGGTGAGAGAGGTGACCCAGCAGAGCACCACTTAATTTCTCCATTAGCCTTTGGAGAGAAAAAGTTCTGACATATCAGTGAAAGGAGAATGGAGATCCCAGTCAAAAAGGAAGCTAACATTTGTTGAGAACCTCTTATCAGCCAAGGCTATACGATGCCCTTCATATACCTCATCTCATTTAATCTTTATAAAACATTATTCACACTGTACAGATGAGGAAACTGAGGCTCAGAGAATTAGGTAACTCTTCTCTGGCCATAGTGCTAATATCTAGATTCTGATATAAGGAAGGTCCACTGAGACCCTCAAGCCCCCAACATTTCTGTAGTACTCAGTGCTACTGCTTTAACATTCCACATGGGGGTAAAATAGTTTTTATTTTGTTTTATTTTTGCTAATTAAGATATAGGAATATGTATTTAGAGCAGGTATCTAAGCAAAGAGAGGTATTTTCATATCCATTTAACATGCAGTGAATTATTGAATTCCTGCCACATTCAAAAGGCTGTGCGAGGAAGTTATATGTAAACTATTCATCAATTAAATCTGTATTAGTACCTAGTATGTGCTTAGTATTGGGATAGGGACTGAGGATGCTGAAATTGAAAAGAAAAAAACATGATGCCTACTTTCAAGTAGTTCATAGTCAAGGTCAGCTTCTCAATGGTAAAGGATTGAAATAAAAATTAAAAGGCTCTAATGAGTTAAGGGAGGCATGGGTTACCAACTCCATTTTATAGGTGGGAAGACAAACTTAGGCATAGGGCTAGAACACAGTTCCCTAGATTCCTGGACCAGAGGGCTTTTTATTATAGCAAAGTCAGAAAACAGGTCAGTGAGACCATATAACCAGCCATAGGGTTGATCTGCACAAGGAGAAGCTTGATTGCCCTTTGCCAGGTTTCAGACTGCCCCACTTATACCCCGGTCCCTCCCTGAGTTGTTTCACAGACATATTTCTGATGCTAGGGGAGGGTCAGGAAAATGAACAGATGTTTCACTGAAATGTATATCTGCTCAGGAAAAATCCAGATAATGGTGGTGAGTCACTAATCATATCTTGGAGCCTGCTCTAATCTATACCCCAAGAAGTTCTCTCAGTAAATTGCTTGTCTAATTCCTACTCAGTAGTCAAGATCCAGCTCAAGTAGCACCTCCTTTGTGAGGCCTTCCCTGGCTTTCCTGTTAACTTAATGACCAGCCTTTCCTGTGTTGGAAGCAACTGATTACATCCAGTGGAGCACTTGTTACATTGCATTATAATTGCCTGTACTTTCCCAGCCTGGCTATTCCATTTGGGAATGGACCAACAGAGTCACATTAACTCATTTTTCAGTCTTATTATTACTTCAGGACTCCCAGTTCCCTTAGATCTTTAAGAGAGTGGGGCATCTATCTTGTACCCATGAATGAGTCCAGCCATGTTTCGCCTAAGTGCCATCCACTTCCTCTGTGGTTCTGTCCTCATTTGTCCATCTCCACTTGTTGGGGTCCCCACTCCCTGTGATATGATGGGAAGCTATTTTCCCTCTGACTCTACAGTCTGGTTGCAGGTCGAGTCTAAGAAGTGGATGATGAGATGGAAGTTGGGAATATGAGAAGTTCATTGAGAGTAAGACCATGAAAGAAAAAGAATAGATACAGGAGAGGGCAGGAAAGATGCCAGACTGTGATTCTGACCTGACAGTTTCTGCAAGTCCAAAGGGGAACTGTGGAGCAAAGACTGCCTACCAGAGAAATCCCACATTGGCAGAAATGGCTGGGCTTGTGCCATTATTGCTCATTCATTGGCTGGGGTTCACGGCGTGAAGAGCATAATGTTGGCTTGAAAACTGAGGCAGACCCTTAAGGTTCTTAACAAACTATACTCCTCACAGTTGTGAGTGAGTCTTTTTCAAAGGGGGTCTGGGTAGCGTATCTCCACGTCTGCTACTTCAGCAGCGTGCTAGAGCCCGTTCATGCTGGAGCTCACTATTAAGTTTCTAGGAATTTTGCAAGCTGATTGTTAAAGTCCTTATTAAAAATAAAATAATATGAATTCACAAATAAATATATTAAACACAAAGATACAAGTACTCGAAGGTCATCATTGCCTGTTTTGCTACATTTCACTATAATCTATGCTCCTGAGGTTGTGCGTGTTGATTTTATCTGCATAACTACGCTATATAATGGTGTGCGATGTGCACCTCAACTCCACAGTCAGTGACATCCTTTTGGGAACTTGGAATTGGCCATATTGGGAGTATTTACATCATGGAAACTGAAAAACTCTATGAATTAGCCCTTGATTTATTGTTTCATTGATTGTCTAGACTTAAGAAAGTGATAGAGAAAATGTCAATAAAGAAAATGTCAGTGATGCAGATTATATTTACATGTGTAGCATGTCTGTAGCCATTACATTGTGAATAGAATAAAAATTTGAGGAAACATTTTTCCAATATTTAAAAACCATTATCTAATTCAGCAAGGAAATCATTACCGACAAATGAGGGAAGTTCTGACTGTCATGTTCTGTCTTGCTTGTTTCACTTTCATCTTACTCATTAGCATAAGGAAAATATTAACTAACATTCAGTCATAACTATACTCGTTTGTCAACTACAACCATAGATTGGTTACAGATATAAAAGTTCTACAGATATCAGACACCAAAGCGTTCTGTGAAGATGGATTGGCTGTATGGAATTTGTAATAAAGAATATTGTGTATTTTGTTATTAAATGCAAACTGTATGTGACACATTCTTAATATCAGCAAAATTTACATGAAATTTCTGTTCACTTATATACACATACACATTTTATTTTCTTGGAGAGCCAGTTGTTAAACACTTACCAGCACACCTCTGCTCACAGGCCTTTTGCCTGGTATCGTTACCCCAAGTCACTGCTGTGTACCTTGGTGCTCCAGCTCCCTGGAAGTGCCATTGGGTTGTGATCTCTGCTACTCTGGATGTGCTGAGCCAAACAATGGCTCAGGTAGAGAGGGCTTCTATGGTGCTTTAGTGACATGGGTGCAAAGGCAATATTGCCTTGTACCTAAATTGCTTACAGAGCTCTAGTGAGCACTCTTCTTTCAGTGTTGACTCATGACATTCCCCCCGCCCCCCTCCCACCCCCAAGGAGTCAGGCATGGGTCCACTGTGGGTTGGATGAGAGATCAAAGTTGGAGGAGGTGGCTATGTTAAGAATTTCCCACTCCCCTCTACTGCCTGAGGCTTTGCTGTTTGTTGTTTACTGGAATCTCTCTTTCCCAGGAGACTTGTCAGTACTTCACATTGAGATATCCTGGTGATTTTAAATAACTAATTTGTCAGTTCTGTCCCAACCTTCTTTGATCCCTGCTGTGACCATAGCTTACCGGGCTTCCCTTGCTTCACATGTCTATCATCCAAGGATATTATGACCTTCCCGAGGGAAGTGACCTCATGTTTCCATCTCTAGAACCCACATGTGGCCTGGAGGGCAAATAATTGTCTGATGAATGAATGCTGCGCAGGAGATGAGGGGAACAGAGCAGGTGTATTAGCTTCGAATCATGGACTTTCATTAGTCCATACCAAGGAACATACTCCACCATCACCAAGATCTTTTCATCTGGGCCATTTTCATGCAAGACATGGCTGTAATTGAGTCAGATGGGTTCTGTCCTGATTGCAAGGCATGGGAGCGAGAGCAATGTGAGTCTTCCTGTTTGCTGTCTCCGACGTGATCTATGGTCCCTCAGTCCCATTTAAAGGCCTGCCTTTCTGGCTTTTTAAGCTGCTGTGCCCTTTGCCTGGAAATAGTGATGGTCCTTTGCTCTGACATTTAAAAATCTGCCTGGCCTTTCATGTGAATGTAGGTCCTCATGCCTTGGCCTGATTTTCACAATATCTTTTGCAATATCTTTTAAGGTCTTGGTGTCAATGGGGCCCTGTCATATCCCTCCCATTAACAGGAGTCACATTTTGACCCAAATGTCCTCAGATGAGGACGGCAAACTTCTCAGAAGCTGTTTGGGTCATCACTGTTTTGGATGATGCTAAGGGCTGACAAAAATCACCTTTAAGATGCAGGTGCTATGGATATCAAACTCCCTAAAAGTGAGAGTCCCTTGTCTTTTCCACACTGGAAAAGCACATTGCATACAGGTGAAACCCCAACTCATTTTTCCTGGGTTTCACATGAATTATCATTTTGACCTTGATTTTCTTATAAATGAATAATATGTTAATAAAATCCTATTCTGAACCAGCCATTGTACTACAGTCTTTCAGAAAAATTGGTGAACAAACCAGATAGGATTCTTGCCTTCTTGGGATTTATAATCCAAGAAGAAAAATGAATTAAAGTGAGACGAATACAATGAAATACAAAACAGAGTGAGTTCACAGAATTGGGGCCCAGCCTAACCCTGGGTCTTAGAGAAGGCTTCTTTGTGGACATGCATCTACTTCAGCATCCTGACAGTGGGTAGAATTCAGCTGTAATAATTATTACAAACACTCATACAGCCCTTTCTATGTTGAACATTGATATTTGCCTTCCTATACGGTCATTTAGCTTCAATTACATGAGGTAGATACAAGAATAATAAAATGGTGATGGAATCTAAGTAACTTTTTAAAGCTCATGCAGGTGGTAAGTATCAGAACCAGGTTTCAATTCAGCAGTTTGGCTCCATAATTCTTATTCTTTTTTTTTTTTTTTTCGAGACAGAGTCTCACTCTGTTGCCCGGGCTAGAGTGAGTGCGGTGGCGTCAGCCTAGCTCACAGCAACCTCACACTCCTGGGCTTAAGCGATCCTACTGCCTCAGCCTCCTGAGTAGCTGGGACTACAGGCATGCGCCACCATGCCCGGCTAATTGTTTTCTATATATATTTTTAGTTGGCCAGATAATTTCTTTCTATTTTTTTTTAGTAGAGACGGGTCTCACTCTTGCTCAGGCAGGTCTCGAACTCCTGACCTCAAGCGATCTACCCGCCTCGGCCTCCCAGAGTGCTAGGATTACAGGCGTGAGCCACTGCGCCCGGCCCATAATTCTTATTCTTAATGGCTATTTTAAACCTGCATTTCTAGCGCATAAGATTCACTGAATTAATTATTATTCTTTGAATAATGGATAAAGGAAGGAGGTAGAGAGGAAGACAGAGAGTGATGGAAAGAGAGACAGAGGGAGGGAGAGAGAGAACACTGCTGGCAGAGAAATGAGCAAGTGCAAATGTCCTGTGGCCAGAAAGAATAGGATGCATTGTATCAACTGGAAGACATTGTGGCTGGAGCTTAGAGAACTGAGCACACTTAGAGGTGATCTTTTTCAAGGACACTCAGGTTTGACTTTTTCAAAGATCACCTAGGCTGCAGGTGTGACAAATGTTTTGCAATGCAAGGGAGGATGTGGGGAGATCAGCTAGGAGGCTACTGCAATTGTCCAGGTGAAAGATGAAAGAGCCGGAGTGGTGGCAGTGGAGGAGGAGAGAAATGGAAGGGTTCAAGCTATATTTAGAAGGGAAAATTGCCAAGCACCCTCCCCTCCAGCCAGATGTGTTCCCCCAGCACACCGTGTGCACTCCTGCTTCTGCTACTTTGCTCATGTTGTTTCTGGCACCTAGGATGCCCTCTCCCTCCTCCTGCCACTCTGAACTCCTTATTCTCTGTTGACCCCCGCCCAGGACTACTTCAGTTCTGTCCATATAAACCTTATCTTTTCATTTTTAGTTATTGTTGTATCTGAATCTATCTTATCTCCCCAATTCGATAAATTTCTAGAGCATCACGCAAGCCACTGAGCCATATGTTTCTCTGTAGCACGACAGCTACACTCGCTCTGCTTTGTGTGATGTGAGGAGGTAACTGCTGTGTTGTGCAGAGCACTGGACTGAGCCAGAAGCCCCGTCCTCACCAGTTACATAACCAATAGCAAGTCATTGTTCTGCATCTCTATTTTTTCATCTGGAAAATGGGTACAATTCCCTCTACATTAACTGCTTCCAAGGAAGAAATTGAGGATTTTTATGATGATCCAATCAAAAAATAAATGTGAAATTACTTTTTCAACTAAAGAGTGTTGACAACTTTGTGAGGTTATGAATTATAAAATTGTATAAGTCAGTACCCTTGAGAGAAACTCAGCTTGAACGCACTTAGAGGAAATATGGACTTTATGGGAAGAATGCTGGTATGTATCACACAGTCAAAGGAATCAGGGCAACGTTGCACCCTCGGTGATCGGAAACAGGGACTGAAATGCCAACAACATTCTCTCTCAAGTTCTGTCTCCCTCTCTTTTCCCCCACTCTCCTCTCCCTTTCTCTGCCTCTTTCTCGCTCATGCTCTTATTCTATCTCTGTTTCAGCTGGTTGTCTTGTATGACCCTTAGTCTCTTTTCTCTGCCCTTCTGTGTTGGCTTTATTATCAGCACTACGGATGGCCCTTCTCCGTATAGCTAGGGGTATGGCCACACGAAATACTGGGCTAATGTTACTTTATTTTAGAAAGGTGAGAGGAGAAGGGACCCTCTTTGTCAGCTTCACTTAGACAGTTCCCCAAAGCTTGGTCTGACTTGTGTAGTGGGCCCACCCCTATCTGTGCAAGACTGACGCAGTTGGTAATTGTTTCTTCTCTTTTTTTAGTGCCTGTTTCTATGACCAAAGGTATAGAGTACTCTGATCTTCAGCCCAAACCATAAATTTATGGTTGGAATCTCCATTGGAATACAATTACTGTTAACAGAATAAGGGGGAGTAATGCCAGGCACCCAAACAACTCATGCACACTACAATTCCTAATAAGAAATATTGGTGGGATTGACTGGAGTAGGCAAAGCTAGTTGACATGATAGAAAGGAGGCAAACAGCTTTGTTAAACATTGGCATACTGCAAAATTAAGTTACATGCACCGATGATATGCTCAGAATAAATGAGCAGAGATGACCTACAAATTTCATACAAAGACACCTGGATTGATAGCAACTCACAACAAAAGATAGGATTTTGCTGAAGGAAATCAAGACAGATTGAACCATATAAACGGGTGAGGGGTAGCATGTTAGAAAATGACAAAAAAGCACAAATAAATCAACAGATGCAAGGTGCAAGACTATTAATGTTCTTCCTCTGATGGAGATGGATTCTAATTACAAACAGAGGTCAGTGGATTGTGTGCAGATTTTATTTATGATCAGTTCTGATTAGACAAATGATGACAAATGAGAAATGGTTGTAAATTGCCCAGTGATAAACTCGGTGTTGCTAGGTAACTAAGCAACATGATTCCTGGTGGCATCAAAAAAAAAAAAAGATAGGAATTAGGGAAAAAAATATTTCCTGGACCTCTATTTTTATTCATTTTGGGTGTCTTCTCCAGTGTGCTAAGTTTTTAGGATTTCCACCTGGGTTCTTACATCTCATTCAAAGTGAAATGTCAGCTTAGGTTCAGTTGTATGACTAAAACTTTCTCAAAAAGAACCTAGGTTGAGTGAATAGGAAATGAGAAGCCTTAGAAAACAACATAATAGCTGTTTTCAAATACGTTAATTCAATTCATCGACGTTCACTTAGCTTCTCCTATGTGGAGGGGACAGCTCTGGACACTGGAAGGTATGGAAAAATACACCTTCCCTTGTGATGTGTAGGGGTCGGGACAATCCTACACACTTGAGCTGAACTTGGCTCCAGGCTGCAGGTTTGGTTCAGGTCTGCTTGGCATGTCTCCCATTCTTTTGGGGCCACTGGGCTATCTCAAATGTATTTTTCTCATGGCAATGGGAGAAGCCCAGCCCAAGAGCAAACCTAACTGCAGAAGCACATTGCAAACTCTTGCCTGTGTCATGTCTGCCAACAGGCCATTGGCCAAAGCTAGTTAGATGACCAAGCCAAAATTCAAGAGGTGACAAAGTACCCTCCTCCCACATGGGGTTCTTTCAAGGGTTGGGATTTGATATACTTATACATGTAGCAAAAAAATATGAGCAATAATGCCATCTACCACACACTTAGTATAGCATTCCAACTCCTTATCTTGGTCTCAAGACCCTTAGTAATTTTGCTCTTGACTATGCCAATGTCATCCAGTACCACTTCTGGCCTCTCCCACTGCATTTCACACACATTCACCTTTCTTTTCACCAAATATGCCAAGGTCATTGCTGCCCTAGGACCTTGAATCTGCTTTCATTGTTCATGGAATGCTCTTCCCTAATCCAGATCTATACAAGGCTGGCTCTTGCTGTCTTTGTACTTAATATTACTTCCATGAAAGGCCTGACCCTCAGTTTAGAGAAGTCTCCCTTGCCCCATCTGTTCCTTATCGGCTCAACTTGTTTTATTTTTTCGAAAACATTTATCTCTGCCTAATACATTGTTGTTTATGCATTTGTTGGTTGGATAATTGTCTGCTTCCTGCACTGAAAAGTAAATTCCATGAGATAAGGCACCTTGTTTGTCTTGTTCAATTTTGCATTTTTAGCATCTAGGAAAGTGATTGGCACCTAGTTTTTGAATGATTAAGAATATGTACACAAAGAAATTCTCCCCAGGAAATATCTCCCAAAACAGAGTAAATAACTACTCAATATGACAACATTTCTGCTCTTTCCCTTCCTCATTTTTCCATTTACTTACACAAGTAATATACTTTCGTTGTAAGGAAAAAAAAACCCCAAGAAAATGAGTATACAAAATGATCATTAAATCACAAGAAATTACCACTAAGAGAGAGTTAGTGTATATCCTTCCAAACTTTTTTGTGTGCAAATGTATGCATATGCAATTATTTTTCTATGCCCCATAATGTTTTTATGTTGTGTTTGCCATCTTTTCACGTCAATAATCATGGCTCTACATCATCTTTTATTGACTGCATATTATTTCTTGCACAGCTGGGCATGAACATCTTTGTGCTTAAGGCTTTATACGTGTCTCATTGGTTCCTTAGGTTACCTTCTAGAAGCAGAATTACTGGGGAAAAAGGCATTTGTACCATTTCAAGTCTTTTGGAACACGCAGCCAAATGATCAAGGTGTACCAATTTCTACATCGACCAGCAGTGTATGAGAATGCTATGGCTTTGCTATTTAACATCCCAATGGTCACTTTTAGTCTAAATCAACGAAAAACAAAGTTAGCATTGTCAGTAAGTCTGACATTTCATGAGCGCTGAAGGTCTGCCGAGCCTTGCACTACACACTGAGAAACGTTGTTCCAGGTAAAAGTGTCTTTTCCATGCAACCCCAATGTATCCTTAGGTATAATTCCAGGGGCCTGTGAACTTAAGTGGCAAAAAAATTGCAGCTTTATTTTTACTAATCTGTAACTGAAATTTAGATTTCTTTCAATTGTGACTATAAATAGGCCATAATAGTATTGACAATAACTGTGACTTTGAAATCACAGACATTTTCATATCATAGCGCAGTTGTTGCAGATAGCTCAAAATCTCTTCTATGCTCAGTGCTACTTTGAAGTTACGGCAGGTATGGACATGCTGCTAGATCTTGTCAATTAATTCAGTAATGAAGCAGCACATCTATTACTTTCAAATTTGTTATTTTAAATATTTTCAATCTACATTTCAATATATCTTGTTTTCATTGTAATCATGCCTTTTAATTGAGATGTTACAAACGTTACTCTGAGAAGGGGTCCATATGTTTCATCATCCTGCCAAATGGATCCACAGCACAAAACAGCTTAAGAACACCTGTGGGTAAATGGGGCTGGTGTTCCTTAGCTTGGGGATTTGATCTACAGCCCGACGTAGGACTGCCTGGATGCTGGGACAAGTGAATTGCATGAGGAAAGGCCAGTGTTGGCTATGGGGAACATGTGACAGGAGAGTCGGCAGAACCAGCAGACCAGGGTCGGGAAGCCCAGCCAGAGCTATGGCAAGGGGTAGGCCTCTAGGCAGGAGTTTCAAATTGGTGATTCAGAAGCAAAATTCAGCACATATGTCTTGCTTGTTGTCCACACATTTTTAAAAATATGAATTTGGATGCCATCCAATGGGGAAAGTCCTCTCTTTCTCCACTGTGCCTAATACCTTCTTTCATTTTGCCCTGAGCCTCCTTCATTCATTTATGCTACACCATGCTCTGTAGGCACTTGAGTTTGCAACCTCTGAGGGGCGTTGGCAACAGAGTTTGTTGGAGAATGCAGTGAGTGTCAGGATGGTGAGGACCTGTGTACTTGTCCATGACTGTACTAGATGAAAAGCTCCACAAAGGTGACAATTCTGTCTGTGTTGTAATCTATTGGGGCACCAGTGGCTTGCATACTGCAAGTACTCCATAAATGTCTGCGAACAGCTGGTAGGGCCGGGGCCAAATCTCCAGTGTCCACAATGACAGGAATCCCCAGTACCTGGAGTACTGAGGCCTCAGGTCTAGGAGGAAGGACAGGGACTTGGGAGCCAGGAAAAGGGTCTAAGCTGGATCTCCACTTCCAGAAAATGCAGACACTGAGACGGAAGGTTGCAAGTGCAAGTTCAGATAAGGAAAGAAACCCGTCTAAAACAGAACTAGCCAAATACCTGCTTTGCCTTTAATGTCCCCTCTTGAGAATATTGGTGCCAGAGCCTGGGGCAAGAACTTGCACCTGGGGCCAAGAGCAGAGGTGAAGGAGTCAGGCAGAGGGGACAGCCCTTACCAGAGTGGCCTTGTCTGGCTGGCACGTGCTGTAGTGAAAGCACAGTGTAACCATTTGTGTCTGTAGGATAATGGCTACACTGGATTAAGCATTACTTTGCCACTGCTCCTTTGTGTGGTCTTCTGCTATATCAGAGATCGCAAAAATCGAATGCCCGCAGAAGCCAGTTAGGACACATAAAGGAGTGAAGTGATATCCACAGAGGTGGTGTTGCCCATGGCAAGTTGTCCCTGTCCCATCCAAAAGGGAGTGGCAGCCACTCAGCTCTAGCCAATTGGTGTCATAAGGGGCCTATTGAAAAAAAATTAAGATTTTTCACTATTAGGCATAATTTTTTTATGCTAAATGTTAAATCTTCTAACTTTAAAATGAATCACTACTTCTGATTGTGTATGTCCTAACCATCAAGTTTCAATATTTGCCCAAATATAGGGTGAAATGAGTGAGGCACTTCCCTTGGGTATCAAATTTAAGATGGCAACAAAAAGCCCCCATAATCAAGATAAATAATGTTTTGAAGTGATATTTAAAAAATAATAATCAGCCTAGGATGGTGGCTCACACCTGTAATCCTAGAACTTTGGGAGGCCAAGGCAGGAGAATCGTTTGAGGCTAGGAGTTCAAGACCAGCCTGGGCAATAGCAAGACCCTGTCTCTATAAAAAGCAGAAAAATGAGACATGTTGGTGTGTGCCTGTGGTCCTAGCTACATGGGAGGCTGAAGCAAGAGGATCGTTTGAGCCCAGGAGTTTGAGGCTACTGTGAGCTATGGTGATGCCACTGCACTCTAGCTCAGACAACAGAGTGTGACCCTGTCTCAAAAAAAAAAAAAAAGATTAAAAATAAGTAAATAAAAATAATCAGTGATAGTACCAGGCTGAGCCCTACTGAAGCCTGAGATAAAAGAAACAAAATCAGTGATACTGATCCATCTTTATTTAAAACTGGTAGTTTATTCATCATGGATTTTTGGCATTAATTTTTATTTTTTTAATTATTGTATAACATATTATTTATTTTGATTACTGAGGTTTTTGGCACACCTTAAATTTTTAGCCTGGTGCTGAGTGCGTCACTGTGTCTTTATCTTAGTCTCTGCCCTGCTATGTTTATTTCCTCCACCTAGGAATTAAGGCTTCCTAAACCTGTCTAATGACCAAAATGGCCCAGGGAGCTTCATAAAATTATAAAATTTCTGCATCTTATCCCTGGAGAGTCTGACTTATTAGGCCTGGTGAGTTCTGGGAAAAAAATCTGTGTCTAAAAGGACCAGGTAATTCTGATAATTGATTCTGTTTGGGAATTACTGAGTTAGATCATTTTTAGGCTCCTGCAGCTTTAATGTCATAGGATTTTATCTTATGTTCTTTTACTGTTTTTATTGTAAATACCCCTGGGATCATAGACCATTAAATCAGTAGCATCTTCATGTGAATTAATTTAATAGCTTGTTTTTCTCTTGATAGGAAGGACCCTGGATGCAGGAGGTCCTGGGGGAGGAGGGTGCTGGGAGGGGACCAGGTACACAGGTCTTAGGGTTCTCTCCCTTCAAAGAGATTTCACTGAATCGAGGGGACCAGGAATGCATCTTGTTTCAACTACGAACAACAGGAAATTGCTTTTAATCAATCTGAAAATAAATGGAAGTGCATGCCAAAGCACCCTCTCTTTGAAGAGATGTCAGGAACACTTTCAATCTTTTATCTTCCCGAAAACAGCGGGAGGAACACCACTGGAATCAGCCCTGTAATTTCTACTCAGTAATTATACCTGTCACCACTTCCGACAGAGCAGATATAAATAGCCAGTTATCTTACTTTTTCTGCTTTTCTTTGTATTATTCTTTCTCCAACCACAGACTTCGGTGCCTGATGCTAACAACCGTACAGGACACAAAGCGTTCACAGAGAGTGCGCTGCTAGACATTAGGCCAGCATTCCAAAAACCCACATGCAATGGATTGAGAGAATCTCATTTGTCCACGGAACTGTGGTCGCTAAGATTTATGACAGGTGACAGGGAGAGACAGGCACCAAGAGAAGGGGCTTTGCTTTCCATTTCTATTTTCATTTCACTCTCAGTAGGGGTGCGCACATGTGTGCATGCCTGCTGCACTGTGTGTGTTATTACACCCACGGACCTGGTCTGCTCTGTGCTGAGTGACTCACTGGGAGGAAGTCAGATTAACCCTTACCAGTCTCTGAGAAGCCATGTTGAGATACCACTGTCCTCGGGACCAGGCACAACAGAAATATGCCAAGAAGTATTCCTTGTGATGGTGGCTATTGCTGTTGCTATTGATGATAGTCACAAAGTCACATTGCACTTTGACTTGTTTTTCAGAGAGGTTTGACATAAATTATTTTGGAACCTCCCATCAGAAGAAATGTGCTATCGTGGAAGGAAGATGGGTTTTGAAGTCGGATGTTCCAGAATTCAAATCCTGGCTCTTCTACTTGCTTATTGTGCTGATCTTAGATGAAATGATGGCTCCGAGTGTCAGCCTCCAATTCTGTTAAATGGGGATAATAATAATCATGCCTATCTCGAAGACTTTCTCTTAGAGAATTATATAGGATAGCAAGTGTAGAGACCTGCCACTCTCTTTTAAAATAGTTATCAAACTCGAGCATCCTCAAACTTACCCATAGGTCTTGTGAAAACATGGAATCTGGGCTTCATTTCCAGAGTTTCTGACTTGGTAGGGTAGAGCCTGGGAATTTGAATTTCTAAATAGTTCCCAGATGCTGCTGCTGGTGCAGGGACCACACTTTGCAAACCACTGATTTGTAATCAATACCTCTGTTAGGTTTTCATGTTTTATTTATTTAATAAAAGCTAATTTTTTTCATGTTGTTTTTTTTTTTTTTACATATTTTTATATTTTTTGTTTTTTTAATTTTTTAATCATTTTTATGTTTTTATTTCAGCATATTACAGGGGTACAAATGTTTAGGTTACATATATTGCCTTTTCCCCGCCCGAGTCAGAGCTACAAGCGTGTCCATCCCCCAGATGGTACCCTCCACATTCCAGGCAATGTACGTGATACAAAGTAGAGCAAGACAGATATGTCTTTTTCTTTATAAAACGTACTCTAATGGGGTCGGCACCCCCCCAACCCCCTTCCCCCATCTCCCAACCAAAAGAAAAAAATGTCATATTTCAGGAACTAAGAGCAAGGCAGTCAGGGCTGAGTGATATGAGCTCGGTTGGAGAGGGAGGAAGTGAAATGCTGACACCCACCACATTTATTATGGTCTATGCTGTAAATTCCATAAACTACATTCAGATGAATGCCTAGAGATGGAGCCAGGCTTTGTGGGGTCTACAGCTTACCTATTTAGGGGATCCACCTTAAGAAAATGGATACAAAATTATGAGTGCAAAATTAGGGATAGAGCCTTAGAAAGGGCCCATATAAGAGAGAGGCCCTGAAACTTTAATTATTAATAGCTTCATTAGCTTCCTGCAAATCCTCCTCCCCATGTACCTTAACATGTATGCACAATCGAGCTCACTGGTATCAAGGAGTCTGGAGCATCGCTGGCAAGGTGGGTCTGACATACCTGACCTAGAGCCGGGAGCATCTGCAAAGGATTAGAGTAATGGAGCAGAGGGTGAGAGAGTTGCTAGGCAAAGGGATCTTGACTGTCACGAATGAGTGGGTGGGTGCCACTGGCATTTAATGGCTAGAGATCAGAGATGCTGCTAAACATCTTACCATGCACAGGACAAGCCCCCACCAGAAAGAATTATCTGGCTCCAAATGTCAATAGTGCCAAGATTGGAAAACCCTATTATAGGGCAGAAACGCTCTCCAGGGAGGAGATCCAAGTAGGAGATGACTGAAGCACTATTATTTTGAGAGACACCTTACTACTTTCCCCTAGGACAGTGCCCCTGCTTTCTCCCTGCTGTGTCTGCAATGCTTCTCTGCGGATACCTGCCTGGCTAGCTCCCTCAGTGTGGTCAGGGCTCTGCTCAGGGGTCAGCTCCTGGAATGTCTGTTCTGGCCACTCACCCAATCTAAGCTAGCCCTGCTCTGTCTACGCCTCTGAACCACTTTCCCTACTGTAATTTTCTAACCTCTTCCTACCTTATGTCATAGTATGTTATTTGACTGTTTACTGTTGGTGTCCCTCTTTCAAATGTAAATCTCACCAAGTAAGGATTTTGGGGCGTTTATTTCTCTAACCTCAGAATCTTGTAGTGTGCTTGGCATATAGCAGGTGCTTAATAAGTATCTGCTGAATGGATATAGAAAAATGTTTTATTGACATGCTAGGGTTGTTGAATAAGTGCTCAAAGGAAACAGCTTATTGTTATTAGCATTGTAATTGGGGTTATTGCGTCCTACTTACATTGCAACGTGAGACTGACCAGAGGATTCTCATTATCTCAGCCTTTGGGAGGAGGTTTCTGATTCTCTGGGAACCCCCATGGCTTGGCACCAGCCTCACAGTTTTCAGTGTCTGCTTTGAGAATGAAGCTGACGGGCTCTGAAGGGACTGCCATCCATCACTCAGTCCTTCCATCACCCGCTCTGCAAATGACAACCTCTGATGGGAAAGTGGGGGAGCTGACTCAGAATTAATGCCCTGCATCTGGAGGGAGGCAGGTTAGGACGGCAAATATTCAGGGAGCAAACCCAGACTGTCAGATGAACAACAGAGAGACAAACCCAGATGCCCTGGCTGAGCGCTGCCTTGCACCTGGACAACTGCTTTGGGTAAATGCACTTGAGTAAATGCAACTTGGATTTGTTTTCGTTTGTTTTCTATTTTTTTTTTTTTTTTTTAATTTGTAGAAGGGAGAGAGAAGCCTGAGAATGGAAAATTTCCTGGATGGCTCATTTAGACATGATCCTGAGTGATGAGTGAAATGAACAAAGAATGAAATCAGTGTCATTTATTCAAAAAGACATTTACTGAGTGCTTGTCACATGCCAGGTCCTGTGAAGAAAGTGTTATTGTCATTTCCAGGAATGAGAAAAATGAGGCCCAGAGAAATGTTAATAGCTTACTCGAGGAAAATCAACCAGTGAGTGGCCCTGCCTCAAACACTCGAGCTCGTCTTCCACTCAGGGCCTTTGCACATGCCGTTCTCTCTGCTGATTCCCTCTTCTCCAGGTCTCCATGTGACTGGTTGCTACCCTCAGTCAGTATTCAGCTCTGCTGCCACCTCCTCCCAGAGGTCCTCCTTGACTTCACCTTCCAAAGTTGCTTCTCCCTTCACTCTGTCGTATGACTTTGCTTTATTTTTTTTTTACCATTTATATGACGACTTGAAATTATCTAACTTAATCTCTCTCTTTCTCTTTCTCTCTCTTATCCTCCCAAAATAGATTATCACCTTCATTACAGTAGGGTCTTCTCAGTTTGGTTCACAGTTTCCAACACCCAAACTAGGACCAGCACATAGGAATTGCTCAATAAATAGTTATTGAATGAATACATTGGTGAAAATGGGCCTTAAACAAGATATGTCTGAAATGGAATTTCATTATTTCTCAGTGCTATGTGGCTCCCGAAGAGCTGTGTTAATATCCTGACTCAACATTAAATAGCTGTGGGAACTTGTATGAGTCACTTTACCTTTCTGGGCCACAGTTTTCTCATCTGTGGGATGAGGTCCATAATCTTCATTCTTTTAGACTCTGAAAGTTAATTCTTCTGATTATTTTTTTTTAAATTTAACATTATATATCGTAAGGCACTGAAGCCTAATCTGTAAAAGAATACGTATGGGTTTAGATAGTTCTCATTTCATATTCTGACTTCACTACTTATCCATGTGATCTTTGGAAAGTTTCTGATCTGCTTTGATATCTAGATTTCTCACCCATGAGGTAGAAATAATGACACTTTAGAAATTATGGTAGAAATTAGGTGATGTGTTACAGAAAATACAGAGAAATTCCTGGCACGTGGGTGACATTTGACAAATGCAAGTTGCTTTTTTTGCTTTAATATAATCAAGCAACAAAGACATGATCAGTGTCAAAACCCTGATCCCCACAGATGAGTATGTTATGTCAGGAGCAAATACGGGGAGAAAGACCCTGGAGGGAGGAAGGTGGCTACAAAAAAGTATATTAAGAACCATTATTAAATATTACGTTATGTCCAGCCTTATGGTGAGTGAGACATAATCATTAACTCTAAGAGACACACATGTAGACAGATAGTAGGGATTTTTATTCTTTATATTTTGTTGTTATTTTCATTTTTTTGTCTCTTTCCTTCCATTAATGGGCTCATACAGTTTCTAGGGGACAGGGATTGGGAGGATCTTAGAAGGGTAGTTCTGGCTCAGAATTGCTCAGGCTGTAGCTGAGGGGTTGGTTGGGGCTGCAGTTATGTCAAGGCTTGACCTGGGTAGGACCTGTTGCCAAGAGGTAGCTTCCTCACATGGCTACTGGTAGATCTCAGAAAACCCACTTCTAAGCTCACTCATGTGGGCCGTTCCACAAGTTTGCCTCGTGACATGTTCTCTGGCTTTCTCCAGAAACAAGTAATCCAAAAGAGAACAAGAGAGAAAGAGAAGGAGAGGGAGAGAGAGAGTGAGTGTGAGCCCCCAAGATGGAAACCACAGTATATTTGTAAACTAATCTCAGAAATGACATCCCACTCCTTCTGTGTTATTCTATTAATTATAGATAGTCAATAAGTTCAGCCCATATTCAAAAGCAGAGGATTGTAATACAAGAGCCTATTGTATCTGGTTTACAATTTTATTTGGGAAAAGAATGCCTTGCTATAAACACACAGACAGGAATGTTTGACAACAACTTCCATAGATTATGGCCATGATAATCTTAGCCTAGAATAGTGGTTCTCAACCTTGGCTACACATTGGAATCACTTGAACTGTTTTAAAAAATACATATGTCTGGGTCTTATGTCCAGAGATTCTTACTTAATCACTCTGTGATGTAACCTGGAAATGGTTATTTTTCCAAAGCTCCCAGATAATTCTAACATGTGGCCAAGGTTGAGAGTCACTTGCCTAGAATATTTTCCTGGGAAGTATTTCCCATCAACCAGCATGGTCATTTAAAAATGCCTCAATAGCACAATTTAATAACAGAAAACTGCAAATCATGTGACACCCTGTTGAACTCTCAGAGAAAAACTAGTTGTGAAATGTAATAACATAATCAAATGAATCGATCTGCTTCCAGAGTCATTAGCACTGACCTAGCTCAATATTGTGGGGTGGCAGACGGTGTCTGCCAAAAATTATTTTGGCTTCAAAGCAGTTGCAATTTGGAGCCATTTATTTTTTTTTTTACAACAACTCTATAGCTGGGCTAGTGGTGTATTGAGGACACTCCTGGCTCATGAAAATAAACTTCATCAGAAATGTTGTAGGAGGACGCCTTCTCTCTATTCACTGTCCAGGAGAACCTGCGACTAGCTTACCCGGGAGAGGTATGAAGGCAAGAAAATGCTGGTTTAAAAGAACAGATCCCTGTTTTATCCCCACTTGAACTGTTATTTGATCCAACTAGAGATTTTTTCCCCCTCTCTGCTGTCCTTCTTTTGGTGGGATTAAGGTGACCATTCTATATAAATCTAACTGATGGAGTGGGGAGAGAGAGGCACTACAAGGAGGTCACATAGCTCAGCTGAGTATTTGAGCGTTGATTTTAAATGGGTTAATAGTGCTTCCTAGATAACTAAAGAAAGGGGACAGCCACGTGAGCAATGAAGAGCTGTCTAATATTAATACATAGCCAAAGACAGCCACAATGATGAAAAAGAGTTTAAAAATACTAGTAACAACTGCAGATGCCACCTATCATTAACCATAGATATTAGACAATTGTGCTCAGGAATCATGGTGGCAAAAGTCATACACATGCCTGCTTCGTGGACACCCCTTGCTGCCAGGAAAGGTATGGAATAAATAGGCATAAACAGAAAGTGAATTGTATTTTTCACATTGGAATTGCTAATTACTGGATATGAATTATAAAAAACGCTATTATATTAATAAGTACTACTACTACCACCACCACTGAACTGATTGGGGCCTAGTTACAGTATCACACACTCTATAAGCATTATCGTATTTAGTTAGTATAGTAACTCTAGAATTAGATATTAATATTTCCACTACTTATAAGGAAATTGAGGCACAGAGAGTAAGTAACTTGTCCAAAGTCATACAGCTAGGATGTGATAGCATGTTAACTCAAGTTTGTTGAACTGCAAATACACTCTTTAAATTATATAAGATGTTGTAACGAAGGAAGTAATCTGTACTATATAACTCAGGAAAACATTATTCTTGTGAGATGGGTTTGAGATAACATTTTGCACATTCCTGGGATTCTGAGTTGCTGCATCAGTAAGATCTTGATTCTGAAAGCCACATTCTTCTGGTCTCATGGTATCTCAGGGCCCCTTGATTCTTGTGAACTGAATGGAAATGAAAGAAACAAATGCTGTGATTGTTGTGTATTGTAGATTTCTTTACAAAGTCATAAAAACACAGCCCTAGTGAATAATGAAACGGCCCTGAGTCTAAAGCAGAGCGGTATGAGACCTTTACCCACCAAACTGGTACCCTCAGGATTGTTGTCAGTGACCTTGAAAAATGGCTGAGCTCTCAGAGTAAAGAGAAGGACGAAGGGGACTATTTTGGTTTGCAGAGTTGCAAGAGCCAAGGAAAGGGCAGGGGAAGAGATGGACCCTGAGCTTGCCTGGAGTAGTAGCGGTGTTAACATTGGGGGTTAGCCATAGCATATTAAAACAGGTCATTTAAAAACTTCATACCCATAAGCCAACACTTGCCGAATTTAGCTAAGTATTGTTTTTGCCAACTATTGTTTTTGCCTATAGTCCGTGTAGTCTTAGATCTTATTCCCATTTTGTGTTGCTCTTGGAGACAATACAAAAGAACAGATTTCTTAAGCTTCTTTCTGCTATTAATAACGGCTGAAAAGAGAAGTTTATTAGGAGAATCAGGGTACAATTTGTGATAATAGATGTGTGTGTGCTGGATACGTATATGTACATACATGTGCATGAACACATACACATTACCGGGGGAGACAAGATGACAGGGGTCATTTCTCTGAGCCTAAATTAAGCTGCTCCATGGCCAAAGAGAGTGCTGTTTCCTCCAATGATGGCTGACACTTTTTGAAACTTTGCAAAGGGTTAGAGGGAATGGTGAAATATGGTTACTTACTCCTCAGACAAGACCATTTGTTTAAAGTAGAAATGTCCTGATGATGAAATTTAGCATCCTTTGGTTATATTTTTGAAAAAATAATTTAAAAAAATTAACTCATGCTAGGTGGAGAAAACCTGAAAAATATAACAAAAGACAAAGAAAAAATATAATAGTGACCTATCAACATTTTACTACACGCCCTTTAAATATTTTTCTGTACATATCTACATTTAAGATTGCATTGTCCTGCAGATACTCTTTTATAACCTCATTTTTTTGCTTAGCAATATAGAATAGTTTTACTATAATCTCAAATATTCTTCTCCACCTGTTTTTAGCAACTTTTATTGTTTTGCTTGCTATAGAAATTAAACATGACTATTTCAGAAAATGCAGAAATAGATTACCCAAAAAAAGAAAACAAAAACCACACTATCCAGAACTATCATCATCATTATTATTGATAGTTTATGTTAACATTTCGATACAGCATAATTTTTAATGGTCGCATTATATTTTATCATATGGATACACTGTAATTTAGTGAAATAATTCTGTACGTTAGGTATTAGGTTGTTTTCAGTTTTTTCACTATTATGCATAAACCTGAGATGAACATCCTTGTTCATCCACTTTTATATGTCTATATCTATATCTGATTATTTCCTTAGGATGTGTTCTACTTTTAATGCTTGGCATGTTTTAATGGTGTAGAAGTCTAAAAATGATAAATGGCTCTTAATTAGCCAGGTGCCCAGGGCTTTGCAACCTTCCTCAAAGAATGAGCTCCCTGGGGCAGCTGCATTATCTGTTGACTTGCTGGGAGAGCATTTGAAACCGAGAGCCAATGATTTTCAAGAAGCATAATATATTAATAGTGTCTTAAAGTCTAATTACATCTAATCTGTTACCAAACATATAGTTGACATTCTAAAATATTTTCCTTAGTATATTTAAAATGTGTATTTAGAGGAAATCTTATTTTTCTCTAAAACCTTTTGTCCTTTTTTGCCTGCCTAATCCCTACCATTCTTTAACATCGAGTTCAGTGGTTCATAACAATGTTTTTGGGTCATGGAACACATCGAGGAGAACCTAAGGGCTCTTGCTCCGAACAAAAGCACACATTATATTTACCATTTCCAAGCCCAGAGGTGTTCAGAGTCGTGTTTCTCTTTAGTGCTTCACTAACATCAAGTTAACCCCATCCTTAATGCACGTGGGAAGTCCAATTCCCTGTGCATTTCTGGGGATCTTTTGGAAATTTGACTATTTGTCCTGGTTGCTGCTATCAGTCACTTCTCTGAACTTCTCCATCAGTCTCTGCTTATGGCTTAAGAACATTTCTTCATATTGATGCCACACTCTGTGGTGTCCTTGGACCCAGGCAAGGACATAGGCCCTCTCTTATTTTGCAATAGCTAATACCAGATTGTAGTGTTAACAGAACTTCGTGAAAAGCTATGCATAAAGGAGTTATAGAGATGGAGGAGAAGTGGGATTGAATATTGGAAATAATTGCTGTAAAATGTAATTACTGTGACCGCCACAGAAGGTCCCCCAATGGTCATCTCTCTCCTATGAGCTCCAAGCCACAGCTATGCTACAGGGGTCAGTTGGCCTCCATAGATTAGAGGTCCCAATCCAGTCTTCTCAACTTTGATTCTAGACTCAAATGTCCTACCCCATTTTTTTATTTTGTGGAAGGAGGATTAGGGAGTGATGACTATGGCACTCAGTGAAAATATAATAAAATTTGCAGAGAGGCAAATATGCCCCCCATGAATCAAATATGCCCCCTATGAATGACTTTTTATATTCAGAATGCTTGGCCTGAAATGTTTGGAATATGTCACTGTCTCCGTGTTTTCTGAGACCAATGGGTAGTTGCCTGAAATATCTATGACTAAATGACTCATCAAAGTGATCTCTCAAAACAAAGGACAGAGCTACATGGAGAACAACAATTCTAGCTTCACTATTGAATGCAGAAGAGATTTTTGACATCCTTTCCCATTCCATCATTTTTATAAATTCAATGATAATTTGAATAACTCACTTACAACAGCTAAAATAAATTGCTGGCAGATTTAAAAACCAATTTGTCTCCATCACACAACCACACCATTGGACTGAATGTTTTAGACTCACCTCCCACCACCCCAGTCATGTGCTCCATCTCAAGCCCTTTTTTATTTTTTTCTCTGCCCTATACTGATGTCCTTTTCTTCTGGAAAATACCCACCTCACAAATGATTACTTGCTGGTGTGTTATTAAGCATTAGTCTATCTCCCAAACATTGGTCTAGATTTTTGTTTAATTGCAAACTCTTTGAAGGCAGACACCTTGCTTTTACTTTTTATTTTTAGCAATGCCAAATGCGTCATCCAATAAATGCTGCACTGTGTTTTCTTACTTCAAAGATGCTATTGATTGTGAGACTGTACCATTGATTTAATCAAAGCTCTTTAGGAAATAAACAGAAAATCCACTGCATTAAATATAAACATTGACTGGTAAACTCATCCCAATTTTAAAAGCATTAACATGGGGATGGAGGAAATAAAGAAGCTTATCTTAGATAGAAGAGGTGTGGCGTAATGAAATATGGACTTTCACACTTCCAAGGATCTAAAAGGTGAACTATTTCCGTCTCTCACCACATGCAAGAATCTCTGCAGAGCTGTTGTGCTTAATCTAGGTTTAATGAGTAGGATTCAGAAGTTACTCTGACCTCCCTGAAATTATAAGCAAAATTATATTTGTGTGTATGTGTATAGATTTTTCCTAGGAATGATCCACATATTTCATTAGCCTCTTCAAGCCATTATTGACCTCAACGTTCTTGAGAGCCACTAACCTAGACTACCCCTTGTGGGTGATCATTCAGTCTGAGTTTGCAACTCTTCCAACTATTAAAAAGCCTTCGCTAACTTGACCTAATATTTTCTGCCACATACTGTTAGGTCCTGGTTCACAATAT
>CM052447.1:18375410-18451508 GCA_028533085.1 Varecia variegata
CAATACTGTGGAGCAGTGGTTTTCAAATTCTGGTTTAAGAATGGGTGTTGGTGCATGATGTTTTCACTAGCCTACAACTAATGAATAAATATATCTGTACAATTTATAGATTTCCAAAGTTGCCACTTCCAAATCTCATTGAGGGGATCTCCATTGAGACTTGTCTGCTTCTACACCACAATATTTCTACCACCAGGTACAGCACAGCACATAACAATCATTCCATGAATTTTTTATGAATAAACAAATAACTGCAGTGTCCTATTTTAGAAAGAACTATTGTTTATTCTGTTATTATGTTCTTTTCGGTGTTAAAACTTTTTTTTTTTTTTAAAGGAAATAATGATGTTAGATAGAAGTTATTTTTAATGCCCTTGGCACAATAAGGGGATAAACATCCTATCTTGGTCCCATAAACTTATTTTTCAAAATTTCTTTGGATTGAGAATACAGAAACCTGGAAATCACTATGTAATCTAATTCTCTTATCTTAAAATGGGAAATTGCTGGTCAGGGAGAGGAAATAACTTGCCTAAAAACCCAGTAACTAGATTATTATCTGTTCCTCTGTGCTTCTTTTTATTTTATAGATTATAATAATAGGTTGATTGGCTATTTATTTATTGTGTTTTTATGGATTACAACAGTCTCAGAAACAGCATTGTAAGCTCCTTGAGAATGTGGATCCTGCCTCTTGTTTTGTAGGTATAGTAACAGATAAAAGTAAGGAGCTTCTATTAACCATCATACTCATTTCAGAGTATAAATTAAGACAAGGAAAAAGATGCCTGGACATGACATGTAAACCAAGTAAATAATCTGCTATCTGATCTGTCCCACGTAGGACAAGAAATTGATTTATAACAGCTCAATCACTTCATAAAGGTTGATAAACAAACAGAACTTTCACCTTGAACATGAATTCTGAGACTAGGATTGGAAGCTGATTGATATCCCCTGCACACCCAATCCTTAAAAGAAAAGAAAAGGATTAAGAAAGGACATACTTTCTGCATCCCATTGAACACTAGGATATCACAAGGAAGGATCACATTTCTAACATTAAACCAAAAATGAAATATGTATACCTAAATACCTAAATGAAACGAACTTTAATAATGAATCAATAAAAATTAGATAGATTTAATAAATTAGATAGATCTAGTCAGTATCATAATTTACTTTTGTCCAGGCATTTTCTGTAGATGCCCGACAAAAAAAAATAACAGATCTTTCTTTAACTCTATTCTGTTATTATTTTGTACCTTTCTTCTTTACCTATTATTGGTTATTTGAAAAATCTAATTAGTAATTTGATTGAAAGCTCCCTTTGCACTACTTGGTCAGAGTGCACACTCTTACCAAAATTGACCTGTTCTGCTAAGGATTGTTCTTTCCTTGTCCGGTTCTAATTGCAACTGTGTTTTATTTTTGCTTCTAACTTTAATTGTCATTTCTTATATAAGTTTGTTACTATTTCTCACAAAAAAAGGAAAAGGCTTTTTGTGTCTTAAACGGTAGTGAAGTAGGCAGAACTTCCTCTTTTTCATTTTGCTTTTTTCTATTTTATGAGTTTATACACTTGCATGCATTAATTGTGCAAATTAAAAAATATGGAATAAAAACAAAATTAAGCCCTAATCTCATAAAAGACCATGTCCCTATATATTCTGCTGGTTCTAAATTTGCCCATATCAGCAAAACCAATTAAAAGAAGTAAAATATTAAATTTGGAAATTATACTGTATTTTTTATTATTGATGTATTTGGGGCACTTATGGAGACAACTTTAGCCTTAAATGTGGCCATAAGACAGATCATGAACAATGAATCAAGATGGCAACTTGATTTTTACTGCAAAATGCCCATATTCTGAAAAGGTGAGGGAGTGGGCAATTTGTACATGGCAGTTCTGGGGAGACACATTCTGCATCAGCATCGCAATCAAACACTTGGCTGTGAGCCTTTGTATGTCACTTGTCTTCCTCCTACTGCAGAATGTCAGCTGAGGAGAGCCTGTTCTTAATAATAATAAAAAAAAAAGATAATAGAGAGGGAAGCAATTCTTCTGAGATTGCCTTAATGCTACTTCAGTTGCTGTCAGCGCACTCATAGCCTCAGGGGACAAAGTCATCCAGTCAGAATGCTGCCATCTGGGGATACGGCACCCCATCCCAGGTCTGCTCACAGGGGCTTATTAATTGTTAGGAGAATGACAAATGTTTTTGTGTGTACTCCACAGCAATGGATCAAATGGGTTAAGTCCAGTCGATTCATGCACTTAATTCACTTGTTCTCTGGAGGCTGATCTGACTTTATAGATGGATTGAGATGCAAGTGTGTGTGTGTGTGTGTGTGTGTGTGTGTGTTTGGGGTGGACCTGGGGCATATTTACCAGAAGAATGCAATGCCAGGACAAAAACTTCTTTCTGGGGGTTTTGAAGCTGGTGAACTCTAGAAAGGGTTAACTCTAAGTTCTACCCTTTATTACATTTGCACAGCACATTTCCATTTACAAAGTGCTTTCACATTGCAATCTATAATTTGATCCTAACAAGATCAAATTACTAAGACAGGAATAATTATCCTTCTATTTTTTTTTCCAAGATGATGAGTGAGGTTACACTACTTGTCTAAGGTCATATTGTTGCTAAGTGGCACAGCCTAATCTCCAACATAGGACTCTTATCTATAAACATTGTGTTCTCTCCCTATTACCAGATTTGCTGACCAGTAGCCATATAACAATTAATCTGTTTGCCTTTATGTTAACTTAAATTCTGAATGTACCAAATAGCTGTGAAATCTGGTTTATCATTTAAATGATGAGGGCATTTCTTTTTCTGGTATAAATAGAAAAATGTTCTCATAAAGTTGCAATAATATACTGCTGACATTCAAATTGTCATCACACAGATTATCTCATTTAAATTGCAGAATAACTCTTTGAGATAAATTGGAAAGATAGAGTTTTTTTTTTTTTGTGACAGTTTGTTTAGTGTCCATAGCAGTTCATTTTTTAAATATAAGAAAGGCTTCATTAACCCATCAAATACTCTTCCAGCATTGAGGAATTTCTGTAGGCTTTCTATGGTAGCATTGTTTATTTTCCTTTATCCTGACTTCATCCCAGATATCTTTCTGTTTTCCTTATTTCTCCGTACATGGCAGCCTGAAAATCGTATTCCCCCTCCCAGCCCTTGACATCTACTATTCTAAACTTGACAGAGAACTACACGTCACCACTTAGTTGGGGAAAGAGATAATTTAACACATTTTACTGGCAGAGAAACTGAGGCCCACAAGTTAAATGACTTACCTAGAGACTGCCTATAACTCCTGACCAATGGTATTTTGTCCTTATGGAGGCCCATCATGAAGTCTCCGCACTAGAGCTGACTTCTGGAGCAAGCATATAAACCATATTTCTTTGGAGTACTGCTTACAGATCAACCAAAGAGGCATTCTCTGGTGTAGTGATTTCAGGAGTTGTCGTGTTTCTCTAAATAGCTGCTGCAGTGGTTGACTTACTGATGGAATTCTGCTATGGGATCAATATTTATTTCTTTCATTATCCATCTAATGTCTAATGTCATTAAACCCCTTTAATCACTATACTATTGACATAAACTAAATTTTCAGTCCTTCTGGAATAGGAAGGAAGAAAAATAATATGAGGATAGATTGTGGGGACAGGAGGGCTCGAATATAGTCACAATAATACTTGCCATGTTCCAGGCATTGTTGTGCAACTTTCCATGCATTTTACCATCTAGTCTTCAAAATGGCTCCATTGTGCCTAATGTAATCATAAAAGGAAATTAACTTATATAGATGGAACGATTTTTCCAAAGCCATGGTGGTGGAAACATACTTTTGTTTGTTTGTTTTAATATACTCAAGATCATGCCTTTCTACTATACTCTTCTGCCTCAGGCAAGATATTTTCCAGGAATGTGGACAAAGTATTCTTTCTTTTTTAATGCAAAAAAAGTAACCATAGAGCTTGCTGTTACTCCAATATAAAAGACAGATTTGTCTTATTCCATGTAGGTCCATACTTGTTCCACAACAGTGCCCTCTGACCTAGACTTTTACTATACACATTACTTTTCAACTATGCTATGTTGGTTTCAGACTGCAGAATCTGAGAGCCTAATCAGCAATTTTTAGCAAAAAAGACCAATAAAGGATGTTTTTCTACCAATGGAAGTCACCAAAGCACTGAAGACTGTCACTGAAGCCCAGAGCAATTAGTGCTGGGAAGCGATTCATCCCACATCTTCCTAGGGGACAGGCCTCAGTCAGTATGGAAAGTCAGCAATGAGTCTGTGGCTCCCAGGACCTCCAGTTGTTGCCTTTATCCTTCTTGCAACATAAACCTCTCACTTTTCCTTGGAGAGTGTATCTTGTACTCTGTTGTGCATTTTTGCCTCCTTTCTACATGTGTAAGCAAAGGTGAGGTCTTTTGGGACGTGAATATCAGGCATTGCGCAGCATGTTGGGGAAGAATTTGGGCTAGAAGGCATTTTCTGTACTTTTGAAAGCTTATCCTAAAGGAGGCAGTGTGGTGGTGGAAGGAGCCTTGAACTGAGAATCTGAGTCACCTGGTTTCTGGGCTGAGCTTTGATGCTGAGCTGCTCCATGGCCATGAACAGCCACATTGAGTGACTTCACACTTGCTTTGATTTTTGCCAATTGCTTGACTTCTGGGCAAAGAAACTATATTAGTCAGAGTTCTCCAGAGAAAGAGAACCAGTAGCGTATGTGAGAGTGTGTGTGTGTGTGTGTGCGTGTGTGTGTGTGTGTGTGTGCGTGTGTGTGTGTGTGTCTGTGTATAGATAGACAGATTATAAGGAAGTGAATCACGTGATTATGGAGGCTGAGAAGTCCCAAGATCTGCAGCCAGGGAGCTAGAGACCCAGGAGAGCCAATGTAATGTTCCAGTCCAAGTCCAAAGGCTTGAGAACTAGAAGAGCTGATAGTATAAAGTTTAGTCCAGAAGCCAGCAGGCTTGAGATCCAAGAAAAGCTGATGTTTCAGTGCAAGTCTGAAGGATGGAAAAAAAGACCAATGTTCCAGCTCAGGCACTCAGGCAGCAGAGACAGAATTCTTCTTTACTTGGGCTTTTTATTCTATTCAGGCCTTCAATGGATTGGATGAAACCAACCCAGCAATTTAGTGTGCCTATGTATGGTTCAAAATACGGGTTCAATCCAGACCTGCAGGAGGCAAAGATTTGCCTTTATTGGAATGCCCACAAGAGTACCCTCTCAGGTTCTTGGCCTTCTAAAATATGTGGACAAACCTGATGTGTAGAGGGATCATCCTTAGAACTTCCATCGTGGGCTAATTTTCATGGATTGTGAAATGGGAAATGACTGCTAATGAGTACAGGGTTTCTTTATGGGGTGATGGAAAAATGTTCTAATATTGATTGTGGTGATGATTGTAAAACTCTATGGATATGCTAAAAACTATTGGATTGTGCATTTTAAATGGATGAATTATATGGCATGTGAATGATATCTCCATAAAGCTTTTTTTATTTAATGTCCTTAGAACATACCCTAGCTTTTTTCAGTGTCTTAGCCCATACTCTTGTCAGGTTTTAGCTTGAGAAATGTGTGCCATTTGGGACCAGGAATTCTTCTCTTGTAATAAAAGCAATGTATACTTTCCACAAGATATTCAGGGCAAGAGTATATAGTGGGCTTACTATTTGTGCAGCTGAAAGGCTTGAAATTATAATTTCTTCTTTGATATGACATTAGTCCTACATTTCTGGATGCAAATTTGACATGATTTGAGAGAAATTAAGAAGAACCATCCATCCCAAACAGAAAGATAGTTATTTAATCTTTGGGGATAAGCTTTGCAGTCTCCGATTCTCTTTGTAACTACTAATCTTACTTTTAATGAATCCCTTAAATCTTTACTTTAGGGCAAATTGGTCGATCTAATCAGATCCCTGTATGATAATGTATGTGATGTTTATAATAGTATTGAAATTATTGAAGGTGGAGAGGTTGTTGAAAGGAGAGGTAGGGACTAGAAGTGGAAGAGAACAGATCAGGGGAGAAGAGGGAGAAAGAAAATAAAATGGTTGAAAAAAGGAGAGAGTCAAGACCAAACTCCTTAAAGACCAAAAATGTTCCTTTCATACAAGGTTCCACCAACCCTAAGCTATATAGTCTCCCCTCAGCAACTTGGGTGACTCAGCAGAGGACGAGGTGCAGGAACAGTTGTATGGGAGATCCACTGCCCAACTTCCCTGTCCCTTGCAATATGAAAGTTCCTCTGATGGAATAGCCTCTCCACAAACTCTACTCGTAGGGTTCCTGTAGAAGTAGCCATGTTTTTATTGCATACATGAGCCCTCCTAGCTGGCCAAAGCTGTTGTCAAGGAGTCGGCATGTATCCAGGCTATAAAAAGAAGTCCCTGACTTAGAATTTCTGGCATCCAATAATTGTTTTCTCAACAATTGATTAAGCCAAGTTCAATATAGGCCACAATATTATTTTAACATCTAGGTACCCAAAGGGAACTCTGAACAGAATATTTTCAGTTGATATTTCTAATAAAGGTTGATGTTATTATTTGCTCCAGGATAGTTACTGCATACTCCATGGGATTAAAACAAAAAAAAAACAACAACAACAACAATAAAACAACTCTCAAGCTATTGAAAAGTTAGTGTTACTTGAATTGATTGATAATAGCTCAGATCACACACAATAAACCAGTAATTGAATCTAACACATCATAAACATCCATTTTCACTTTACCTCCTGGCTGAGCAGATGATGTTGCCTTAAATTTTTAAAATTTTATGATAAAATGCTTAAACTGATGTAATATAATAATGGGGCATTAACATCAGGGATAAGATTATGTCTCTGCTGCTTTGCTACTTTATGGAGGGTGAGAATGTATTGATATTACTAATGATATTTCATGGCCGAAATCACAGCTATTGCTACCAAATATTTTTGACGTGGAAGGAGCTATCTGCAGTAGAGAAAAGCCTGGGGACTTGTTCTATCTCCAATTCTGCCAGTTACTAGCTGTATGAACTAAATAGAAACCTTTCCCTCTCTGACCCTTTGTTTCTCCATTTATAAAATTATGGTATTAGATTAGATGAACTTTAAGTCTTAAATCTGTATATGACACGTGCTCCTTAAACCATAGCATTAAGCCAGACAGACCCAAAACATCAGTACTGCTCTATGAATGGCTTTGTACAAACAATACGTAAGTTGGTTTCAGAGGAACTAGTGTGTAAATGTCTGCTACCTTTTAGCCTATACTAAGACACATAGATGAACTAAAGCTCAACCTCTCTCAAATTGAAAGTGGGTTTATGTCTATAGCCATGCCACCCTAAATGTGACCAATCTCCTCTGATCTCGGAAGCTAAGCAGGGTTGGGGCCTGGTTAGTACTTTAATGGGAAAGTTTGTATAAATTGGTATAATAATATCTACTGTATCTTGCAGAATTCTTGTAGAGCACAAATGAAATATTGCATGCAAGATTCTTAAACTTTTATAAGCTTTTCACGAATAGCAAAATGGTAACAGTAAGTAGTAGTTTTAAAGTAATTGTAAGGCCAGCTAATGTTTAATTGAGCACTAACTATATTCCTTGCACTGCCTTGACCATTCTACATGCATTGTTCCATTTTATCCTCATAACAATCCTTAGAGAAAATTACCTTAATTTCCCCTTTTTGTAGTTAGAGTACCAGCCTCAAAAATTTGAGTACTTGCTCGATGATGCAGTTAACAAATGATGGCACTCAGATTCAAACCTCAGGCAATCCGACTCCAGAGCAGGAGCTTTTACTCACTACGTTATGACGATTTATTCCTTCAGTATAAAATAGATTCATATTTATATGTGAAGAGTTTTACTTCCAGCAATATTCTTCTCTGAAACCAACACTTCCACTGAGAATATCAGAAAAGCTATACCCAAAACTTTGTTTAAAGATATTGGAGAGCTACTAAGGCAGTGAGCATTCAAGGAGTTAACCTGCGAGAAAGAGGAACTCAGAGATGCGAAGGTGGCATTCACCACCATTGTCGTTTTGAGGCATCGACCAAAAATTGCAGCTGAAAGGTTGAAAAGCTGACTCGAAACTTTCGTAGTCTCATGGAGCTAGGGAACACAAATTGTCCACCAGTAGGTTTCCTGGTAGGTACCCTAGGTTTGCAATTGTGACTTCCTGTTAACAGTAAATTTGAACTGGGATGAAATTAACCCTCAGAAAAGACTAAATTCTCCCTCTAAATAAACTTAATTCCTTATTGTATTAAGATGATCCAGTCCTACTCAATCTGGCCCCTCTAAGCAAAAGCAAATCTCTTAAGACAAATGGCATCATCCAAGGCCTCAAAGACACTCTGATTTTTCACACACAATGAAAATCAAAATTCAGGCAAAAAAAAAAAAAAACACACTGTATATCAAGAATTGACCAAGGACTGTGAGTTTATAACAGAACTACAAGAGATCCAGATATAAAAGTTATGGATTTAAAGTAACTGTAACTAATACAGTAGTTCCCTCTTACTCATGGAAGATGTTTAAATATCCCCAGTTGATGCCTGAAACTGCAGATAGTATCAAACCCTACATACTGCGTTTATATATATATATATATATATACACACACATACACATATAAAAGCTAAAGTTTAATTTATAAATTAGGCACTGTAAGAGATTAACAACAATAGGTAGTAAAAAAATAGAACAATCATAGCATACTGTAATATTTCCTTCTTTATAATTTCATGGATAGGATATTTGTTCTTACTGTAGATCTTTGCAACCTCAGTATATTATTTTTTTTCCTTTTAAGTTGAAAACTCATACTTTTACTTAAAGGAAGCACTTTATGGCTTATCTTTGGCATATTTAAATTGCCAGCATCACTACGCTTGTGCTTTGGAGTCATTACTAAATAAAATAAGGGTTACTTGAACACAATAACTGTGGTCCTGTGACAGGGAATCAGATAACTAAGATAACTAGTAAGTGACTAAGGGGCAGATAGCATCCACAGTATCAATACCCTGGACAAACAGATAATTCGTGTCCTAGATGGGTTGGAGTGTTATGGCATGATATTTCTTCATACTACTCAGAATGGTACATAATTTTAAATTTGTGAACTGTTTATTTCTGAAACTTTCCATTTAGTATGTTCAGACTGCAGTTAACCATGGGTGACTGAAACCATAGAAAGGAAAATTGCAGATAAGGAGGAGACTATTGTATGCTCAAGATATTAAATGACAAGCTGAATAACTTTCATAGAAAATTGATATTTACAAAAAAATAGAAATTCCAGAACTAAAAACTTTAATACCTCAAATTTATAACTCTAAAGGTAGGTTTAACAGTATATTTGGTGAGAACAAATGTGGAAGGATGGTCAGAAAAAAAAATCCAGCCTGAAACACAGGCGAAAGGATGGAAGTGCATAAAAGAGCAAACAGAACATGCTCTTTTGAAAAGACTTAACACGGGTATGATTGAATTCCCAGGAGAGAAGAGAAAGAATGGAACAGAAGCAATACTTTAAGAGACAATGACTTAGAATTTTTCTAACTAAAGAATTTTATACATTTTTTTTCTATTTTGACAATAAATTACTAATAAAAGCTTACAGTTTAGGGGTTATTCTTTACTGTTTAGCTGGGAGAGACCTTTGAGGTCATGGAAATTCCAAGCCACCCTGAAATATTAGTTGGAGAAAGACAGACATTTAGGGACATTGTACTTTGAGAGTAGGAGGGAACTTTGATGATGTGAAATTTGCTAGAATGAATGAGAAATGTGGGGAAAAATCAAGTAGAGAAATCTGGGTTCAGAATCTTTCCTTTCGCATGTACATCGAGCAACAGGAATATTATGGGTGTAGACCTCAAGTCATGCTTTCTCATAAACTCTGTCATTCAGCTTCTTTGTGCCTCAACTTCTTCAGCTAAGAATAGGAATAATAATACATCCTTTACACAGTTTTTATGATAACTTACATAGAATTTTTAAATGACAGTGTATGCAGAGAATTGGCCTAATGCCTGCCACATTTAGGGGACTCTATTAATATTAGTCTCCCTCCTCCCATTTTTTACTTCCTGTATTAATTCTGATATTTGTTTCTGACTTCTGTGCAGGGTTTCGTGTGCCCCTGTCTAGGTTGCAATAGTCTTTTGCTCAGAAGAACTAGAAACAAGAAATTGGAATGAGTTCAGGTACACAGCAGTTTTATTATTAATACCCCTGTTAAAATGCAGTTACCCAGATGTTTGGAGAAAAGAGACAAGGCAGATAGTTAGAATTTACAGAAACTTCTTGAAAAGCTAGTGTCATAATCAGTAGGAAAGGAACCAAGTAATAGAAAAATCTGTCAGTCTTCAAGAACAGTAAACAGTGTTCACAGGAGTATTTTGGGGAGGCCTCCTATATGCCCACTTCTGGTGAGACGGTTTTAGTCAGTCAGCGGGTTATGTTTTCTCTTCCTATTTCATCACTGGAGCTGTTTCCTTTTCCCTGGTGGTAGATGACTTGATGTTTCTTGTACTCCTGTTTCTCACTGGTAGCATAATCTCAAAATTAACACTTGTGAAAGAGAAGAATTGGGCAGAGAGAAGTTTAGCTATGAAGTAAACACAGTGACATCCTTGGCCAAACCCACAGGGAATTCCTACTGGAGTTCTTATTTTCTATAATATCAACCTACTCAAAACATGATATTAAATAACATGCACTGAGCAGTTTTTACCCAAGTAGCAAAAGCAAAGTGTGTGTTTGTTGGGGGTGGGTGGCCATGACTGATATCTATCCTGGGGTAAATTAAGGTTTTCCCTTGCTCACACCATACTTCCAAAGGTCCCAAATCCTTCTAATAAATATTAAGTGGTAATATTGTTGTGAGGATGAAATAAGTAATATATGTGACATCTTAGAATATAGAAAGCTTTTATTAACTAATAGTTAATATACTGGCAAGGCTGATGGTAATGATGGTGGCCAGTGTTTTCTAGCAGAAGTTTCAGACAATTGTAAGATACATAAAAAGAAAGTTGGCTGGGCATGGTGGCTCATGCCTGCAATCCTAGTAATTTAGGAGGCCAAGGTGGGAAGATCACTTGAACCCAGGAGTTTGAGACCAGCCTGGGCAATATAGTGAGACCCTGTCTCTAACAAAAAATTAAAAATTATCCAGGCATGGTGGCACATGCCTTTTGTCCCAGCTATTCGGGAGGTTGAGGCAGGAGGATGGTTTGAGCCCAGTTGGAGGTTGCAGTGAACTATGATTACATCACTGCACTGGAGCCTGGGTGATGTGCTGGATAATGACAAAGCAAGACCCTGTTTCCAAAAAAACAAAAACAAAAAAACAACAAAGAAAGAAAAAAAAAAGAAAGAAAGGTACTAGAGGTTGAAACTATAATAAGATTTTAGAAAGAGAAAATTAGTTCATGACTGACTACTAGATCTACCACAGATAATTTAGGGGGGGAGATAATTCTGTCTTGCGACCATGCAGATGAGTATTTCAGAATGACTTCATAGTTGAGTGTCCATACTCTTTGGGACAAAAACTCACTCTCGCAAACTACAACAAGCCAGGCAAATTGCCCCATGGAGATGACTGAGAGAGAGTAATTCTCTGTGTTCTTCAGTGAGAGGTTTTCTTGCTAGCTCTGGCAACATTTGGGACACAGTATGGTGGTGGAAGTGCTATAAAGATGAAAAATGGTAGGATAATTTGTAAACTCCAAAGCATGATGATGATAATTGTGGAAGCTTCATTGTATATTTTTTCAGTGTCTGAGCAAGACCTTCACGAGGTAGTATTCCTATATTAATACACAAACACAAATACTAACATACTACTCTCTTGAATATTCTGGAAAAAACATTTGGAAGAACCTCTTAAATAGACACTGAACTTGGAAAATACAGGAATATGTGTTTTCCTCCGAATGAATAGGCATAAATATAACTTCAAAAAGTAGATAGCTGTGTCTTTATTGTAATTATCTGTATTTGTATTCATGAAGCACAATTTCATACTCTTTCATCTCAAAATTGAGATTTCTATATAGGAGGAATACAGAGAGCTACTGTATGATATTTAGTTTGAATTGTATGGTGTTTTCATTTGCTTGCAGAGAGGAATTTTAATGTTTCATATTTTGAAGATGCCGCAAAGAATGAAACCAGACAGAATTTGAAGAATTAGGTAAACACGTACCCTATAGCTCTATAAGGGATTCAGAAATCACAAGGTCTAACTTCAGTGCAGAAAACTAGACATTTATATCTGGCTTCATGGAATCTATGGTTATATCCATATATCATTAATGAAAAGGAAAGTCTACCAATTAACCAGACTGGTAAGCCTTAAGTATTCTTTTGTATTTATTCATCCACCCACAATAATTTGAAAGCACAATGTAGAAAGCACGCAGCTCCTTGAAAGTAGCATTCACTTCTTGTTGTTCATATTGTATCCCCAGAGTTTGGTACAATAGTTGGCATGAGGTCAGTGCTCAAAAATATTTGTTGAATTAGTGCATGAATAAATGAATGAAAGTATTGTTCTAGGTTCTCTAGCTGATAGCCAGAAGAATCAGACAGAGATCATAGATCCTCATCTCCTCCTAATGCCTTCACCAACTGCCCCTCCGCTCTTCAGGCTGTAAATATTGCTGGTTGCCAAGGTTTCCACTCTCTATCCTCTACCGACAATTTCACCAAGCTCAAATTTTTTTCTTCTTTTAAAATGAATTGAAAATGTACAATCAGAAAACTATACGCAGATCATAAGTAGATAGTATCATGAATTTGTACAAGGGGAATACACTCACGAAACTGGCTTACTCAGGATGTAGCATATGACCAGCAGCCCAAAAGCCTCCCTCAAGCCCAATTTCAGACATTATTTATTCCCTGTTTATCTCAATGATTTTAGTTTTCACAAGATTTTAGTTTTACTTGCTTTTAAACTTTATATAAATGGAAACACAGTATACTCCTTTTTGTCTGGCTTCTTTCACTCAATATTATATTGGGGAGAATACTTCATTTTTATTTCTGGATACTATTTATTGCATGGATATAACACAGCATATTTATCTATTCTACTGTTTTTGGATTGTTTCTTGTTTTGACTACTAGGATTAATGCTTTGGATAATTTTGTATACCCTTTGATGCACATAGTTAATCATTTTCTTGAGCATATAAGGAGAGTAATAGGGTATTTACTTTTCAGTTTAAATATATTTTCTCCAAGTATTCTCCAAAGTCATTGTATTGGATCAGCAGTGTATGAGAGTTTCAACTGCTTCACATTTCTGCTAATACTGGCAATTTTTTTCCATTTCATTTTAGCCTTTCTGGGGGATGTGTAATGGTATCTCATTGTGGCTTTAATTTGCATTTCCTTAATAAATAATAAAATTGAGGTCCTCTTTATATGTTTATTGTTCATTTGGATATCTTCCTTGGTAAAGTGCTTTTTTGGCCATTTTCTATTTTTCTATTGAATTTTAGGAATTTTAAATTCCTCTGGTTGTGAGTGCTTGTCAGTTAAGTGTATTGCAAACATAGCCTCTCATTTTGCTGCTTGATTTTTTACTCTTTCTATGGTGGATTTTATTTTGCATTTTCTTTTCCTTTTTTAAAAAAAATTTTAAAGTATTATGGGGGTACAAATGTTTTTTGTTCCATCAATCACTTTTGTAAGGGTCAAGGTTAAAAGTGTGCTTGTCACCCAGATAATGTTCATTGTACCCATTAGGTAGGTTTTCAGCCATACTCTCCTCCCCCTGTCCCTGCTTCTTGATTTCCTTTGAGATATCCTTTCCTCTGTGCACATGTGTGCTCATCAGTTAGTTCTAATTTAATAGTGAATACATGTGGTGTTTATTTTTCCATTCTTGTGATACTTCGCTTAGGATAATGGTCTCCAGTTCCATCCAAATTGTTGCAAAAGGCATTAAGTCATCTTTCTTAACGGCTAAGTAGTAGTCCATGGTATACATATACTACATTTTGTTAATCCATTCATGAATTGATGGGCATTTGGGTTGATTCCACATGTTTGCAATTGTGAATTGTGCTACAAGAAACATTTAAGTGCAGGCATCTTTTTGATAAAGTGACTTCTGTGATTTACAGATTCAATGCAATCCTCATCACAATACCAATGTCATATTTCACAGATCTAGAAAAAATAATTCTATGCTTCATGTGGAACCAGAAAAGAATCCGAATAACCAAAGCAATGTTAGGCAAAAGAAACAGATTGGAAGGTGTCACATTACCAGACTTCAAACTATACATGTCTATAGTAACCAAAACAGCATGGTATTGGCACAAAAATAGAGACATAGACCAACACAACAGAACAGAGAACCCAGATATAAAACCATCCACATACAACCAACTGATCTTTGACAAAGCAGACAACAATATACACTGGGAAAAAGAATCCCTATTACATAAATGGTGCTGGGAAAATTGGACACCCATATGCAGAAGAATGAAACAGGATCCATATCTCTCTCACCACTCACAAAAATTAATTTACGATAGATAAAGGACTTAAATATAAGGCATGAAACCATAAGAATTCTAGAAGAAAACATGGGAAAAACTCTTCTAGACTTTGGCCTAGGCAAAGAATTTATGAAGAAGACCCCAATGGCAATCACAGCAAAAACAAAAATAAATAAATGGGACTTGTTTTAATTTTTGATGAGAGAAGTTATTAAATTTGAAGTAATCCTGTGTAAGAAATATTTTTTCCCTCAAAGTTATGAAGGTAATTTCATATATATGCTAAAGCTTTATTGTTTTACTCTTTCTGTTTAGATCAACATTCTACCTAGAATTAATTTTTTCATATAGTATGAAGTAGAAATTAGGATATGCGTTTCTATATGGATATCCAATTTATCTAGCGTAATTTATTGAACAGCCCATGATTTCTCTACTTCTCTATAATATTTGTCACCTTTGTCATCAGTCAAGTGACCATATGTGTAAGAGTCTCTTCCTGGACTCTCTTTTACTCCATTGGTCTCTGTATTTGTCTCCTGTGCTAATGTAGTATGCTCACATTTACTATGGTTTCATAATAAATTATGATACTTATAAAGTAAGTCTTCCAACTTTGTTCTTTTTAAATATAGTACTGGTTGTTCTTGTGCCTTTTAGTGTTCATATTATTTTAGAATCAGCCTATAACTTCTTTCTCTCTGTCTTTGTCTCCCTCTCACACACATGAACCTTTAGCAAAGTTGGTTAAACATTTAAAAATCAATAAATGCAATTTATCACACTACCAGAAAAGGGGGGAAATACAAGTTCAGTATTTTAATCTTACATACACTTTGAATTCCATAATATAGACCACGTATAGCCATGCATATGTGGTACATACACACACACACACACACACACACACACACACACACACACCCAATGCAGCTAAAACTGCTGGGAGAGGCAGCCGGAAGGATGTAACATCTAAATTGAATATTGACAAGGAGACTCCTAGGTTTCTGGCTTGAGCAGCTGGGTCACAGATGGTACCATTTGCAGAGATATAATAGAGATATAATATCCAGTAAGATAGGATAGGGCTGAGGTGTAAGTTTATTTTGGGACATGTTGGGTGTTTGGTATTTGTGGGACATTTCAATGTGACTATCCATTTAATATTTAGATGTGTAATTCTGAAGCTCATATTAGAGGTCAGTATAGAGGTCAGTAAATGTTAGTTTTTAATATTAACTAAAGAAGAATTCAAACATTGGAAAAGTCGGAAAAATACAGGTTACAAGTAGACCGTAGTATATCTGTGTTGAAGAGCAAGTTGTGAAGGAGAGTTTTAAAAATTTCGGTTGTCAAGTAAAAAGAGATTTAATTCACAGAAGACATTGAATAATGTCCTAAGCAGTATGAATTCTGAAATTTGAATTCATCTGAGTTATACTATTTAATTAATAGAAGTAGGACAGAGGGGGCAGGTAGCCAGGTAGTCTTCACTACCTTAATTCCATACCCATTTCAGGTAGCACTAACTGATGCTACTCCCAGATGCGGCTTCTAGATTCTCAATAGACTTGTCCAGACAGGCATTGCTAATCAGTCAGGAAGGTATTTGCTATCTCTGAATGGCAAGTGCAAGTTTCTGTGGTTTCGTTTAATTTTGCATGTGCAGACATAGCCAAAGTAAGGGGAGAAACTAGACAATCACTAACCAAATGATATAAGAACAATTGAAAGAATAATTGTCAATTAAAAAGCACATTTTCAGTCTATACACTGAAATTTCCAGGCTGTTCTTTCATCCCTTGTGTTAGTATGGCCTATCAGAGCTTTTAAAGTAAGTCCATATATATATATAATATACATATATACACATATATATGTATATATAATATATACATATACACACACATATATGTATATATAATATACACACATATATGTATATATAATATACATACACACATATATGTGTATATAATATACATATACACACATATATGTATATATAATATACATACACACATATATGTATATATATACACACATATATACATGATCTTATTTCATCCTCAGAACAGCCCATAAGGTTTTGGAACTAAACATGCAGAATTCACTTTGCAGGTAACTAAACTGATATGGCATAATACCTTTAAAATTCCTCGAGTAAGTTGATTTTAGCACCAAGCTTGACCCCTTGGCCTTGGACGCCTAATTCAGAGTTGGGGGGACGGGGGACTGATTTTATGGGTAGGTTTTGCCCTCTACCTCAGTTCTCTAGTATGGATCCAGTTTCTACTTAACTAGTAATAATCATCAGCTTTATCAGAAACACATTTTCCTTTCTTTTATTACAATTCCCTTTTAGTTTATTTAGCTCAGATACTGAGCTTCGGAAGTGATCTTTGAAAAGAATAGATGTTTAATGAATTGCAGGTTCCCTCCTATCTCTTGTTTAGAGTGTCTCTGAAATATTGAATTAATTGAGACCCAGAAGCCCAGTAATAGGAGAATAATGACTTTTCGTCAACTTCAGCCACACCCTGAGAACATCAGTTTAGGAGTTCACAATTTATGTCTTTTACGATCTTCGATCTCCTTGGCTTGTTTTCTGGAATCTCATTGGAAGCGGGCACAGAATTATTCTGTATGTTTGTTAATTAAGACATGTGCAATGTGGTATCATTAGAAAGGCACAATCGAATTGGAAAAAAATCACCTACCAAGGAAAGAAACAGAAATGGAAAGCTGTGCTTTCCCATGACTGGAATGCCCCATACTGCCCTTTTCTACGTTATAAATCCTGAACTATACACTCTTTGTACTAACAATCCAGTCTCTCCTATCTCCCTCCACCTTGCTCTTCTCCTGACCTTTAACTAACAATCGTAATCTTTATCAGAAGTACATTTTGCTTTCTTTTATTACAATTCTCTCGTGTTTTATTTAGCTCAGCTACAGAGCTTCAAAAGTCATCTTTGAAAAGAATCAATGCTTAGTTAATCGGAGGTTTCCTCCTATCTCTTATCTAGGGTGCTTATACCCTAGATGGAGTTGTAAAGTGATGATTTGAGCTCCCCACCCCAATTCAATCCTTCAATCCATAAATGCATAGGGAAACTCTAAATTGAGTAAAAGTCAGCAGTTTTCTTTACTGCGGGACTCAGAGCCCTTCTGTCTGCAGCAGAGTAATATAGTACTCAGTGCCTCTTGTCTTTTACATGCATTTTGACTTCTGATTGCATTTTATTTCATTTTCTATTTTGTGGTAAAATTTATCTTTTCTGTTATTTTTTTTTTTTTTACGTGTGAAAAGCTTCTGTCTAAAATTAGACCTTAAGTTTCTTGATACTGGGGATATAATAGATTTCTTTTCCAGATCCCATAATACCCAGTGTAGTATTGAGATTATGTTATTAATTTCATGTTTTAGATGTGGAAATTGAAGGTAAGAGAATGATGTAAGTTTCTTAGGGTTTCTACTCTCTGCCCAATGACTTTTTTATGCTGCCTCGTCTCTGTTTTCCTGTCTGTGAAATGGGGGTAATAATAGTACCTCCTTCTTAGTTTTTTTAAATGAAGATTAATTGAGTTAATTCATGCAAATGTTTTTGCAGTGTCTAGCATAAATACTCAATAAAAAGTACATAAATTGTTATATGTAGATTAATACATGAAAGAAAATATAATGTATTGTGTCTACCCAGCAACTTAAGTCTTTAAGCCAGGTTGTCCAAAGTGCAGCAATTGTACTTTTGCACCCAGTTTATCGAGAATATGAACCGCTTTTTCTCTTGGTGACTTCCAAGCAGTGCAGCCAGCCACTAGAAGACAGAACAGCTTGACTGTGGAAAACATTCTATTTCAAGGTATTGGACTATAATGAGATTCAACCCTAGGCTCACTGTGTTCTAATCTGAAAAGCTCTGTTCCCTCTTTTATGACCTCCCTCAAGAAAGAAAATTTCCTAATTTAGTACTGTGGGGTGGAGGAGAAAGAACCTGATCAATTTTAGCATGTCTTAGCTTCACTAGTTTTGTAGACAAAGAAAAATCAAATGGAAGCTTGAAAGAAGGTAGTGGGAAAAATAACAAATTGACACAGCAGTCATTATTAAAAGGTTCCAAGTGTTTGATTATTTTGGATTTGGAGTTATGAGTGGTGAAGTGGAACAAGAATAGAATTTGGAATCAGAGAACCAAGATTCCAAAACTGGCTAGATCATTTCCTGAAAATTGTACCCATTTTCAGATGAGAAGACAAATGTTGTCTTCTCATCTGAAAATGGGTACAATAATAGCATCTGCCCCACAGGATTGTGGAGAGGGTAAATGAAAGGGTGAAATGATATGGGAACGCATCCAGTAAACATTCACTATTGTCATTAGAAGGGAAGGACTAGTGTTGTAGTCATTTAACCACCCGGAGAAATGTGACACTCTCAGCATTGTTCTAGCCTATTGTTCAAATGGAACATAAAGCAGTATGTTCAATCTGTAACAGCATAACCTAAGGGCACAAAAATTAGGACCAATTATTTGCACTGTGATATGCCTCCAAGATTTTTTTGTTATTGCTTTTTACGTTTTTGTGTATTTCCCCTGGAAACAACTAAAGCTTCCTTAGTATACAAACATTTTTTTTTTTTATAGCATGATAACAAAGAGTGTTGAAGAAACTTAAAACTGAACTTGATTGTTGCTTATCGGGGGTCAATCACGGGAATGATTAAAATATCAATAAAGTTCTAGTCAAGCTGTGGAGAACAGCAGTTGATTTTCCAGCGTTAATCAACTTCCCTTAACTCTGGAGTACTGAATGGAGGCTTGTGTGTAGAGTGGGTAAGAACACAGACTTTAGTTTCAGACTAGGGCTCAGTTTGCAAGTCTGGCACTTGTGAGCTGCAAAAATTTGGACAAATGTGTAAGTTCTCTTAGCCCTCGTGTCCTTCTCAGTAAAATGGGATTATTAGTTTGCATGTGGACAGAATGTGATGATACATCTGTAGATACTACCCAGAACTTATTAAGCATCCCATCTATTTACAATATTCTTCCTTACTGTTGTACCTAGAGTATTGTTGTACCTTATTGTACTATTACTTAGGTAAGTAGATATCTAGAATCCTGTCTATATCCATTATATATGCTTGAGCTCTAGAGATTTACAGAATGTGAGAGTTGTGTTAGGGCATTAGAGGTCATATAGTTTCAAAGCATCATTTCTCAGAAGGGCTTCTGATGCTCTGATTAGATAGTATCTAATCTAGATGTTCTATCTAGAGTCCAGATCTCTAAACTGCCCCCACCCCTGCAATAGTCTTCCATCCCTTCCTTTCCCTGAAGGACATTTTACTACATGATTGACAGGGATAGACCTAGAGACATGCAGAGTCCAAAGGTAGATGAGACAAATGTTAACCTGTCAGGAAGGGAACTTGAAATAAGTTTGGACTTAAATTAGGGGAGAAACATGCCCTTAAGTCCTTTTCAAATAAGCCTATAGCCAAAGGCAATCACTTGCAGCTAAAGGAATCATTGAGTTAAATGAATTAAAAGTTGTGCGTGTCAAGGACAAATATATTTGCCAACAGTGAGAGACTCATTTAATGAATAGTGGTTAAGGTATAGATATATGCACAATAAAATTCTGCATCTGACAGATTTTTACTACTCTGCATTTCAAGTTTGTACAAGAAGCTAATAATTTTTCTTAATAGGCTATTCTTCCCAAATGCATCTAATCAGTGATAAGAACAAAAAGCCTTCAATTCAATGCCTCAGCCTTTACAATTCATAGGTATGCTTTTTGTATTTTTAAAATAAAATGGCTCTTTGGAGAAAGGGTTTAACAGGCCTAGGTAATGCTTTTAATATGGGTCAGCATTCAGGAATGTCGGAACTGAAATGTCCCTAGGGATCATACTAGAGGTCATTTTTAATATGGGAAACAAAGACACCAAGGTGATTTATAGCTGAAAGTCAAGTTCTCTAGAAATGGTTTATAAGCCTTCAGCTTATAAAGTCTTATGCTTGGGAAAGTTAAGTCGGTGTTCATCTACTGGTTATTACTGAGAGCCTTCATTTCTACCATCCACAAATATATGACTTTGATGTTTGAAGCTACAATATTCTTTGTGTCGGGAATTACTTTTGTTGTGCAAAGGGGTCATGGTCACATGCCATTAGCACCAAATAGTGCAAATATTACACAGTATTTATTGGGGGAAAATTTAGAAGTAAGAGAGTGCAATCTCTTTTACTCATTTCCTGACACATAGGCCAGGTATAGCTTTTCTGTAGATATCATGGTCAACATTCTAAAAGAGAGAGCACATGGCATATGCTCTACATTATTTATATGTTCACAGGCAGGGAACATATATGTGACTATTTCAATGATTTAATGGAGTGGGCTTTTACTGCATCATATAAGCCATTTATACTTATTTCTTCCTAGTTGTGCCTTCAGTGATGTTACATTGCCAGCTTGACATTGGCCATGGTGAGAGTATTTAGACCTCAGAAATAGGACACTACAAATCCAGGATTTTTTTTTCTTCAGTGCTGATTTACTAACACACCACTGCAACTGTATAATTATGGAAGCTTTCTGGTAGAGGAGTGCCCTTGCTAGAATGAGACAAACCTAGACCTGCTGAGCTTAACCCTGCAAAGCTACCAAAAGGAGAAAGGAAATGACTCTAATAGGACCATTCAGATTTATTCCTCATTAGTTCTTTTGTAGAAGCCTTGTTACCCAAAGAGTGAGAATAATGACAACACCACTAACAGCTAATATTAAATAGTCTTTATTGAAGGGAATGACAACAGCATTATGGCAGAAGAAGAGTTTTCAGTGCTCATTCCCCCACAGAAACATCAATTTGAACAATTATCCATGGAACAAAAATACCTTCATAAGAGCTAGGGAATCAAGATGAGAGATTCTTTTGGATAAGAAAAGAGCATTGCAGGTGGTAGGAAGGATAGTTTTACATTACCTTGTGTCACCCTTCCTTCAAGCCTGTGAAGTGCAGAGTGGAGAGAGATACCTTCCACATGAGAAAAGGAGAGTGAAGTGAGCACCTGACTTTGTCACAGACCTCAGTACCAGGTTCTCCCCAGCGAACCCTAGCACTAGTCTGGTTTCCATGGTTCCAGACTCCAGGATGACCCCTGAAGACCCAGGCTCTAAGCCTGCTCCCATGGACTCAGGCTACAGGCCTATCCCAGCGTGAGGTTGGCCCCCATGGATTTGAGCTTCAGGTTGGCTCGTGCAGAAGTAGGCTCCAGGCCTCCTCCCATGGACTCAGGCTCCAGGCCCATCACCACAGACTCAAGCACCAGGCTCACCCCAGGGGAACCTGGTGTCATGGTGGCCCCCATGAATCCAGGCTCTAGACCATCCCACTGGACCCAGGCATCAAGCCCACCTTGCAGATCCTAGTTCCAGTTTTGCCCTCATGGACCCAAGATACAAAATTTCTCACCTAAGGACTCTGGAAGCAAGTCCACCTGTGGACCCCAGCAGCTGGCCCACTCAGATCTCTTTCCCTGCCAAGGCAAGTCTATAAACACTGGATAAGGTACTTACTTTTTTAAATGTACAAACACCCATGTAGGTCCATAAGTAACAGGGGTAATCAGGGAAACAAGATACCACAAAAGGAACAAATTAAAGGATCAGTAACTGACCTTAAAGACATGGAGATCTATGGACTTTCTGACAAAAAATTCAAAGTACGTATCTTAAGAAAGTTCAGTGAGCTACAAGAGAACACAGACAAATAAAATCAGGAAAGCAATGCAAGAAAAAATAAATTTATCAAAGAAATAGAAACCATAAAAAAGAACCAAACAAAAGTTTTGGAAGAGAAGAAGACAATGACTGAACTGAAAAATTCCATAGAAAGCCTCAATAACAGACCCTATCGACCAGAAAAAAAGAATCAGTGAGCTTAAAAATGAGTCATTTGAAGTTACTCAGAGTAATAAAATGAATAAACATAATAAAAATGAATGAAGATAGCCTATGGCACTTATGGAACACCATCAAACAAACTGTTATACACATTATGAGAGTCTCAGACATAGTGAAGAAAGAGAAGTGGGAAGAAAGCTTATTTTAAAAAATAATGACAGAAAACTTCCCAAATCCAGAGAGAAATAAAGATCTGTATCTCAAAGAACTCCAAATAGATTGAACATAAAGAGATCCTCACTGAGATGTATTATAATCCAGTTTTCAAAAGTCAAAGACAAAATTTTGAAAACAGCAAGATAAAAGCAATTTGTCACATATAAGATGCTATTGTTTGAATGTTTGTCTCCCCAAACTTCATGTTGAAATTTAATTCCCAGTGTTGTGAATGGGGCCTAGGTGATGTTTAGATCGTGGAGGAAGATCCTTCATAAATGGTTTGGTTCCATCTTGACAGTAATGAGTAATGAGTTAATCTATTAGTTCCTATGAAAGCTGGTTGTTAAAAAGACAAAAAATAAATGCTGAACGATCTCAAAAAACAGCCTAACTTTACATCTCAAGCAACTAGGGAAAGAACAAACTAAGCACACAATTAGAAGGAAAGAAACAATAAATATCAGAGTAGAAATAAATGAACTAAAGTCTAGAAAAACAATAGAAAAGATTAACAAAACTAAGAATTGGTTTTTTGAAAAGATAAAGTTGATGAAACTTTAGGAAGACTAAGAAGAAAAGAGAGAAGACTCAAATAAATAAAATCAGAAATTAAAAAAGGAGACATTATAACTGATACCACAGAAATACATGGGATTATAAGAGATTACTATGAACAATTATATGCCAACAAATTGAATAACCTAGAAAAAATTGATAAATTCTTAAATGCACACAACCTGCCAAGTCTGAATCATGAGGAAAGAGAAAATCTTAATTACCCAAAAATAAGTAAGGAGATTGAATCAGTCATCACAAACCTCCCAACAAAGAAAACCCCAGGAGCTGATGGTTTCCCTGGAAAAATTACCTCTCACAAAGATCAGCTCATGGTGGATAATAGACTTAAACCTAAGGCATGAAACTATAAGAATTCTAGAAGAAAATGTTGGAAAAACTCTTACAGACATTGGCCTAGGGAAAGAACTTATGAAGAAGATCCCAAAGGCAATATCAACAACAACAAAAATAAATAAATGGGACTTGATCAAATTAAAAAGCTTCTGTATAGTCAATAGCATTGACAATCATAAATACAAAAATATTCAACAAAATACTAGGAAACTGAATTCAACAGCACATTCTAAGAATCATTCACCATGATAAAGTGGGATTTATCTTTCAGATGCAAGGATAGTTCACTATATGCAAATCAATAAATGTGATACATCACATTAACAGAATGAAGAATAAAAATCAGGTAGAGTAATATTTCCAGCTTTGATCTTTTTGCTCAAGATTGCTTTAAATATTCAGGGTCTTGTGTGATTAAATACAAATTTTAGGATTTTTTTCTATTTCTGTGAAAATGCTGTTGGAATTTTGATAGGGATTTTCACCATTGAGTATGATGTTAGCTTTGGGCTTGTCATATATGGCCTTTATTGTATTAAAGTACATTCCTTATATATCTTTTGAGGTTTTTTAGTGATAAAAGGATATTGATTTTTTTATGCATCTGTTGAGAATACCATATGATTTTTATTCTTGAACATTTCAATGTTACCATTGCCTCATAAGGGGTCCCTCTCCTTCCTGTTCAGGGGAGGACCACTACTCTGTTTGTTCAGTAGGATCTATCATCCGTCTCCATCTCAGTAAAACTTTCCTGTAGCTAGTTGGCTCACTCTTGAATTCTTTTCCTGAGTGAAGCCAAGAACCCATGTGGTGAGTTCAGTGGGCTTTCCTCCTGCATCACTTTCATCCTCTTCAAGATCAATCATACACCTCCTCCCACACACCCCCCAAAATAAAACAAAACAAAATAAAACAAAAATTTCCCAAACAACAAAAACAATTTTTTCAAGCATTTTCAATGTTTATGGTAAGCAAAGATCCCATCTGACCAAAATTTTAAGTGGTGATAAACTTTCCAAATATTCTCCCAGAAAGTTGCAGATCTAAAATCTGCATCATTTCCTAGTCGACATGCAATTTTTTTCTTTTCATTTCTATTATTTTCAAACAGGATTGATAACTGAAAAATACCATAGATCAAGCATCCTATACCAGATCTAGATAAATTACTTGGTTGTTACTCCTCAGCTAATATGCTTTTTAAAATCAATTGCTATTTAACCTAAGAAAACCACCTTTTGAAATCTTAATGAGAAACCTGTTCTGGGAGCATTAATTTGAAATGGGATGTTCTTTTCCTCCAGCAATGGAAGATGTTGCTTTGTATGTGTGTAATCAGGATCTGCAAGGGGAAATTTTTTCATATTCATCTTCAGAGACTGCTCTTTGAAAGGAAAGCACACAGTCTGGTTTTAAGAAACATGATCAATATATTTCTGCTCATAGTGTGGAAAATGTCAAAGCAAATTGAGTGTAATTCGGGGGTGATTTCTCATTTAGCTGGGCCAGTGTAGAAACTCCTGGACTAGCATGATGATAAAAATCCAAAGAAATCACGGAAGAGTCTAGGGGGCCCAGATCTCTTATCATCCTCCCTGTCATGGCTCCAACATTGCGTTCATTGCGGAAATGTTCCTGGCACTCAGTACTTCCTGCATGGCCTCCTGCTTGTAAAACCACATGCTAGCACTCTATAGCTTCATTAATGAAAGCACGATAATTGGGGAGATCTCCATTAGATTTCAAAGCGAACATCTGGTTTGGAACATTCGTAATTTTTTTTTCTTTCTTGCATGTTTTTTCTGTTTTAGCTTCCAAGGAGAACCTCACATTCAGGACCAAGATGGGGGTATAATGGAGACCTCCCCTGCTGACAGTGTAACTGCCTTTCATTGCTAAAGCACAAATAATTACTTATAAAACAGCAGGTGGTCTGCTTAAAAAATCCAAATAAATGTTCTAGGTATTTTTAGACATCCTTTGCGGTAGCCCTTTCTCATTCTCTCCTGGATCAAGTGGCCACTCTTAAAGATTCAGTAAGCATGATGAACACCCTGACAGCTGTTTCTATAGAATTCTTCACCTTCGTTTCTCCTTTCTTTTTCCACTTGGTGAAGATTGATTTTGTCCATTATCTAAAGCCATCTACATCTGAATTGTATGAAGTTCTGTGTTTTTATTTATACAGTTATTTCATCCAAGGACCCAAATGTGACCTTAGTAGCTCATTGTGTTTTCCTGTTTTCATCAGCCAAGAGAGAGCAGAGAAGCTAAGAGGTTTGTTTGTTGAGAGAAAGGAGTGGAGCTCAGAATTCAGCATATCAAGTTGGATTTAAGTGTGGTGCAAGATTCCAACCATGTTTTGAAATTGAATTTTATATTCATTGCTCTGGAGTCTGTTTTTCTTTTTCTGTTTTTCTCTCTTAAAAAAGCCCCCAAAATTGTTGGTTGTATTGGAAGTTACTGTTATTAGGGGGATGCCATAGATTATAAGCATGAGAAACCTAATGTGGCCAATTTAAGCTTTAAGAAATTTATTTAAAGTATATTGGCAAGACGTAGAATCAGCGGGAAAGCTTAAGGATCAGTCATGGACATATGCAGGATATAATTCATATTCTGCTAATTTTTAAGATTTAAAGTCCCAGGAGAGAGAAACCAAATGCCTAAATTTAAGACATATATCCTCCACCAAGCTTTACCTGGGTGGTAAGCATGAATCTGGCAGAAATAACCTCAAAGAATTTCTTAGCTGCAGTAGTGTTACTCAAGAAGGGTTCCTCATCTGAATCATAGAATATAGAAAATGATTTATGTGGTTATTTTCTCAATTCTTCCAAGAATGGTACATAACTAGTACTCTTCTGCACGCATGGGAGAGAAATAATTACATGCAATGGATGCTTTAGACTTCAAGGTTAATTCTTTCCTTGAACCTAGTTGACTCCATTTGGTGAAGCAGCCCTCTTAGTTTACCAGTCTGCTAACAATGCACTCAAGAGGGCAGGTAGAATTCTTCAAAAGGAAATCAGGGTACTATTCGAAAGTGGAAGGTAAACAACTAAAAAGTAACAAATGTGCGCTCTACTACTTAGACAATAAATTCTTTTTTTTGTATTCCTATGAGAATCTAATTTTTTTTCATAGGCAATAAATTCTTGACATTCACAAGGCTGCATCTTCCAAAGTCTTTTACGTAGAATACTATTAAAAATATCCCTGCAGTCACTGATAAGCATTCTTAGACAAAAGAGTTCTTGGGAAAAATGTTTGGGAAATTATGTTATAATGAATCCTTTTCTAGGAGATTAACAATATGAAAGTCTCTAAAAAAAAATCTTACAACCAACAGCGAGGAGATCTGTTTGACTGTTTCCCAAACTTACAGGACTATGGGTTCTTTTGATAATATATCCCACACAATTATCACTGCACAGAATATATTTTAGAAAATAGTCTTAAGGAATACATTCTGATACTTTTAGGAATTTTACAATTTGCTAATATCACTTTAGAGTTTAACTTCTCAGACTGAAATGATAGTAGTCAAAATGGAGGAACTTGAAACGATGCCTAAATTATATTGTTGTCATTCCTTGCCTGAATGTCTATTAATACCATTTTTTCACATCGTTTCATGTGGCCTTGTCCATGAAGAGTGCGTCAATGACTTTATGTGGCACTCTTCTCTTACCTTGTCTGTATCTTGGAAATTACCTGGGGAGATTTAAAAACTATTATCTTCCATCTTGAGCTGTGAACTTTACCCTATGTGCAAATGGTACCTTGAGAGAACAGCCAATGATAGTGGGAGGTCATTGTGATTAGCAGAAATTTTTAAAGTGTATAGAACATAAAGACATACTATAACAATGGTTCTGAAACTTTAGCTTGTGTCAGAATCACCTGGAGGGCTTGTTAAAACACAGAGGGTTGGGTCCCACCTCCAGTGGTTCTGTTTCAGTGTCTGGGGTGGGGCCTAAGAATCTGCATTTCTGCCACATTTCCAGGTGATGTTGACGCTACTAGTCCCAAGACAACACTTTGAGAATCACCGAAATATAACACGAAGATATGTATGTAAATTGTTTTTAGCCAGGTCTTCCTATGTACCTCCCAGGTTTGTACAAGTAATTTATTTATATGAGAACATACTGTGTCCCTTGTCAAGTGCTATGACCATCTATAGGTTTATTACATTTCTTTACAATAGAATACAGTGAGTATTACACCAGGATTGTGTTGCCCAGACTTGTCCATCATACAGTGAAGAAAAGTGATACAGTCAAATTTAAGCTTTAGGAAGAACCTAAATTTGTGTTTACTGGAATTTGGAGGTAATAGACAATATATAAAATATCTCTAGTAGGCATTTGATATCAAGAAGGGATGTTGAAGTGGATTTTTCTATATTAATCTTTAGAGACTCTGTTTCTTAAAAGTGAGAATCAAACTCTTGTTCTAAGAACACTGATTAAGACAGTCCTCGCTTTTTTGCAGGGAACCCAAAATAAGAATCATGTATTTGTGAGGACCTTTTTCAGCTATTAGATTTAATTAGGAATATAAATAGAAACATGAAACTTAGAACTAAAGCTTCAAATCGCTTTTTCTAAAAAGTGTTAAAACAATATTTTAAAGAAACAATAAAGCCTTATTCTATCACATTTTATACCAATAATTATAATATAAAATTAAATCTTAATTATTTTATAATCTTTATTTTATCTTCTAAGACATTAAAATATTTTGTAATGCATATGTTAAAATAGTAAGGCTCATATGTAATTTATAAATAATTTTTTTCTCTGATATAGTATTCATGGGTGCAGTGTACACTATTTGGGTAATGGGTACATTAAAAGCCCTGACTTTACCACTATACACTTCATTTGTGTAACAAAAAACATTGTACCCCCTAAATCTATTAAAATAGATTTTCAAAAACGTTTAGGAGAGACTTCTCTACGAAGCCCAAAATGTCATGGGGTTGCTATTCGAGAGTTAGACTTTGTGCGTGCGTGTGTGTGTGTGTGTGTGTGTGTGTGTGTGTTTATCATTCCATCTGAAGTATAGCAGGCAACATGTCAACCCTAATTAAAATTTCATAATTTCTATATGTTGTCAATAGGTTAACTTGCAATTGAATAGCCATTAAATCCTAAAATATTGGACTATTGTTTTGGTCATTTATTTAAAGAGGTGATTTATTTGAACCAGAGCTTTTGGTTGTCTTTAAACTCATGACACCAATGATCCTGTGAGAGTTTATTACCACATGTTAAATTATAGCGGGGCATCAGCAGCAAAAGATGAGCAGTCTTGCTGGTCATAATCAATGGTTGCTAAGTGAAGTTCAACCATAGGATCACCTTCTGTTATCCAGCTATCCAACTCTAAGCATAATTGACAAAAAAAATACAAAAGGAAACATGGTAGGCTTATTAATAATATGGATGAAAGGAACCCCCGGAATCTATATGTCCTGTATTTCTGATTCCTAGAATAGTAGAATATTAGAGTAGGAAATTTTTTTCAGTAAGAGTAATAGATATTTATGTAGATTTTGCTATAGTCCAGGCACTGTTCTAAATATTTATTAACACTTTAATTCTTAAAAACCATCCTAAAAGCTATGTGCTATTACTATTCTCGTTTTAATAGATAAGAAAACTGAGACATAAAAAGTGGAAGTGACTTGTCAAAAGTTAAACAGCTTGTAAATAGCAGAGATAAGATTCAAAATGGGGTAATCTGACTCCAGAAGTTGGGCTTGTAAACATCTCACTATGTTCAGTGCTCCTGTAGCAAAGAGTAAATGTCAGAATCAGAGGAGGGAGTTCTTAAAGATTATAGATTCTCAGGTGACTTAGACTCCACTGGGGATTCTAATACACAGACTTCCAATTTACCTGCACCCATGCTCACAAACCTTAAGAACCAATGACTTTATCCAATATCTTTGTTTTATGATTAGGCAAATGGAATTCTACCTGTGCAATAAAAGCTTAACTCAGCAGGCCTGGGCTTCCCAAACCCCACACATTCCAAAGGTCTTCAGAACTGGCCCTTGACTAGCTCCTGGAAGACATGCTATAAACCCTTGGAATATCTTGCCTAAGAGTTTTCTTGTATATTTGGGGACTTTGCCCATGCCAGGTAGTTTATGCTAACAATGTGACTTATGATGAATGTCTGCTTTTATACACCTGGGTCTTTGAGACATGCTTTATCAATTTGACCTTTTGGGAGGTGGTGCTAAAGAATGAATAGCTGATGTTAGTCTTGTAGGTGCCCATGCTTATATGACTGACTCCCAAGGCCACCAAGGCTCAGGTGAGCTTCTCTGATTGCCAATACATGGCAATGTATTGTACATGTTGTTGCACATTGTTTTTCAGAGAATTAAGTGCTGTCTTTGTGTCTACACTGGGAGAAGACAATTGGAAGCTCATACCTGGTTTCCCTTGGACTCTGTCCTATGTGTCTTCTTCCTTTGCTGATTTTAATCTGTATTCTTTAGTTTCAATAAACCTTAATCTTGATTACAACAGATTTCTCAGTTCTGTGAGCCTTCTTATGAATCATCAAACCTGAGGATGGTCTTGAGGACCCCTGGCACCCCATCCAACCTCCCACCTGTCCATAATTTAATCTTTATCAGGTCAGAGAACATATTGTTTTTCTGTTTCTTTTCTGTCTAGAATGTGGTGGATATTCCATAGGTATTTGTTTACAAAATAAATTGCTTCTATAATTAGGAATGAAATTCTTTACCTGGTGAACCTTCAAGCTATGATCTATCACCATGGTCCTATCTTTGCTCGACTTGTCCTTGTCATGCCTTGGATTCTTTAATTTCCCCACTCATGGACTTTAGGCCTTTGTCAATGCCAACTCATCTCTTCCCCTCTCTTAAGATCTGGAATACTTGTAAAGTGGTCTTTCTTTTATATAAATTCTATGACCTATAAATGATGAAATTTCTCCTTAAACTTTGTGTCAGGAAGAAGTATAGAGTACATAACAAAGGGCCATCTTAGGAGGAAGAGGTCACTTCCAGCTGAGATTATCATAAAAGCATGGAGAAAAGGATAGAACTTTTACTGATTCTCAAAAGGTACACTGAAATTAGTTATTTGAAGAGGCAGAGAAAAGGACCTCCGTAACAGATGGAAAACATATGAATAGTCATCAACTTAGGAAAATGTTGGTCATAAATTAAGAATGTCAGGAACTTAGTTTGGGTAAAATCTAAATAGTATTAAGTCAGTAGTGATTAAACAAAAAACAGGCTGGGATTAGATGATGAAAGGCATTAAATGCCAAGTGAAGATATTTGAATTATATCTTTTTTTCTATTTTTAAAAATTTTTTTATAGACACTGACTCTGAACTGACATATATCTTTAAATCACTGGGAGCTATATAAGCTTTAGAAGAAAATGAAATGATAAAACTGCACCTTAAGAAATTGTGAGTTAGATGAGCTGTGATGAGAAAGAAACTACAGAAGGAGAAAACAGTTAGGAGGCTGCTGCAACAAAAGCTGGGGTTGGGGCGCGAGGGGAAACAGCAAAATCTGCCTTTTTATCTTTAACTTACTTAACAGAAGTCTGCAACAGAACTATGAGTTCCTGAATCGTCAAAAGAAGCAACATGTTCATTCTTTTGGAGCCTTAAAACTGGCTTCCTGTTCAAAGGAAGCATTTTGAGCCCACTGTAAAAGCATAATTCAGCTGGGAACCACAGAATTCCCTTATTTTCCAAGGTCATTAGAGGTAATAAGAGAAACTTAGGTAAGAATCGGGATGAAATCTATTCCATCTCAATGCACGACAGAATACATAAGAGTCCCTTCTGTATCTTCTAATGTAATATTGTTTTGTACAGGTGGGTTAGTAGCCTAGCTGATTTATGTTGAATCTAAACTTGCAGAGTAGACATAGGCCAAAACTAAGGCAATTATTAGAACAACCCAAGCCAAGACTTCATTAAAATTCAATGAATTAGTTTCTGGAGTCAGATTTCTTAAGTTCAATTCATGATCAACAAACTCTCCATGATTTTCATTTCATATATCCTTTTCCCTGACTACCCCCTCCTCTATTTTTAACTCATTGCCTCTAATACTGACTGCAGTCATCCTTTGACCCTACCAGGTCCTCCAATTCATGAAACTTTCCAAATTCTGTCTTTCTTTTCTTTGATGCCTTCACTGTCCTTCTTATCCTATATCAATTTTGACAATCATCCCCTATTTCTATGGCTTAGCAAAACACATCTGGTTAAACCTAACTTTCCACTGACTCCAGGACACAACCTGCTCTTGTTTTTTTTCAATATCCTTTGCTGGTTCCTCCTCCCCTTCACATCCTCCTAACAATGGGGTGGTCATTCTATGCATACTCTGCTCTTTTTGTCAATATATTCTCTTTAGTGATCTCATCCTATCTTGGCTTTAAATACCATCCATAGTTTGGCATATACCTCCATCTGAGACATCTCTCATTATTTGCATATCCAATGGCCTACTCAGCATCTCCGCTTGGATGTTGTGCTGGTTATTTATGTAAGGACTTTCAGTTTCAAATCTATTCCTTGAAACTGTACTCATTAATATGGGTGCTGATACTGACACTAATACTCTGAGCACTGTATATCCCAGATTCCCTTGCCAGTGATGTTCTCTTAGATTTTGCCAGATGGAAGGTGGATATAGCAGATCCTTTGCATACCTTGCCTCACATGCCCTGGACCCACCTTTAATGTCAGCTACAGTATGATGGACAGTGCCAGGCATGCTGACAGTGTTCTATCAAAGTGTTTTCCATTATTTTCCAGCGTTTATGCCGCTGGGCTCTCTCCCAAGCTGCAGGACTCACTTAGCCTGTATTCAGGCATTGTACAGAAATTCAGGCAAGTTAACACTCCTGAAGAAAACTCTCAACCAATGGTATTAGCCAAATACTCCAACCTCCTGACCTTCAGGTATACAATTCTGGAAGGAATTCTGAATTTTTCTTGTAAGAAGAATCAAGGCTTTATTGCTTAAAGTCAATACTCTTCATGATATAGCCAGTTTTGACTTTTTTTCCCTTTTTTTCCATCTTATTCTTCCTATTTCCTCACTCTTGCTTCCTGGGGTCATCTCCCAAATAAACTCTCTATGCCCAAGCCCTTGTCATGCTCTACTTTCAGGGGAACCCAAACTAAAACAGCAGGAGAAGCAGCAGCTTCTCTCCTATATTTAATTCCCTTCGTTCTCTCAGGGTTATTCCATGGTGGCAACAATTGACCCAGCCTCTGGCTTCTTTCAGTGCTCCCAGATCCCCCTTAACCTGATCTTTCTTTTTTTTTGGATAGCGCTTATCACCTTCTAATATGTGATTTGATTCACTGATTTATTATGTTTATTGTGTGTGGTTTATCTAACCCCACTCTTATGTAAATTACTTGGGGAGAGAGATCCTTGTTTATTTTAGTCACTAATGTATTCCAAGTATCCAAAAGGGTACCTGAGCACATAATAAGCACTTTGTAAGAATTTGTTGAATCATAGAATGAATGACTTGACCACTTAATTATCCAACTGGAGAAAGTTATTTAGCATCCTGAAGTTTCAATTTCCTTACCTATGAAATGTGAAAAATAATAGCACTTCTTCCTAGGCTTATGATACAGATTAAGTGAGTTAATACAAATGGAAGGTTTAGCACAGTGCCTGGCACATAGTACGCCCTGCCACACATTAGCTGTTATCAGTTGGCTTGAATGTATAGACACTGTTTCTGGGGCATCATAGAAATTGGGTAATCAGACACTCCATGCATGTCTCCTCAGGCAAAATCTGTCAACTAGAAAGGGAAGTTTCTTAATCATAGACAATCAGCATGGTTTATGCAGAACCAATCCAGCACTGTCACCTCCTGTTCCTTCAGCTTGGCTCCATATTACTTATGGAGACACGCGGCCTACCTTGGAGTTCAGTGCAGAATTTATAACTAGGAATACTCAGGTTTTTCATGATTAAAACTGAACCTTCAATTCATTCTACCTTCAGGAAAAATTGGTTTATAAATAAAGGCTCCATGCCAAGCAGCCAGATAAGAAGTTAATTAATTGAATGTTCAGTATGTACCATGGCCAGAAATTCAATGTTTTATAGAATTTTTTCCCTTCTGTTCCAAACTTTTCCCCCAAACATCCTAGCCTATTTCTTTTCTCTGCTGAAGTCATGGAGTCACTGAATATTTGAGGTTGACCTTAGAGTTACTCTGGTTTAGCAATATTATGCACTGGAGTAGGGGGCAGCAATGATGAATCAAGAATAAATCCAGTTCCCCAGAAAGGCACAGCCAAGTGGGATACAAAATAAGAAAAGAGAGGCTGGTGAACCAATTTTTCAGAATTTACCAAGCAGATCAGTGGCACGGCCAGGACTGGATGCATGTTTACCTGATCCCTGATTGACAATACCAATCTGTTTCCTCATCTTTATGGAAATACTACATGCAATCTTTGAAAAATCAAAACCACATGTAGAATGGGAAATCTGCTTTATCCTCTTTTAACAAGTCTTTGAGTCATGCCCCTATTGTACCTGGAGGAAGAATAGGCTTTTATCTTCCTCCTCCTTCTCTATTGGGTTTGTTCTCTTTTACATTTTTAAAATGCTGCAGACAGAAAAAAAAAAAGCCCCAAATGGACCACATGCTGACAAGCTCCTAGTGTTGTCAAATGAAGCTGGAGCATTATGTTTCAAAATTTCCTGGATGAGAACCCTGCCTTCTACAATGGTGCTTTCAATTTGGGAGACTAAATGTTCTCTGGAGAAGGAGGTGGGGTGATACGAGGAAGCACTTGGCCAAATGGAATTAACCAAAAATCAAGAGCCTTGTTGTTAGGAAATGATGCCTTTGCTAGCCTAGACTCTCAGAAACCAGACTCTAATTTACAAGTATTTTGGAGTGCCTCACACCCCTGCCCATCAGGAACAGAAAGATAATTTTCCTAGGCACATCAGCAGATGGAATTAAGCTGGAACTGGTGTCCCATCAGCTGTTCCCATCTGACAGTGAAGCTCTCCAAGCACTTACTACAAAAATCATATCAATCCCTATAAGTGCTCTTAGTTTTGTACCCAAGTTGAATATCAAACTGTATTTTATAACTTTCTGTCAGGTCCAACCATGCTATTTTTTTGTCCCTCCTATGGGTCATGTTTTCTCGTACCTCCATGCCTACACATATGGGGTTCCTTCTCCCTAGAACACTCTTCATCCTCATTCTGTCCACCATCTCCTTGCCTAGTGGGTAGGAGTACCCCTCCCTTAGTTCAAATCCCAGGTCTTAAACCTAATAGCTCTGTAACACTATGGGAGAATTACAGAATTTCTGAGTTTCCTTATCCAGAAAATAGGAATAATAACAGCACCTGACAAGACTGTCATGAGAAATAAATCAGGAATCAACCAATGCAGAACACTTAGGACAGTGCCTGGAACATGGTAAGTATACAATGAATATTATCCTTATTATTATTTTCATTATTAAAGTGCTTGGATTTTGGAGTTCAACACACTCACATTAAATCTCATTTGAACGCTGGCTTGTCCACTTACTTGCTATGTAGTCCTGAGCACATTATTTAAATTTCTTCATCTGTAAAATGTGTATAATAATAATAAAACTTCTCCATAAAATATTAGGAAAATTAAATGAATTAGAAGTATGCCTGAAATACAATACACACTGCATACTTACTAAAACTTCTGCTTATTCTTTTAAGTCTCAGCTGTGATGCTACTTTTTCCAGAAAAATTTCTGTTACTCCTTAGGTCCATGTTATATGTCCCTTGACTGAACTTGTATAGCACCCTGAAGTTCCTTCTGCTGTGACTTGCCTCACCAGGTTGTAATTTCTGTTTTCTTGTTTGTTTGCCACCTTGGACTGTGAGCTTCACTATGGCAGGAATATTGCCTGGTTTATTCCTCATTATATCCTAGCCAGCCAGCACAAAGACAGGTGTATGGTAGGTTCAGGAAAGGAATGAAAGCCTTTGGTTATATCACTGTCTTCTCATACTGATTTCTTCCTTCTGCCAAGGCATATGTATTTCTTTAAAGGATATGCCAAGAACTAAAAGGGCAAGGGATTGTACGACTTTTTTTTATTAGATAACACAGAGTTTACACATTTTTGATTTAGATGTCAATCATCTAAAAATCTGAGAATTTAATCATCAAATCCAGATTTCTGATTTCTCATGAAAAAACTGTGAGATTTGATATGACTGAGGCTCATCTAGTTCCACTTTGCAACAATCAGCTAGAGCCAAATAGCAGTTGCCCCCTTTTAGATGGTTTGTTGTAGTCTTAGCTCAACCTCTTTTACTCTTTTGTGTTCCTATTCTGTCCTTCATGAATGTTTGACTTTGAAATCTCCTGTTTTAAAGGCTGTGCCCTTTGGCTAAGTTGAATAAACAAACCGACTTTGGATAAGGGGGAAAGTCAAAAATCGATATAATAAAATTCCATGATCAAAAGGTAATTTTTTAACCTAAAAAAATCTGCTTTCACATTCTTTAAATGAATATTTATTGAGCTGCTGTACTCTAAGGAAGGCAGTGTTGTACTAAGTCTCTCAAAATCAGAATGCACCTACTTCCTTTCATGGTACTCTGTGATATTGGGGAACAGCATCAAGTGTGTGGGCCTGCATTATCTGAAAGTGTTGCTGATATCCTGCATCACAAATGTACCACCCACATCTAATACAATCACAAGTCGATTTAATTTGAACGTTAAGAGCTCTGATTCTGGAACAGGAAAGATAGGGGTTCAAAGCACTTACCAGGAGCACGAGCTTGGGCAAGTTTTAAAATTTCTATACATTAAGTTTCCTCTTTTTAAAATTAGGATATTCCTATTACTTGCCTCAACATGTTATTAAATGGGGTAATTCATCTAAATAACTTAAACATATGATCATATGTGTAGTAAGCTTTCAAATGATAGTTGTAGCAGTCCTGGCAGTATAAAGGGATCAGTTGCTGAAGAGTTAATGGCGTAATAAACAAGAAAGAACTTCTGAAAGATAAGAACCTCTCAGAAGGCAATCACTTTGTAGAAGCAATGTTTTTTGGAGTAAGTACAATGACCATTAGAAGATAAATAATATGTCACACCTACAAAACACTTCCTTTGATGCCGGATTGATGGGGCCTGAAAAGAGTAGTGTTTATATTATAACCAAAGGTGGAAGTCAAGCATTGTGGTCTTAATGGTTTGTTTGTAATTTGTTTGTAATTAACTTGTTGGAATAGGCAGCAGCATAAAAGACACTGATCATGCCTTTTAAAGGATTTTTAGGAGGGGAGAGTGGACCAGGAGGATTACTTTTCTGGCTTTATTGATCTAGAACTCCTTCTGCTGTTTTTGCAACACAGACACATACGCACACACACACACACACACACACACACACTCTTTCTCACTCTCAAATACACACTCACATATGACCTGATACTTTCCAAGATCTTCCTTTGTTTTTCTTTTCTAATTTTATCTGGATCTTTTCCCCCTCTTTGTTCCTATTATACTTGTTATAATCAACGTGGAATATACTCCCGGTCATTTTTCTCAGTTCTGGAGGGGAGTTTCAGTTTAACTGGACTTATCAACCTAGTAAGAAAAAAAAACATTCTGACTGGTTAGCAAAATAAAATGCTCCTATATACAATAGACGTACCTAAAACAGAGGTTCCAGGAGGAGGGATAAAATGTTGGATCAAACAAATGCAAATAAAAAGAAAGCAGAAGTCATAATACTGTTATCTGACAGTGCAAAATCTAAAGAAAAGGCATTACAGAGAGAGGAGCCTCCGATTCACAGGGAAGGTGTGTCAGTTGTTAATTTGTACATACTCAGTAGCACAGCGATGACTTCATAAAGCAGAAACCACAAAAGTTGCAAAGAGGAATTGACAGAGATACACTAATTCTAAGAGATTTTAACACATCACATTTCTCAATATAAGACAAATTACAAAATTGTTAAAGAACTCGCTTAAAAAAGCATCATGCCCAGTTTTTAGCATTCAGAGGTTAACACTTAAAAAAGAATTCAAGCCAACTTGAAGAAGAGGCTCTCACTGGCCAAATATAGGACCGTTTAAACATCAACAAAGATAGTAACTGCCGAGGACTGAAACGTATCCAAAATGTCTAAATCTATCATGATACCCAAAACAAACAAACTGACTGGTAACCATTGGAGGATGCTAGTAAACCAGTGTTTTGAAAACTGGTAAACAGCAGGGAAGAATCAGGCATTTATCCTGTCTTTCCTATATGAATCAGACCACTTGGTACATAAATAGGTGGGAAATGTAAACTTCTCTTTATAGAAGTAAAATGGCTAATAAATGAATATCATCCTTTTGCAGTCTGTAACGAATTAATGAGTCAAGGTATACATCATAAAAAGTCTGATAACATCACAAAAGAGTCAACCAGAACTTATATGCCTCTCAATGTAAGAATATGGTATCATTTATGAATCAGTCTTGCAAAAAAAAAAAAAAATCAATCCTTAATCTGATCAAGTCTTTAGATCCAAATAACTTGCAAGAAACCCAGGGATACAAGATGCAAAATCCGAATTTCATGAGCCTCTACAGGACACATGATCTGGTTTGTTTATTAAATAAAGTGGAAAGAAAAAAGACAAACAGGAACTTGTAGATTAAAACAGATTTAAGGCACACATTAACCAATGTACGGATCTTATTTGGATTCTTATTGAAATGGTAAAAAGAGAAAACATGAAATAATTGGAAATTGGAACATTGGATATTTGTTAACACTTAAGAATGATTTTTAACTTTTTTGATTTAGGCATGATAATAATACTGTGCTTTTCTTTAAAAAAATCCTTACCTTTCTGAGATAAATACTGAAGTGTTTACAGATGAGATGATACAATGTCCGGGATTTGTTTCAAATGAGGAAGAAGTAGAGGAAATAGGTAAAACAAGATTGGCTGTGAGTTGATAATTGTTAAAGCTGGCAGATAAATATGTGGGAATTCATCATGCTATCCTATTTTTGTATATATTTGAAATTTTTCATGATATAAAAATTAATAAAAATTATATCACTAAAATTAGGGCACAACCTTGTAAATATCACGCTTATTATTAACTATAAGAAAGTGCTCCATTATCTCTGCTTTAACATGTTTGAGATCACCCAACACCAATAGCAAAGAAAGTATACCAACAGGAGCAATAAATTTTCCTTTCTTTGTTTTTTTGATTCTTTCTGCATTTCCAGACATTCATTCAGCTTGTGGTTATAGAGCTGCTGATATTGTAAAAATGTTGCTTAGCAACATGTTAATGGGGAAAAACACTCCTTAAAACATTAGGGTTTTTGTCTTTTGAAATGTACTAGTTCAGCATATGATACCTCCCACAGCTCAGTTTAACAGGAGGAAAAATATCAACTCTCTGAATATAGTGTTTTGTTTTTTTTTATCTTCTTAGCTGGGTCTGAATTTAATAAGAATATATAAGAAATAGAATTCGATGATAACCCGGAACATACAGTTGCGTTGTTCTCTTTGGTGAGCGTGGTTTGGAGATGAAGGACTCTTTCTCTCTGCCTCTACCTAGCACCTGGGGTGGGAGGGTGGGTAGTGAGGCCAAGGAGGTATACAGGGAACATGTCCCATTTTTATGGTCCACTCAGGATTGTTGTCCAAAGAACATGCCCTGGATTTCAAGGATCTAGAAGTTGGGCCCAATGAGTCACTCTTTAAGCCTCAGTTTCTTTTTCAGGAAATCAGGATATTTGGCCAGATGCTCTTGAAAAGCATTTCTAACTCTCAGAGTTATGTTTCCCTGTGGAAGAGCCCCTACGGCAATGCTTTTCAAACATAAAATGTGTGGACTGTGCCTTTTCTGAGCATCTTATAAAAATGCAGATTCTGATTTTGTAGGCCTGAGATGGGGGCTTGAGGTTTTTGCAGCTCTAATGAGCTCCCAGGTGATGCTGATTCTGATGGTCAGGAGGACACAGCAAGACTCTCAGTAAACCTGAATTAACAGAGAGATTAGAAGATGTCACTTGTCAGCCTTGGCGTGGCATATGGTTAAGGAGACAGCTTGAGGGTCAGAGTCCTGGGTTCAAATCTTGGCTCTGCCGGGCACTCACTGCACACCACTGGACATGGTACTGAAGCACCTGCAAAACGGAAGCGTGGGCATTTTCTGGGAAGATTGAATGGGATAACGATGCATCACTTGGAAGGTTCTTAGCTGAGGGCTTGGCACATAGTAAGTGCTCTCTCTAAATGTTAATTCTTGTTGGCATAAAGGCAAATAGATTTATTTATTAAGGATCATGCTGCAGTATGAGCCTTTGCCTCCTTCCAAGGGTGGGTATTTACTGAGTGCCTTCTAGAGCAGTACAAAGACTTGGAAGGAACACTGGGCTCTAGTTCAGGGTGTAGGTTCTTCTTGTCACTGCTGGAAAATCATACTGTTTAATGGGCCTCAGTTTACATGCTTGTCCAGTGAAAAGGTTGAGACCATTCCTTCCTGGTCCAACAAACATCCTTGAGATGTGTGTTAGCTCCCCTGGATGACTTAGAGCTGCACCAGTGAGCTCCAAGGAATCAGTTTTCCCTGTTAAATGAGCAGAGATGGTAGAGAAACTGCCCCGGTGACAGAAAGCTTATCAGAATTGGATGAAAAGCCCAGATCCACAAGAATCTGCTAAGCAGGGGATCTATTTTAAAACCCTATCCTTTTTAGCAACAGAGAGCCAGGGCAGTGATTTAATTACTGATGGCCTAAATCAGAAGCAAAATTAGAGCCAGCCGGCCTGAATCAGGGCAAAGAACAGATTAACCAGCAGTCCTGAGGACGATGGGTCCTCCAAGCCTCAACACTACCTTTCCTGTTCATATATTTCCTTGGGTCTCCAATGTGCAGAGCTGTAGATTTTTAAACAAATGTGTTGGGGCTCTATGATTTTTGTCCATTTTCTAACGGATTTTCTAAGCATCTGTCAGCTTCTGTCTGAATCATACATAAACGTGTATATGAATCACTTCCTTCCTATTTCACACCATGTTCCCCAACCCCACTCTTTTAGACACTTCCCCCCACCACCAATCGAAAGAGTAAGTAAAGGAACTGAAAATTTTATGGTGATTATAATACTAAAAATGTTCTTTTCTTGAAACCACAGTTGCTCAGAATTACTCGGGGAGACTTCCCCACAAGAGGGATTCTAGGGGACCCCTAAAGGGTAGTTCTGGCAGTGAGACAGCAGCTCATTCCAAAGAGGGTGTGACCACTGATAAAACCACTCTAAACTAGAACGAACTTGAGCGTCTTGTGTGCCTCAGCAGGAGGGTTAAGAAAATCTTGGGTTGTTAGGGAGAGAAGGCATTCTAAAAATTACTTAATGGAACCTAAGTAATTTGGTAAAAGGTACAGGCTTTTGAATAGGATAATTTGGGTTCAGATTCCCACTTCATCACTAACTAAATTTGCTTGACTAAATGAGTAGTCCACGTAGTTGGACTAGTTTCCTAACCTCTGTCATCCTCTTCTGTCTCTAATGTAAGAAGGGTAACTACTTCTGTCTTAGGGTTGAATGCAATTTCATGTTTAAAATACTTGAGATGGTGCCTGGAACATCCTCCTAGCTGTAACAATCATAACAGTAACGACAACACTCTAAATCTTCCCTAATGAGTGGATTTTCAGGCATTTCTCTGACTCCTCCAGTGTAAGATTAGAGCAGAGCTGTCAAGCAGACAACCTATGGGCTGAATTCTATCTGCAGACTTACTTCGTTTGCCCTTTGCAGTCATGGTCAAAGTGATTTTTACTCGTTTGTTTTGGTTACTTGCCTATGTTGTAAAATGGAGAGATGTTACAATTCTGCATCACATTCTACATTTCATTTCTTAAAACTTTTTGAAAAATCAGAAGATCTGACAAAAACCAAGCCCATATCCCTGCATGACAGTCTTCTGCTGGAGGTGAGAAGGGGCCGTCCCCTTTGTCTAAGTCATTTTTCTCTGCGTTGGCACAGTCCCCACTACGTTCTGTTGTATCACTGTTGCACTATTTATTATAATACTTCCTGTGCATTACCTTCTGGATTTGAGTCAGTATTTGAGTCTGCTGTCCCTTGATATGGTCATAGATTGTAACACCGTACTTACTTGTGGTTTCACTGACAATGGAAGTCATGATTCTGTGATTAGACACAGAAGCATCCACAAATGTTTTGAGAGAGTGCCATGTAACAGCGTTCAGTAGCCCATCTAGGGCACCTGCCCAGATCATGCTCGACTTTTTAAAATTACACATTTTCCCCACCCGCAGCCCTCTAAATGGAGAGGAGTTAGTTAGACAGCACCAGGTACCATAGAGACTGCCTTCACTTTGGTCCCAGATGGATGCACCAGAAGTCAACACCTGATCCGAGGCAAACCAATCAGATTCACTTCCCAGGTAGTTCTGAACCGGGACAGTGAGAAGCTGAGTCTGTGGCTGATAATGGCAGAGTTGGGGCTGGAAGAAGATGCCGGGAAACAACGCCAAAGGCCGTGCAAACCAAAGTTCTGGAGGACCACGTGGTATCCAGGACTCACCAGAAGAGGTCAATCTGTCAAGAGAAATAGGAGAGTGGAGGAGACGTGCAGAGCTGAGCAGTAGAAATAACTATGCAGCCTCCCAGAAAAACAGAGCATACTGATCTTCCAGTCCCTGGAGCTGGGCGGCCTGGTTGTACACGCTTTGCCACTTTTAGCCACTCATTCCCTGGCTTTCTTTTGTATTTCTATGACATCGTCCTCTCCTATTACTCTCCTCCCTCTCAGAATATTCCTCTTATTCTTCTTGGTTGACTTCTTTTCCTATACTTGTTCCCTGGACTCCATTTTATGTCCCCTTCCCTTCTCTATTCACACTTACTCCTTAGAATATCTCAGTTGAACACTAGTTATATACTGACAAATCCTTAAGTTTTTATATTTATTTATTTTTTAAAATTATCTCCTTCCTTATTAGAATGCGGGGTTCAGTCATGGTGGAAAAACTTCATCTGTCTGGCTCACAGCAGTGCATGACACAGAGTAGGCACTCAATAAACACGGGTTGAATGAATGAATGAATGAGCTGGATTTGTGGCTTCTGCCCAGATCTAAGTCACTCCCCACACTTTGCATCAAGCCCCTGCCACACTGTATGTCTTTCGGTGTCTCTGATTTCCCAAGCTCTTTCTCGTCTTAGAGACTTGAAAGTATGTATTCCCTCTGTCTACAAAGATTTCCCTGGGCTCTTTCTTCAAGCATTGGCCAAAAACTTCCTCCTCTGTGGCATCCCACCATTTCCCAGGTACTTTCTGTACTTACATCCTATCCATTACATGTGTAGCCTCTGTTTATTTTCTTGATTTGTAAATATACATGAATCTATTTGTTTACCATGTTTGCCTGTGTCCCAACCTAATTTTCATTTTCTTATCTCAAATATGTTATTAACTTCTTGAGTAAAGGATTTGGCTCACCTTAATATACTCAGCACCCAGCACAGTCTCTGGAACAGAATAAGTGTTCAATAAACACATGTTTAAATGAATGGATACCCACGATATACTTTACCTTATTCTTTCCACAAACATCATTTTTATACGAGCTGCTTGATTTGATTTTTGTTCTTTGCAATCAAAGAGCTTTAACTCTGGCAATTATAGTGACAAACGGAAATTTATACTTTGTAGATGCTTTTGCAATTACCTTATTGAGAGACTTGGAAAAAACAATGACCTTCAGCAGTGAGTTCATAATGACATTAGTCATGTATATGTGTGTAGTTTACAAAGTACATTTACATCTATTATCACAGTTAATTCTCACAACAGTCTTGCACGGTAAAGGACATTTGAGACAAAGAGGTCAAAACAGCCAATGGGAGCCAGGACCAGAGCCCACGTTTTTTGTTTAGCAGCACCTTGCTCTACTGATACTGATACTGATCGCCTCCACTGTGAAAATCATATTGCTGCCGCTGCTACTGCTACTACTGCTACTGTCTATGATTGATCGAACATTTACAATGGACTAGGCACTGAACTATGTGTCTTCCCTTAACTAGATCAGTTAATCTTTACAACACCACTACAGGGTGGTACTTTTATTGTTCTCTTAAGACAGGTGAAGAAACTGAGGCATGGAGATGTCAGAGAGCTAATAAATTGATAAACTGAAATGTGAGCACAGGTTTTTCTGATCCCTGGAACCAACCTACAAACTACTATACTATAGTCCCTCTCGCTGCAAAAGGAAGTGGAAGAAGAACATCTGGGACTTTGAAAGTCATTCATGCAGAATAACCCAGGGCCATGTTTTTGGTAATAATTCCAAACCCTTTGAGGTACAAGGAAGAGTTCCTTATGTGAACAGGAAGCACAGAAAGATGTGACTAAATGTGAGCCACTCCACCAACCTCCCCTCTGCTACGGGGACTTAATTAATGCATCTAATTGTTGGGAGATATGTAATGAGATTATTCAGAGCCTTGGCTGAGCACTTCTGTCCTATTGTTAACTGTGTTAATTTGCAACGATGCACAAGAAAGACGCCAGCTGAATGAAAATAGGCTAAATGAAAACTGTATTTTTTTTTTCAGAGTGGGAGAAAAAGTAATCACAGTGGGCAATTTGATTTTGATGCACTGCTTTTTTCCTCTCATTTAAACACCCATATTCTTTATAAATAGGTGAGGGTGTGTGATCACTAGTGGAGCCTGGAAAGGCTGATTACAAGTGTGAAATTCCTCCCTGTGGTGACTTCCTGGATTATCTTCCGGTCAGGTAAAAAGAAAGAAAGAAGGGAAGGATAAAGGGAACATATTAAGTGAATGTGACTCTGTAAGACATTGTGTCCAGATCTCTCACACCCATCTTTTAACTAGATCTTCAGTCATGTGTACTTCCATGTTACAGATGAACGGGGATCTTGACTTGATTCCTCCTGAGACTGGAACTGAGAGAATAGTTAAAAGACCCAACTGTCACATCTAGCAATATACCAAGGAGACATAAAGAGATGCAAAAAACAAAATAGAAAAGAGAAATGGGGATAGTGGTGGGAGGTATGGAGATGGGGTTATGTCTTATTGGCACCAAAGAACCCAGGTACCAATATTCTCAAGCTAGATTTGATAACGATTGAATTAGATAGTCAAAAAAATGCTTAAGCAGTTTAAATTGTGTTTGATTACCTATTCAAATCTTTAACAATAATAAAAATGATGACAATAAAAACTTGCATTTTGAAAGTTTTAAAATATTCCCCTCTTTGGTGTCCTCACATTTGAGTACTTATTTTGCCTTTTTCAACCTTCCAAATGCGAGGCTTGGTTTAAAAGCAAATTATCTGTATAAAGAACCCAACCCTCTTTTCTCTAGACCTCTCAGGGAACGGCTTTACAAATCTTTTTTCACTCAGTTCACACTCTGAAAGATCAAAGAACTATGCTATGTGCCCATGCCAGAAGTCCCTCTGTGTTTAGCCCATCATGAATATAAATCATTGTGTTTGCTATGTTTCCCAAATACCCATTCATCATCCATCTTAGTATTGTTCAAAGAGACGTGGGGTCAGTTCAGCTCTCACCTTCACAAGGCTGCGAGCTTCTGTTTGTGCAGCCCAATGAGCACAATTAGCTCCTCACTGTTGTGGCTGCAGCCAAAGGTCTCCCCATAGGGGTAAAAAGAGGTATCCTCGGGAGGAAGCTCCATTCAGGTAGCAAGTGTGGCTCTTGGCCAGGAAGGCAGCGCTTCTTTCTTCCCTCCACCACTGGAACAGCCTTTGTGTAGCAAGACAAAAGCAAACAATAGCCACCCTTTCTCTCCTGGCGGTGGTAAGCAGGAGGAAAGTATAAGGCTGGCTTTTGAAAACTCAGCCATTGAACTCCTTGCCACCCCAAGAACCTGACCTGAATCTACTTTCTGACAGCCACAGGAGGCAATTGTCCTTTTCTTTAAGAAGCAGTCAGCTTAGAAAGAGACCACCAAGAAGGAAAGGAATTGCCTTTCAATGGGATCTTAAAGAATATCAAAGCCGGAAGGTCTCTTAATGATTATTGAGTCCAACCTCCTTAATTTATAAATGACACCCCAAGGGCAGGAAGGATTTAATCTAAGCCATACAACCCATCGCTGGCTCCCTCAACTATTATCAGAACAACCTGTTAATAAGTCGAAGCTGAGTTTATCACTTAACTATTGTCAGAAAGAACACTACCTCTTAGACAGTTGTGATTGCATCTCAGAAAGGGAAGAGCAAATTCAGGATATTTATTGAGGCTTTTTAAACCGGAGTTCAAGGTGTGTCTTTCAAGGCATTAGCAAGGTTTTGGTTAGGATTGGGTAAGGATCATGATACAATAATTTAGAATTAGTGGACAGAGCAAGGCAAGGATTTTGAGGCGAGGGATTGAAGGAGTCGTGGCAATAGTTGGCTAATACGTTTCACTGAAGAGTTGATGGGTCTTTCAGAAAATTCTTGCAGTGAAAAATTTATTTGCAACTTTTGCTGAGCAAAATTTCCTGGAATAATGAAGCTATGCTGATGAAGACAGGAGACTGATGAAGTCATATCAGTGCAGACAAAGAGCTGTGTGCAGGAGTAGATAAGTTTGATTAGCAGAATCTGCCCCCAACCCCCCAATTTATAAATGAAACCCTGCTCTAAGCCATGCAGTCTCTTAACTGCAGAAGACGAACTGGAAGCCAGGTCCCAAATTCCTTATCCACTGGCATTTTATGACCCAAGAATCTATTACCTGAACAAAATGAATAAAAGCCATTCTGGACTTAAAAATGAAAACAAAAACAAACTGTTTTTTTAAACGTTGAGAGAAGAAAATGAAAGGTAGAGATGAGATGGAGTGTGTGTATGGGAGGAGCCTGTATACCCCAGAGAAGGGTCCTGGAAAGTCTCTCTGAGTAGGTGACATTTGAGATGTGACCAGAATACGCCAAGAATTTGGGAAGGAGCTCTTCAAGCTGAAGAAGTGATTTCAAAAGAAAGAGACAGCTTGAGGGTCTGAGGAAAAGAAAGAGTGTGTGTGGCTGGAGCCCAGTGAATAAGAGAAGAGGGCAGGAGAGGAGGTGAGGCTGAAGGATAGGGCCAAGTCACCAAGGGTCTTTGGGTGTTCTCAGAATGCCTGGCTGGGATGGATTGGTCCTACTGCCACCCGTGCAAAATGCTGCTGGTTTGCCCCTTGGAAACTCATAGTTGGAGCCACCCTTTCATGAGTGATGAAGAAGATCATGTCCAGATTCTCCAAGGAAAGGGGCTGGGAAATACTCAGATAATCGGTTATTCATTTTCCCCTGAGCAAAGTGAAAAAAATACATCAACTAAGCCAGCTCTGGTGCTACACAGAGCAGTAAATTATCTTTTTTGTTTCCTTTTAGTGTGTTTGTAAGAAATGTCTGTGATTCCAGGATATTCTCCTCTTATTCTGAGCCATTATCATGCTCCGACATCCATTTCCAATTTCCAGTGTTGAGCTGGGTGGTTTTTATGACATCTTAGCTAAAGAAGAATGAAAATGAACATACAAAATGAAAGATAGGGTTCATTTATTTATTTGGGGGTATAAAGAGTACTCCTTTATAGTTTTTCCTAAAGCAAAAAAAAACTTCTAGTAGGATTCAATTAGACATAACCGTTTTCTCTTTCTGATATATACTCAGGCACAAATTAGACAATTCGTATCATGTACACCATTATTATCAACAAATGATGATTAAAACATTTCAAGAGCATTGTTTGATGCTTACATGAAACTACTCAGTAGTCTATATGCAACTTTACTCACTAAAGCTGTGCAGCAGATCTGAAAAGCCAGGAATTCGGTGGCTAACAGAAAGCAGCCAGGCACTTTATTCATTACCTAGAATGCTCATTCTTATTGTATAAATTCAAACACAGGAAAGTATTTGTGTGCTGACATTTGGAGGTGTGTGAGCTGTTTTAAAACTCATTCTCTTTTCATTATTATATCTCAAGAAATGACCATCAATCACCATTGCAAATAAAATCCTTGGGCAAAATGTGGAGGGGTTCAAGTGGTGTCTATTTCAGGAGAGGCTTCCCCTCAGGACAGGCTAGGACATCTTAAATTATATGGGAAGCAGTATTGCCCTGCAGTTAAGGATGTGGATTTTTAGTCTGAATTTTATTTCTATTCTCAACCACCAGTGTCATTATATTGCGAATGTTATTTAACCTCTATGAGCCTCAGTCTCCCAGCCTTTAATATCAGGATAATAATAGTAACTAACTCATCAGGTATCTCTGAAGATTAATTCAGACTATCTGTATAAAGCTTGTAACTCAGAACCTAACACTTTTAAAAGCTTAGCTATTATTGTTGTATAGACTAATTAAGACATATATTGCAGTCAATTCCAGAAGAAATGGGTGTTTCCTTTGTGTGTATGTGTGTGTATGTGTGTGTGTTTAGACATAAGGATACGTGTATAAGGCAAAAAAATCAAATAGTATACAGGATTTCATAATGAAAAGCTACAGTCTCCTGCTTGTCTTTTTCTATTGCTTGTTGCATTCATCAGAGGAAACCTCCTTCAACCATTTCTATTTGTCTTTTTTCTGATGGTATGCCATATATCTAAATAATATGACTGCACATCATTTCTCAATTCATCAAATTTAGACAAAGTATTTTTACTCTATTATTTGTTCCATTATAATTCCTTGTTATCCCTCTCAATGTTTGATCATTATATTAGTATTTTTATTTCTTCTGTTGTTCATATTTACAACTTTTAAACAATACATTTATATATATATATATATTTATGTTCTATTGATTTTAGACACTATCTGAACTTTCCTTATAAATTGAAGATCTTTGTTTCTCACTCCCTTCCTCCCTGATTTCTAAATGCCGTCTCAGTGTGTATTTAGAAGGTGGCTTAGGAAATAGTTCCTAAATAAAAGAGCCTGAGATGGGGATTCTTGTGCATGTGACTTATGGATGGTGTGCTCCCAGTGAGAATCTGTAAAGGAGTGAGGTAAACAGGGCAGGGAAAGGGAAGAAGCCAGGCAAGACTGGTTTCCAGCTGGAGTAGGGAGCACTGGAGTTTAAATTGTACCACAGAGAAAGGCCACTCTTTGGACCTCCCCTATCCAGCAGTCACTGGCTATTGGCTTTCTGCAGGAGGAGGAGCATGCCTTGCCTTCTAAGACAGACCCTGTCAGCTAAGGGACATGCTCCATAGAAAGGGACAGCTGTGAGCTATTATCAGCCAACACTCTCAGTAGCTGGGAAATGAATGCATAGGCCAGGTAAGGGGATCTGAGTAGAGTACCAACAACCTCTACCATATATGGTGGTGATGATGAGGATATGATGAAGACAAGGATATTGATGATATCTCCTCCTCCTCCATCTCTTCCTCATTCTCCTCTGCTTCCTCATCATCACCTCTTACATTTATTTGACATTTACTATTTATAAGGTATTTTTACTTATTTTTTTCATCTGGCCTTCATCTAAACACACACAACACACACACACACACACACACACCCCACCACCACCACCACTAAACAACACCAATAACATCAATAAAACAATGGACTCCTATAGCGTTGGTGTTATGCTCTCTGTTTTAAAAATTAAATATACAATCCCAAAGTAGTTATGTAGCTTGTCCGTTACACCATAGCAACTGGAAAGAATGGTACCTGATTCCAGATGCTCTCACTCCAAATACAGTATTTTATAGGAGCACCTTTGGCTTTTTTCTTCGTAACACTTTGTATTAATTTCATTTGCCATATATTTGCCTTCCTCCATGATTGACCTATCTTTGTAGATCCACATTTTTCCCCAAATATATTTTCTTTGTCTCTCTCTGATTCTCTCTCTCTCTCTCTCTCTCTCTTTGTTCTTTGCATTTTAGGTTAGTCTCTCAGTCTTCTTGATGCTCTTATTCACTTTCATAATTTTCTCTTTATTCATATTACTCTTTTGTCAGCCAGAACACTTTTAAGTCACAGAGAACAGACTAACTAACATGGCTTAAACAGTAGGAATGTTTGTTGTTTCACATAAAAAATTCCAGTGCCATCGTAGTTCCAGATCAACCTTGTCAAGTCATCAATGTCATGAAGACCAGGCTTTCTATCTTTTTCCTCTGCCTGCTTTTGGTGGTGTCTCTCCTTGTTAGACCAGTCATACCAAGATCGCAAGGAGGTTATTGCAGCTCCAAGCTTTACATTCTTGCAATGGGGTCCATGTAAGGAAACGGGAGAGTTTCTCCTCAGTCTTCTCTTTTTTTTTTAAAGGGGAAATAAGGAACATTTCTTAGAGCCTCTAATGTTCCTCAGGGCCCATTGACCAAGATCAGCCATGTAACTGTGCCTAAGCTGCAAAGGAGGCAGGAAAATTGAGAACCTGGTATTTTTCAACTTTGTGTGTATATGTGTGTGTGTAGGGAGTCTCTGACAGCAAGGAGAGGGTAGAAAGAGTTCTTGAATAGGCAACCAATAGCTTTTCTCTAGCATCTCTAGCAGACATCAGGAAATACATCATCAACTCCTGCAATTGCCTTATCTGGATTATTGTCTTTGGGGAATTAAGGGTATACACACTATGTGCACATTTGGAGCAGAATTATGGAGATAAGCCGGGGCAACTGGGAGTGGACATTTAATTTGGAGAGGATGAGAACTAATATATGCAATTCTGAAACAACTATAGGCAAAAAGAAAGTTCATCAACAAATGAGACAAGTGCCCAGAATGCATTTCTCAGAGATTGGCAGAAATCACTTGGTATGTGAGAAGGAAGACTCTGGTAGAAAGAAGGACTGTGGGATGCTGGCGTAGTTGCAAGAAAACCCAACCAGCAGTTGATTATACTAAAAGAGCATTTATTGGCTCAGATAAATAAGAAAAACTGAACATAGGAGTATAACCATCTTCAGGCTTTGCGGGAGTCAAAGGCTCAAACAAAAAATGCTCCATCCTCCCTATATTGGGCGAGTTTTGCACATCTGTGTAATGGCAGGATGGTAGCAGCAGCTCTTGCTTTACCTACATTTATGTTCCAGTAAGGTGGGGAGAAGGAGTCTATTCTCTTAGTAGCTTCCTCAAAGGAACAGAAATTCACTCTGACCAGTTTAGGTTGGCCTAAGGAAGGTAATACCTTGATTATCTTAGACCTGAGTAACTTTCAAGTTAGCGATGGCATCCCACCCAACCCCTGTAGACTAGAAGTGGGGTTGAGGGTGACTTGTAAAAAGAAATACGAAGATGTGGGAAGTATAAACAATGGTCTTTAGAACAACAGATAGCTACTATGGTGTTCTAAAGGAAAGAGTGACCTCTAAAGTCCAGAAAACTCCAAGATCAATTTGGTTATTCTTCTGTGAAAGGGAATTTTATCAGCAAAATAAAAATTCTTGTGTGCTAGTTTGAGTACATCTCTGAAAGTACTTGTTGTATTGGTATTCACGCAAGCCAAATAGTTTTGTCCTCATGAGCATTGTAGCATGGCAAATAAAAGATTTCAGTGCAGTTACATATTGCAGCCCACATGACTTGAGAAAGTGAATCTAAGCTCCCTTAAACCCATCTCCCTGCCAGAACAAGTGGTAAATAAAACATAAATCACTTTGTACATGCTTCAAATTTTGGTGTAGATGAAAGGCAATTTACTCTGGGCTGAAAGTGAAATTCCTGGCAAAAAGCAATGCCTATTAACAAATGGAACAGTTCCCCGGTGACAACATGGAGGCGTGCAACTGGGTACATTTGTCATTTTAACTCCAGGGGTAGACATGGGTATTTTAATCATGCTAAAGTACAATTACAGGTAGAAGCAGTATCATAATTGATATAGGAAAGAATGTCAGCATAATTCCTTTGACTAGGTTGCTTTCTGCATATAAATAATTTGATAAGAGAAGTTAATATTCTATGTTTACTTGATTCCTATCTATCTATCTATCTATCTATCTATCTATCTATCTATATACACACACATATAAATATAAATGGCCATCTATTTTCAAGTTTATCTTTTTCATCCATATGTCTACGAATCACTCCCTCTGAATGTACTGTTCCAACCACAATGCCTCTCTACTCAAATACCTTCAAAGACTCTCATTGCCCACAGAAAAGCTCTGGGCATTTAAAACCTTCTGAAGGAGAAATCCAGAGTACTTTTCCAGATTCAATTCCTATTATTTTTGGGTAAATCAGGAGAGGCTAGTTTAGGTTGTGCCCCTTAGTTTTCTATTGCTGTGTAATGAATGACCACAAACTTAACAGCTTAAAGTAACATGTATTTATCATCTCATCATCTCACAGTTTCTGTGGGTCGAGAGTTGGGCATGGTTTCATTGGACCCTCTGTTCAGGGTCTCACAGGCTACATGTGGGCTGGGCTGCCTTTCTGGAGCTCAGAGTCATTTTCCAAGACTACATAATGGTTGTTGGCAAAATTCAATTCCTTTCCATTGTAGGTGAGGGATATCTCATCTGTCCTGTGGCTGTCAGCCAGGGGTCATTTCTAGCTCCTAAAGGCCCCCCACAATTCCTTGTCATGTGGCTCACTCACAAACCTACTCAAAACATGGAAGCCTACTTTTAAAAAGCCAGGAGAATCTCTTACTTTGATCTGTTTAGATGGAATCTTATATCACATAATGTAACCACAGCAGTGATCTTTCTGTCACCTTTGCCATATTTTATTTGTTTGAAGTTTTGCCATATTTTATTTTATTTGAAATAGGTCACTACACAAGGGGAGAGGGTCACACAAAGGTCTGGATACCAGGAAGTGAGAATGATGGGGGCTGTTTTAGAACTCTTCCTACCACACTACGGTAATAAATAACTTCTAAATCTCACGCCTTTTAAAAATTACAATAGATTTAGGGTACAAGTGTTTTTTTGTTACATGGATGAATTACATAATGCTGAAGTCAGGTCTTTTAGTGTACCTGTGGTCAGAATAGTGTACATTGTACCCAATAGGTAATTTTTATTCCCTCACTGTCCTCCCACCTTACTCCCTTCTTAGTTTCCAATGTTCATTATACCACTTTATGACCATATAAACCTATCTTTTAGCTCTCACTTATAAGTGAGAACATGTGGTATTTGTTTTTCCATTCTTGAGATGCTTCACTCAGTATAATGTTTTCTTTCCAGTTTCATCCAAGTTGTTGCAAAAGACATTACTTCATTTCTTTCTAAGGCTGAGTAGTACTCCATGGTGTGTGTGTATATATATAAATCACATTTTCTTTATACATGCATCAGTTGATGGGCACTTGGGTTAATTCCATATCTTTGGATTATGAATTGTGCTGTGATAAACATTTGGGTGCATGTATCTTTTTAATGTCATGACTTCTTTTCCTTTGGGTAGATACGCAGCAGTGGGATTGCTGGATTGAAAGATAGGTCTGCTTTTAGTTCTTTGAGGAATCTCCTTACTGTTTTCCATAGAGGTTGCACTAATTTAAATTCCCATGAACAGTGTGTAAGCATTGGTTTACTGTGTTTTCTCAGCCTGAATGACCTTTCCTCCATGTCATTGTTTCCAAATTACTCCTGTATTGCAAGGTTCAGCTCAAAAGCCACTTTCTCAGTATTTTCTGATCTTTCCTCTCGAAATTAATTTTCCCTAAGATGTCACATGACACTCTTCTGTACTTTCTCCATCTATCTTATATGGCATTTATAATTTTCTAATTTTACCCCAGTTAAATATTTGAAATGCCCTTTCTCCCATATTGGATTATGAGCATCTTGAGGGCAGAAATCATGTCTAAGTCACAATCATTTCTTTAAAAGTGTCCAATCAGTGTCAATGTGGTGCTAATGTTTGTTGGCTGAGTGAAATTGATCTTGTTCCCAAGAATGTCTATTTGCAAGGTTAGCTTTGGGCCAATTTTTGAATTATTTAAGGAAAAGAATTACTAATTTCCTTATTTCATCATAAGTTCTAATTCTTTCCAGTTAAGCTCTTTTGTGAATATAACCTAAATTCCTCTCGAAGTGTTTTCTTTTGTTTATCCATAATGAAGATCATAGATCACACAACACAGTTGGAAATAACCTTAAGCATTGTTTAGGTCAGTGATTTGAAAGTTTTTCTTTATTTTAGGAAGCTGATTCCTTTATTTAAACAAAATCTTAAGCAGAGCACAAAATTACAAAACAGTGATGACAATTAAAAACCTGCTTCTCTGATTGAAGTAGGGATGGCAAGTCCAGAGTCCTGGACACTTCACATCTCATGACTAGTTTCCAGTCCCCAGAGTCAGCCTCTGGATATATCTATGAAACACTGGACCTTTAGGTTAAAATTCCTTGATATTGACTCAACTTTTCATATTACAGATAGAAAAACTAAAGCTAGAAAGACTAAGTATCTTCTTTCAAGCCACAAAATATATAGTTGGAGAATCTATTTTGATAAATATTTATGGAGCATCTACTATATGGGAATTTGGCTAATAAAGATATAGCAAGCCTCTCCACATAGGTGGCAGCAGAAACCACATTTATTAACCCTCAGCCTCATGACTTACATGTTTACAATGGTCAAGTCTTCCATTTCATGTGTGTCCATTTCTGTGGCTTAGCAAAGTCAAGGTTAAAGAATAAATGGTTAGTTTCAAAGTCTCAGTTTTTACAGTGGATCTAAGAGTTGAGCACACGCTGAGTTCAAAGCCAGATGAGGTCCTAGCTCACAGTCAGAGTCTCCTGTGAAGGTGTGTGGCAGCTCTGTTTGTGCACCTTGAATCCCTGGAACTCTCACTCTCATCAAACACAGGAGAAAATACCAGTCTCTTAGATGGGCTGACTCTTTCACTCTTTCTGCTGGAAATTCATTTATATTTCATGCAGATTGGCATCCATGTGCACAAAAAGGATCAGAAGGGATAAGTTAATCTTATTCATCCAGCTGCCCCTGCATAGGATGGTTCTGTGACTACTTAACTATAATTAGAAGTTGACTTTCCCTGTATATGTGGATGACTTCAATCCATTGGCATCCGCTCAACATCTGCTGTTGTCCACCACAATAGCTTATCATCCCCATAGCATCACGAAACTTACATTCTGCTAGGGTTCAGAAAATGTGCATAGACAAAATAAGTGGAAGATATGTTAGCACCATGTAATAAAGTCCTAAATTATGTAATGTGAGTTCTAACTGCTACTGGAATTTGAAAATGGCACTAAATCCATATATATTAGGATAATTGGTAGAAGTCTTCCACTTGGAGCAAATGTCAATGAGAGTCTTCACAGTTAAGTGAAATTTGAATTGGAAGGGTGGGTGGAGGTTGGGAGAAGTGGGTGTCATTTCAGACTATGGGTATGTTATAGGCAAAGACGTGAAGGATGGAATGAACATATTTTCACAGTAACTAAAATAAATTGAGTACCTAAATGTGTTAGGCTGTGTGTTTCTTATATAGTGATAATCTTCCCAATGACCTCATGAGAAGGAACTGATATTTTTGTTTTTCAAATGAAGACCCGTAAGTGGTTAAGTAACTGTGTAAGACCACATAATTAGTGAATTACAGAGCCAAGATGTAAGCCTAGGTCTCTATGATACCAAAATCAACGTTACTAAACAAAGCTCCCTACTTTCTTTTGACACTTATAGAAAATAATGAGAAGCATATGATTGTCCAGGGTGGAGGTATGTTGGGGAAAGAGTCATAATAAGTTGGGTGGGTAAGATGTCAGCATAGGGGTTAGAGGTTCTCAACTAGGGGCAATTTTGTCCCCCAGGAGGTATATGACAATATCTGGAGACATTCTTGGTTGTCACAACCTGCAGGGCCAGGCCTGTTTCTGGCATTTCATAAATGAAGACCAGGGATGCTGCTAACCACCCTATAATGCACAAGGCATACCCCCACAATAAAGAATTATTTGGCACCAAACATCAATAGTGCTGAGAAATCTCAGCATAGATAGATTGAAGAGTCTGGGCTTTTTCTTTAGGCAGTGGGTCCTTGAATTCAGGACTTACAAGGCCAAAGTGGCCTTCTAGGTTTGACATCTCACATCAACCATCACTCATCACCTAGTTCTTCAAAGAAGACTCATCATTTGCCCCAAACTGATCCATTTCCAGTGTTTCCTTAAATATCTCTCATCTTCCCACTCATTTCCAGACCTAACTCGAGCACTGCACTGAGATGCCATTGTCTCCTACCTGGAGTGTGGCAATGGCCCTGATTAGGCCTGGCTTCTTCTACCTTGAGTCCCCATCAGGAAGGTCTCTGCAGAGCAAGTGGAGTGGTCCTCACGAAAAGTAAATCTGATCCAGTTGCTTAACGCATAAATCTCCCCAAAGGCTTTCTACTGCCCGAGCTAGAGGGCTCCACATTGTCTTTTGTGCCTCAACTCTTTTCTTTCTGTCTTTCAGTTTTTTGAAAGTACCCTTCTTCTTCTCCTCTCTGCTTTAGAGCACTTATTTCCTTACCTGGAAACATACTCCTTACCCCCATCCCACATTCCTCATTCTTTTCACCTGGAGAATTCGTCTACATCTTTCAGATTTCAGCTTAAACATAACTATAGAGAGGACTAATTCTTGACACACTACCCTGTATTTCCTTTTTCCTAATGCTTCTCACACATCTGATTATTAGATTCCTATCTACATTCCCTGATGAAATGTAAATTTCAAGTGGGGACTGTTTTTGTCTAGGTCAGTGTGAGCCTCAGTGCTTAGTAGGTGCTCAATAAATATCTGTTGAAGTAGCCAATAAATGAGCACAGTACTGGACAGTGTAGGACATTGGGTGGGACAAGACATGTGATTAATTCCCCACCCATGGCATGGTCCCACATTTCAAAGTGTATGGGGCATGGGCAGGAATGAAAGTAACCACAGATGTTTCTTATCCAAGGAAAAGGAATACTAGGCAAATGAAAAATTCAAGGGGACAAAGGATTTGGATAATTGATGGCAAAAACCTTTGAAGAACCACAATGAAAGCTATAATATCCTGAACAAAGCTTTTCTTTTCTCCTGAGAGTGGTCACCAGGGCTTGTTTAAATAAGGACTATTTGCTGACTAGGAACATTCCAGCCATGTAGATTATAGACAGTATCATACAGTTCTTTATACCTAAAGTTAAAATCACTGCTTTCCCCTTAACCTGAAAAGATACAGACAAGGTACAGAACATTCTCCTTTGGAGCAGCAAACCACTAAAATATCATTTTTAATGAGAGAACAAGTACTTCCCACATTTTCTCTATGAGAATGTCAAATCTATCTCCTTTTTAATTTAATTTTTTTTTTTTTTTTTACTGCTACTGATTCCTAGCCTTCCTTCTGAAGGAGGAAATTTCCCCATTTCAAGACTAAATTTCCCGTCACTTAACAAAGATAAGTTGGTCAAACCCTGACCTGAAATTTATTGACGTCCTACACATCAGATCCCCTAGGTGGTATATAGAAAATTTATTTATGCATTTATTTTTTGGGAGGAAAGGAGGTAGCCCGCTATAATTTGATTTTTTTCTTTGCATAATTGTCTATAATGATCTTTAATTTCACTCTTGTAGTGAAAATTCAAGTCTCATTACTAGGAACTTGATTAATTGGACTTTAGCTCTAAATGACAAATTACATCTGGAAAATACCTTATTTGAAGGCAACTTATGTTCTATAAAAGATAATAAATAGCTTAGTTCTCTATTCTCTTCTGTTTTTGAAGAATTGATATACCTTTATGATTATAAATTTGACATTGTATAATTATTGTTCTTGAGGAATCAGGCATGAGGCCAGTTCTAAAGGCATTTTGTACAGGCAGTTTCATTATTCCTTCTCTCTCTCCCTCCCCTTCCTCCCCTTTATTTCTTCTTTATTTCCTGCTCTTTCTTCCTCCCCTTCCTTCTTTCCTATTCTTTCTTTTCTACCTTACTCTTCCTCCTTCCCTTCCTTCCTTTTTTCCTTTGTTTCTTTTTTTCTTCCTACAAATACACATTGAATTTCTCCTCTGAACTGGACATTGTTCTATCTAGATCCTGGGGATTTGGGAAACAATTCCACATAAATTCTTAGCTCTCATAAAACTTAAATTATAAGAAGAGAGATAAAATAAAGACATAATAAAAAAATGAAATATAAAAACCGCATAGTTGCAACAAAAAAGGAAAAATGAGTGAAGCTAAGCTGGTCATGTAAAGATATGAGAGAAGGGTGTTGCAGGCAGAGAGGCCAGCAAATTCAAAGACCCTGAGCTAGAACCCAGCTTGGCATACTTGTAGAAAAGAAAGAAGGCCAGTGTGGCTGGAGCAGAGTGAACCTGGGGAGGTGGTGGTCTGTGGAGGATGATTGAGGTGGGCCTGGAGATAAAGACAAGGACTGATCTTGCAGGGCCTTTGGGGCCATTATAAGGATTTAATTAAAAAAAAAAAAACTAGGCTGGGCGTGGTGGCTCACGCCGGTAATCCTAGCACTTGGGAGGCCGAAGCAGGTGGATTGTTTGAGTTCGGGAGTTCGAGACCAGCCTGAGCAAGAGCGAGACCCCGTCTCTACTAGAAAATAGAAAGAAATTATCTGGACAACTAAAAATATATAGAAAAAATTAGCCAGGCATGGTGGCACATGCCTGTAGTCCCAGCTACTCAGGAGCTGAGGCAGGAGGATCACTTGAGCCCAGGAGTTTGAAGTTGCTGTGAGCTAGGCTGACGCCATGGCACTCTAGCCAGGGCAAAAGAGCGAGACTCTGTCTCCAAAAAAAAAAAAAACCAAAAACTAATATTGGAAAATAATTCAGAGGGTTTTCGGCAGAAACATGATACAAACATTTTTGCATTTTAAAAGTTCAATCTGGTTTATGTATGGAGGATAAACTTTAGGTGGTGGCAATATTGGAGTCAGGAGATCTTTCATGGACTATTGCAATGTTCCAGGCTAAAGATGGGCGTGACCTGGATCAGGTGATAACAGTGGAAACAGAGAGACAGGGATGAACTTGGCATACTAAAGGGCTGCTGTACTACACAACTGCGGGAAGGTGTCAGTGAATTGCACCTCCTGGAACCTAACTCCATTGTGTATGAGGAGGCACACCTACTTTAGAATCAAACAACAGTGTTGCAAGAATTGAAAGGTACCTAAGTGATTATCTAGTCAATTCCCTGGGAATCATTATTTCTTCCTGGTAAATTTCAACTTTTAAAATTATTTCCATTATTGCAACCCATTGAGAATTTTTTAAGATTCTAAAATGATCGTAGAAAATGTTTATTGCTTCTCCCAGTTTTGCAGCAGCTGCAAATTTAATTCAAACACAATCAATGCCCTTATCCAACTCAGACATAAAAATGTTTGCTGTGACTCAATTGGGGACACGGCTGTGTGGTCGGACACTACCAAATGCCCTCCTGTTTGGCATCAATACACTAATCCACACTCCACATTATGATGATTTACCTAGTTAAAAATCTACCTAAATATCTCATTATTAGTCCTTCCTAATTATGGAAATTTTGAGCATTGTAGTTGGTTTATAGGAGAGATATAGTTGGTCATGTGGGCCTTTTATGCTCCTCACTTTATACCATTTAGGCATCCCTATCAATCTTGTGTAACAATATCAAATCACTTCCAGTCTGGGGCCAGGGTGAGCCAAAGGGAGCAAAGCGTTTGGGAAGTGAAGAGATGAAAGTAAGGGGTTCCCTTATTCTATGAGAATTTTTTATATCTCCTTTTGCTGTAGCTGCTAGGAAGCTCAAAAACTATATTAATTTAGATTTTTGAAATGTAAACTTTGTATATATAGTATTTACTAATTTATTTTCTATTTTATAAACATCTTTTTATTAATACCTTTTATAGTAATCCCCTTCAAAAGATTATATAAATATATATCTATGTGATACTTTTATGTTTTTATGTAGACTTCTTTGATAACTAATGTATTACTTCAAATATGGGTGCATAAACATTAAACAATGCACATGCATAATATGTAAGCATAATTTCATTCTCCAGAGCTAAAATTGATGAAATTTTAATCTTACTGCAATTTTAGGGGTAATATAATCCTAACATCTTCTCAGTATCTGTAAAGATTGAATTTAATAGTCCTGATTCCCAATCAAGTAGGATAAAGGGCAAGGTGACTACCCAAGTGGTCCATGGCAGAAGTGTTTACACATGTGTGTAGGTGTGTGCACACCCCATGTGTTTGTAAGAAGCTTCACTGATGACTGCATTTACTGGAAATGTTATTCACAGTAGCATAACTGCTGACTGGTACATGAAGTCTAGATTTGGTACTCCAAAGCTGGCTTAGAGATTTCGGTATATAAGTCTTAAAACTGTGAGTTGTTGGAAAGTTGAACCAATAAAAGACAAGGGCAGCCTGTAAAATATGAATTAAAATGTACTCATAATGAATGACAGTGCTTCAAACATTAGAAGAGAATGATCATTCTCCTCTGAGTCTTCTTCATTTTAAATGGCTGCAGTATAGCAGAGAGGTTAACAGTGAAGTTATACAATCGCAAGTTTCACCCCACTTTATACACATGATCTACTTTGAGCATCTCCTTAATAACTCTAGGCCCTGAAAGTCCAGGCTCTTTCCTCTAGGGAGGATTTGATGGGATGACGCATACAAAGCACTTAGGTGAATGGCACAGAGTGAGCACTTCATGTGCACTGACTGCCATTGTTCTTATGATGCTACCTCTTCTGTTTCCCATATAATGTGGTTTTGAGAGTGCCCCCCCCCCCCTCTGGCTGGCTCTCCTCTGAAGGAACTCCGTTGGACTAAAAATCATTGTATCAACGTGAGCATCACCTCATTTGTATCTAAGGGACGCCAAGACCTGGAGCAACATGAATTCTATCATAGGGAATAAGAATACCTAAGGTTGGCTGGTTGACAAAAAGATCTGAAGGCCATTACAAGAATGAGCACATTTCCTTTGATCTTTACATTCTGATGATTAACAAGAAGCCCACGCATATCCCTATCAGATCTTTTCAAACCATTTCTTTTTCCTGTCTGCTGAATTCCTAAAAATTACACTAGAAATATAAAATAAATGTAAGATTTTTCTTTTAGCTGCTTTATAAAATTTCAAGTGGGAGTGACTCAAACCAATGTTTTCAACCTCATTTGTGTTGTAACAAATAAACATGAACATGTTTATACACACAGTAAGGTAATTGGATGAAGCTGATTGGCCCAAGGCAACAGTTGCCACGCCAGGGCTAAGGAATCAGGACCCAGGCCCTCCAGTTGGAAGCTCTGATTTGAGAAGCAAGTGATGAAAGTTAGGACCGCCTGCAGTTATGTTTTAGGACAATGTGACTATATCAGTACCCACTGATTTGAATGTGTGATCATTCAGTTTTGACCTATCTAAAATGTACTGCTCTGCTAGCAAAGTATTAAAATATCTAGTGGTGATGTGCTGGATGAGTTGGGATGGAGGGAGGTGATGCAATTTATTAGCGGGCTATTATAGGAATTCAGGTGAAAGGGGTTAAAGGATTAGGATAAAGCCTTAGGAGCACATCTGAGCTGACATCTCTCCTAGCACCTTGAGCTGTGATTCTTGGTGTTTGTTTAGAAGATGAAGAAGTGGAGCTCTAAACATACTGCTAAATAGGAAAAAAGCACATTACTCAATAATGTGTGATGTGATACTATTTTTGTAAATAAACACATGTATGGTTATATAATATATACATACATATGTATATGTATGTGTGTGTGTGTGTGTGTATATATATATATATATATATATATATATATATATATATAAAAGAATCTATGGAAAGGGGACTAGAAGGATATATGTAAACAAGTTGAGATTACCTGTGGAGAGGGGTGAATAGTGGAGAGGCAGGGGAAGGAGGCAGCTTTCTTATTTTGTTCCATAATCTTTGAATGGAGAGATAAAAATTAAACATTTATTTAGCATTTACTATGGATTAAACACTCTTCTAAACACCTCATATGTATCAACACATACAATAACCCTGACTGTGTTAATTTTATATATCCTATTATCCTAATGTCCTCTTCCTACTATTGTTACAGTGAGGAAACTAAGGCGAAGAGAGGTTAATCCACTTGCCAAGGTCATGCAGCTGGTCAATGGGAGAGCTCTGGGCTGGAGCCTGGGCAGTCTGGCTTCCTAGTCTGTATCCTTAACTTCCGTATGTACTTCTACTAATGCTAATGTACCACTACTTCAAAGGGTGTGCAAAAATTAACAAAACCCTTTATCTTCATCCATTCTGTAATGTGTATTTTGACTCAAACAATCTGCCCTTCTATGTATTGAGACTGAAAGAATAGAGGGGATATACACTTTTATTTTCCCCCTAGATGTCAGTGTGGTTTAATAGAAAGAGCTAGTCTAGGTATCCAGGGACCAGGAAATCAGATTCAAGGCTCAATTCCACCATCGTGTAGGAGCCACACACTAAATCTCTCCAGGACTCTGTTTCCTTATCTGGTCAATGGGTCAGTGGTGGCTGCCTGATCCTTCTCCAGTGATGGCTGCCTGATCCTTCTCCTTTTAGCATTACCGTGAGCATCAGACGCAGTCTTGTGTCTGAAACTCATTCACGGAGGGCTGCCTGTATATGCTCAGTCATTTTCCTGTAGTGAATGCTTCTCAAATTTGTAAGTGGATTTCCAGAAAGCCACTGAAGGGAAATGCTTGTTTGAATACAATACTAACATATGGAGGTTTATAGGTGAAAAAAAAATCTTGTGAAGCAACTTGATGAGTGCCTCAGATTTTTGGGAATGGGGGATGAGACCACCACAAAATGAGAGGCTCGAAGGCACTGTTTTATTTTGTCACCTTGCTTATGTTCCTAGCTTAGTCACTGTTACTATAGTGCTTGGAATAGAGTAGAAAGGGGGTGTCAAAAACAGTTTGTTGAATGAATGTGGGAGATAAAGAAATAAGTGACACCATCTCTGCTCTGAAAATATTTTCCAAATAAATAGTGAGGTATACACAGCCGAGAGATTAATAATTATGTTGGTAAGGACTATGCTTCTTGTCAAGATTAAGAAAAGAAAGGAAAAGCAATGCAATAGAATCATACAGATCAAGACTGCTGGAGCTAGGCAGGATCCTAGAAATCATAAACAAGTGGCTTTTAGTTTTCTACAGAATATTAAGAGTGTGGACCATCATATAGTCAGGTAAGGTTCTTCAGATGATACCCCATATTAAATCAGGCCAACTATGTATTTTTTTCTTTTAAATATTGGACTTCCTGGAAATACTTTTTGAAAAAATCTTCCTTGGCTAAAATAGTCTGAAATGCACTTAATGACAATCCAAATTTCTTTTGTTAATAAGGGAGAAAAAAATGTGGTTTGAGAGAAAACTAGTACCTCTCAAGGTCCTGCAGAGAGTTTGAACTTTTCTACTATGTATACTGAAGGGATCATATTGTCAGCAAACAAGAATAGTTAGATCTCCTCTTTCCCAGTTTGGATGACCTTTATTGCCTTCTCTTCCCTGATTGTTCTGGCTAGGACTTCCAGTACTATGTTGAATAGAAGTGGTGACAGTGGGTACCCTTGTCTTGTTCCAGTTCTTATGGGGAATACTTTCAACATTTCCCATTCAGTATGATGTTTGATGTGGGTTTGTCATATATGGCTTTTATTATTTTGAGGTATGTTCCTGCTATGCCTAGTTTGTTGAGGGTTTTTATCATGAAAGGGTGCTGTATTTTATCAAATGCTCTTTCTGCATCTATTGAGATGGTCATGTGGTCATTGTTTTTGTTTCTGTTTATGTGGTGAATGATGTGTTGAGACATGTATGTGAAATATAATAAGGAAAAAATAAAGAAAGCACAAGATAAAAATACTAAATCATACAAGAGAAAATACTTTCAGTGTTTGAAGCAGTGAAATAATGAGATAAGATTAACAAAAACTTCCTTTTACTTTTAGTATTTTATTTTTTAATATATTTTTAAATTTCAGCATATTTCAGGGGTACAAATGTTTAGGTTACATATATTACCTTTGCCCCACCCAAGTCATTGCCTTTGCCCCACCCACATCATTGCCTTTACCCCACCTGAGTATTTTAAATTAATAGTTATATTTTGAAGAAAGTTTTAAACAAAATCCCCTTTTGACAATTATTTATGGAGCTGTGTTGGGTTGGGCCAAAGGAAGGAGGATTTAGAATGTCATAAAAGAGGTGAAATAGTCTTTCCCAGAAGAAGAAGCACACTTTGATCTCTTTCTTGCCTCCTGATGAAGGGGGACATGTTATAATTGCAGTAAAAACTTCTCATATAGTTATGCCTTGTCTTGTTCACTTTCAATTTAGAGAGAGAGTTTCCCTTGTTCTTTAAACTTATTATATAAATTTCAGAAGAATTTATGTATGCAAATACTTACCTGTATTGTTTTGAAACTTTTATATCTTTTTGTCCTTCTGAGTTAAAATCCTTGAATATTTTGGGGAACTTAATGAAGATTAAAATGTTTACCTCCTTTGCCTCTCAGCACTTCCCAAGTATCATTTAGGTAAAATCCCAGACCAAAATAAAAAAGACAAAGTCAACAGATTGCTTTTGGAAAGGATTTTGCTATTTTACAGCATCACTTGCCAAAGAAAATGGCTGTGTAAATACCATATCCCAGTGTAAATATAAACAGAGAATTGGTTTATCTCCTTTCAGGTCTTGGTCCATATGGTTGTAAGAGTTCCCCAAGGGCTTTCTAAACATTGAAGAAGAGGATAGTCAGAACTTGCTAGTCACATCTTTCCAACACAATAAGCTAAAATGTCCGAAATTATGAGTAATTTGTTAATATCCAGCATATAGGGGATGCTGCATTAGTGTCTATGGTCCCAGTTTCCTAGCATCCCTAAGCAACCTTAGATTCATTTGGGAGTTTTATCACACAGGAGTATATTCAGCTGCCAGAAAACAGAAAATTCTACTTCAACAGCTTGAGGAAATAGGATAGGGGTTTAATTATCTCATACTACCAGAAGCCAGAAGGTAAACAGTCCAGGGCTGGTATTGTAGTATGATGATCCTTTTTCCTCAGGTATGTTGCCTCCTGGTTACAAGATGGATGTTGCACCTCCAGGCCTCATTTCCACCTTCCAGGCAGGAGGAAGGAATAAGATGTCTATTTCTAGTGAGGTTTATCTTTATATTCAGAAAGATAAACCTTGCCCAGGAACTTTTTTCTAATATCATTGTCTATTCCTGTGTAATAGGGCCAACTGTATGTGTAAGTGAGAGTAGGAAATTAAGAATTTTAGATTTCCATCTTCTGTAGTATAGAAAACCAAGAGAAAAATATGATAGTCAGTTCATAGTGCATTCCATACGAAGCTCAACTTGGAAACCAACATAGCACAAAGTTTATGCATAGAGCTACTGAGCATGTCAATCTAAGCATCCTTGGGTTTTTTTTTTATGCATGAGTGATAAATTGCTTCTTCTAACTCTCCCCTCAAAATTAACCTGTCTTAAGGTCTGCAAAATAACTGAGTGACTAATTTCTCTGGGATAATATTATACTAAATAGATAATTATTAATATAGATTTTATGTTTTTCCCCTCCATAATGAACATTTATCTGTTTTGCTATCAGAATCCATTCCTCCTTCCTCTGGCAATAAAAAATTCAATTTTCATTTGGAGAACCAAACCAATCACACCTTAGTCTATATGATTGGAGTGGGACTTAATCAATCTCTGCAGGGGCCAATGAGTCATGCATAAGCCAATTGGCATATAGCTTTCTCCTGGATTGATTGGATTGATTGATTTCTAAAGGATTGGCATGTGGCCCAGTTTGGACCAATGGGAGATAGGTCGCAGACTCTGGTTGGTACTGCTGAAGAAGGAAGGTTGTCTTTTCCATTATCTTAGAGCTGTAAAGGTCTAAACTTACAGATATTGGGGGCCACTACATGGAAAGAGTCTTCCTCAGCATGACACCAACATAGAAGACAGCAGAACAGAGAGATGTGAAAAGAAAGACGACAACCTGATAGTGTATTTTTGAGTCCCTGGACCCAGACATGTCTGACGCCAGTATATCCCTAAATTTCTCAGTTATGTTAGCCGATATATCCCCACCCTTTTTATTTTTGCTTAATCCAGTTTGAATTGAGTTTCTGTCTCCTGCTACTAACAACACCCTGAATAATACACCAGCTAAAGGACATTTTCTCTTTCAAAGTGAACTGCGTCCTCAGAGAAATAAATTCCTATTGATGAAAATCTGAGCACCAGGGTATACCAGTGTGGGAAGTAGACGTCAGTCCTTTAAATCACATTAGACATGTGACAAAGTACTTGTCTATAAGTAAGATAGGAAGGATCTAGCTGGGGGAATAGAGGTGCAGGGACCAGAGTTCTGGTGCTGACCCTATAAACAACTTGTTCTTGTGACTCTGTTCAAGTAGCTACAGCTTTCTGAACCTCAGCACTTTCGTTTCTAAAATTGGGTTCATAACACCTGCTATGTCCATCTGCCAGTTGAGGCTCAAATGAAACGGTTTATGTCATGGCCCAGTGTAACAGATACACCACCATGCAAGCAAACAGCAGTGTCAAGAACAGAGGTTGTCAAACTACAGCCCACAGGCCAAATATGATCTCCCACCTGTTTTTGTAAATAAAATTTTTTTGTAATAAAGACACGTTCAGTTGTTTAAGTTTTGTCCATGACTGCTTTTGTGCTAACATAAGGAGTTTCAACAAAAACTGACTGGATGGTCTTCAAACCCTAAGCATTTGCTATCTGGACCCTCAGAATAAAAATTTACTGACCCTTGGTCTAGAATTAGGACATTTTTAATAACACTAAGGAGAAAAGCTCTCATACCTAATCAGCATCCCCTGACAGTATTCACTTTGTTAATTTCATTTTCATTTTCACTCCTCTCAACTACGGTTTTAATAGCATCAACATTGAAAAACTGAGAAGATGGAAAAATGGAAATGGGGAGTAATTCAAAAAAATGTTCTTTTTAAATATGCATTGCACACAGCTGTTGAACTAAAAATTGATTATTATTCTATTGGAACAAAGGCATTTTGGACAGCTAGATTGGTGCTTCAAAATACATGCAAAAAATGTCTCAAGTTGGAATCCAAAGAATAACTTCTGCTTCGTCAGCTCCTGTATGTCACATCAGCTGTTTGTGTGTGGTTGAGCAAGTTGGATCTGTTGCTCAAATATTCTTGTCTTCGGGATTTCATGAAGGGAAGGACAGAATTATAATATTTGCCCTTTGGAATGTGTCACTTAATGCACCTTTGCATCATGTAATCATCTATTGATACAGCAAAATACATACTGAGGACTCTAACATGGACCTGACACAGTGCCAGGGAGTGAAGACTTTTGCCAAGACAGAATGGTTGCTCATGATCTCTGACTCGTGACACTTAAACTGGACGATAAAGCTTTCATTTCATTTCTGCTTGGTCCCGACATGCCTTTGCTTAGCTTTTGCTTCAGCACAGTTAGAAATGCAGAGTACCTTTCTTGGTTGAAAAGATATAATCATTAGAGAAACTATTATCATTGATATTATTATTACTAGTAGTAATCTGAAATATAGTTCCTTGCAGCATCCCTGTCTTTGTCCTGGTGGTATTCTCAAGTCATCACAGGTCATATCTACTGCCTTTTTCACATGACAGACTTTCAGACAGTGAAAGAGTTCTGATGGTCCATTGTTCATCTCTTGGTCAGATAGAGAAGTCTGAAATTTATTTCTTTTTAATTTTTATGGATGCATTATAGCTGCACATATTTATGGGGTATGTGTGATATTTTTATACAAGCATACAATGTGTAATGATCAAATCAGGGTAATTGGGATTCCATTACCTTAACCATGTATCATTTCTTTGTGTTAGGAACATTCCAATTATACTCTTCTAGTTATTTTGAAATATACAATAAAGTATTATTAACTATCGTTGGCCTATTGTGCTACCAGACACTAGATCTTATTTTTCTATTTAACTGTATTGGAATACATTTTTTAAAATTCATATCCATGGAATGGTTTTTGATTGGTCCTGCCCTAGCAGTGCAGGTGAATGGATAAAATGGACCTGTTCAAATCTGTCTTTTTCTATCAACCCTGAGTCCTGTTTTCTACTGCAGGGAAGCTATTTGTTCTAAGAAAGAGAGATTCTTCCAGCTATTTGGGTTTCCTCTTGGGGTCCACCTCAGGTTTGCCCTGCCTGAGTCTTATCAGGTTATAACCACAGTTTTCTCTTAAGAAAGAATTTCTAAATACTGTCACTCTTCTTGCAAACTGCAGGTCTTCACAAGCTGGCATTGTCATTATTACCTTTATCTTATTCAGTGTCATAGAAACACAATTCTTAGACAAATCATCAGCAGAATGTTTAAAAAGACTAGCATCTGATAAATAATTCCCCACCTCCCTCACCCACACACATTCTTAGGTGTTTCTGCAGTTTCCTGACAAATGAAAGTATAAAGATTATTGTAGTTAAGAAAGTGTTGAAGTTAGAGCTAGAGTTTCACCTCCCTTTGTACATCATTTTAAATTTCTCTCTTGTCTAAAATTCTCAGGACCAAGCTTTGGTACAGGCCTCCACTTTAACAATTATGGCATGATGGAAATATTGAATAGGCCTCCATGGTGGGGGCAGAATTTGATTGTCAAAGCTAAAGCATTATCCATGGGAGTCCATGGTGTTTCTTAACAGTGGTGGCTACTTGCCATTCTCTCTCTCTCTTTCTCTCTCTCTCTTTTTCTCTTGGATCTCCTGGGCTACCCAGTCCAGGCCTCAGCTCCATGGGAACCCATTATAGCATATTGACTCCCTGACTCTGTAATGGGGCTGCTTATTGTTCACTCAGCTTTCAGCTGTGAAACATGGGATTCAAGCTGTGGAGAGCTAATCGAATCTTCTGTTTAGAGATGGGGAAGTAGAGGTTTAGGAAATGGAAGGGACATGCCTATGTCCCACAATAAGCTTATAATTAAACAAGAGGTAGAACACAGCATAATTACCCCACACCTAACAAAGTTAAATAGCATGGTCACCAAGACAAGCTCTCCGGAAAATATTAAAGAGGATGGGTATTATCTTGCATCCCTCCATAGTCTTTTCATAGGATTATAGCATGTGAAAGTATTTCTTTGGATGACCTCATTACTAAGGAAGTTAATTAGGCCCTCAATTTTATACTTGTTTGCAATTTCCCTGTTCAGACTTCTTTGCCAAGTCTCTTAGATTCCATAATTAATAATTACTGTATGTACAATAGTGGGAGGGAAATAATCTTTTATATTGGTATAGGACTATATACTTTTAAAAACACTAGTACTTTTATTTTCTCATTTGATTCTGCAATAGAGACCGGTCATCTGGGGCCATCCGGCATCCAACACCAATTCCCTCTTTCTAATTGCAGGGTATGTGTGTAGGGAGAGTGGGTGTAAGAAGTTACCTCTCCCTTATCATGTGATGTCTCGGTGATGTACACCAAGTTACCCTCCCTTCCTACTGCGGAGACCAAAGTGGTGCCAGGAAATTTCTTCCTTCAGATCTTCCCTTTCGTTGCCTTTGTACAGCCAAAGAGAAGTCATGTGAGTCAAGCTTTCCCTATCAGACTCACTAGCGGGACTGTAACTGTTGAACATGGTGGCTCCAGGATGAGGACAAGTTTAGAGGTCACTCATTAGGGTTGTACTACATATAAAACTGATATTTCCACAGATTGCACCATGATGATCAGATGTTACGTGTGTATTATAAAAGCCAACTAACATCTTACTTTCCTTTAAGAATGTGGATCTAGAGATGCAGCAAGAGAGTAGTGAGAAATATGTAATAACTATTATCTGGATGGCACATTTCTTCTTCCCTGTGTTGTAGTTGTTGTTGTTTTTCAGTTTTCTTCAGTAAGTAGACACAAATGTCAACAGTTTGCTTGAAATGGAGCTCCATCAAATCTGAGGCACACACTCAAAAGCAAGAGTCTCCCTAGCCTGATTGATGATAATACACATCAAATTAGACTCTAACTCAACAGTGTATATATCGTCAGCAGACTACATTGGAACGTACTCAAATTAATTACACCCTTGGACGACTTTCCTTGTGGGTTCATGATCCTAACATTGTTTTCTCAGGACCCTTTGCTATATAAGTATTATTCCCAAGTGGAGAGTCAAGTAGTGTCTGATGAGATAGAAAATTTTTGTTCCTATCAGTTTCCAATTCTGCAAGTTACCTGTTCACCTTCCAATAAAGACTCTTTTGTTGCTTAAGCTAGATAAAATAGCTTTCTGTTACTTATAACGAAAGAATCATAACTGATACACATCCTTATGCTACCTGTAGAAGTTACTCAAGGCTGAGATTAATATATACTTTACTATATGATAAAATTGATGCTTACAGAGGTTCAATCACTCAGCATTATAGGTTACACAGTGAGTTAACAACAAAGTTGGGATTGCAATCTCTTGACTTCTATTTCTATACGTTATCTATATAGACGGAAGCATTGTGTACTTTTTTAAAGTAAGGACTTGATGGATGAACACTGATTGGTTTAGTTTAGGATGTCACAGAAGCTTGCTCTGGGACAAGGAATTGAGTACATATAGTTTATTTGGAACATAATTCTAGGAAACAACAGTAGGGGAGTAAGTAACCAAGACAGAGTAGAGAGGACAGACCAATGGTGTACTCTCAGGCAAGTTATCACTGTGCATATCTGCAGCTTAATTGCCTGGAGAATTCTTATTCTTAAAGCCAGGGTTAGGGACTGACTTGTGCCCCAGCAAAATTCAGATGCGGAACCCTTCAATGTGGCTGTATTTGAAGACAGGGCCTTTAAAGAGGTAATTCACATTAAATGAGGCCATAAGGGTGGGCTATAATCCAATCTGACTCCTGTCCTTACACAAAGAGGATCGACACGAGGGATGTTCCTGCACAGAGAAAAAACCTTGCAAGAACACAGCAAGAAGGCAGGCATCTGCAAGCCAAGGAGAGAGAGTGGCTTCTGAAGATATCAAACCTTCCAGCACCTTTATCTTGGACTTGTAGCCTCCAGAACTGTAAGAAAATAATTTTTTTTTTTTTTTTGAGACAGAATCTCGTTCTATTGCCCGGGCTAGAGTGAGTGCCATGGCGTCAGCCTAGCTCACAGCAACCTCAAACTCCTGGGCTCAAGTGATCCTACTGCCTCAGCCTCCTGGGTAGCTGGGACTACAGGCATGCGCCACCATGCCCGGCTAATTTTTTCTAAATATATTTTACTTGGCCAGATAATTTGTTTCCATTTTTAGTAGAGACGGGGTCTTGCTCTTGCTCAGGCTGGTCTCGAACTCCTGACCTCGAGTGATCCACCTGCCTCGGCCTCCCAGAGTGCTAGGATTACAGGTGTGAGCCACCACGCCCGGCCAGAAAATAAATTTCTATCGTCTAAGCCACGCAGTCTGTGGTATTTTGTTACGGCAGTCCTAGCATATTAATACTGCTAGTGTAGAACACTGCACCTGAGGAGCAAAAATGGATACACATGTATCCCAGTGGTTCTCAAAGCACTGGATTTTCCAGATGATTTTGATGCCCACTAAATTTGAGAACCACTTATCTATCAATTCTCATCAATGATTTGTTGAGGGCTGCTCTCGGAGGCATTAATACCTCTGCCCATCTAACTTACCAGGTAGGTTAGCAGAGGAGGCTTCACATGCTAGAGAAAGCCTCACCCAAAGAGATGCAGACTCGCATTTGAAGACAAGCTGATATGCAATGAAATGATAGGTTCAAATGGAGACAGGTGAGGTAGCACCTGCTAAACCATGATGACAACGACAATGATGATAATGCACAAGAATTTTGTCATGCAGTACTTGTAGTTGGCAGCACTCCTTTGCAACTCCTTTATGGTCTTCGTTTTTTTATTGAAATTTCCAAGTGACTAAAGTTTGTCTCTCTGAGTAGGTGGTAATATCTTTGAATGCAGCAGAACAAGAGAGAAGAAACCTGTGATTGTCTGTTATGTATCAGGGACTGTAATCAGAATCTTAAATGTGCTTAATCTTTGCAATAATCCTGAAAAGTAAATGTCATCACCCTAATTTTACAGCTGAGAAGGTTAAGATATAAAGGAATTTTCCCAAGAAGGACAAATGGCAAAGCTAGGATCTGAAACTGCATGTATCTGGTGACAAAAGTCTATGCCCTATCCACTGTCTGAACCTTTAGGGAATTCATAGTTGTTTCTCAAGTGCAATATATTTAGACATTTTTTTTTGAGAATGTCTGGAAGATTCAAAATTTTAGCTTTGATTTGGAAACTTTTACTTAATCAACATGAATATGAGGGGATATTACTATCTAAGACTTAGACAATAATCATCCTGACCACTGGGATTTTCTCAAAAGCCAAAAATCAGGTCACTAGTACAAATGGCTGTTTCTAGGAGACACCTAGTCTTCCCTAATAAACTCTTCTCAATACAGCTTTTTTTAAAAGAATTCCGGGCATCAGGCCAACATTCTTAGCTGTGGTCTTATATTTTTCATCTGTTGAGTTTAATTGTGCATACAATATTCCTTTAATAAGAAAGCTGGGGCAAGCCTATGTGGGGAATCCATACAAAGATTCTTGTGCAAAAAGAATGCTTAGAAAAACAAACACTCATCGATACGAAGCTATTGGATAGGTAGGCAATGATAAGATTTTTGAGTGAAGAGAGCTCATCCAGTGTCATCCAGCCTAAACTCTCACTCGTGGCTGAAATCCTTTCTAGAACAGATGGTAGGCAAAGACCAGCCTGGACCTCCAAGCACAGCTAAGAGACAGCCCATTCCAAGAGGGAACCACTGGGAAAGCAAAAGGAAAATCAGAGTTATTTTTAGAGAATTATGACCTTAATATGACTCTCAAAAATGGAAACAAAGAATATACTTGCCACTAAGCTACATCTTCCATATTTCTTCAGGTTAGCAGTAGGGGAAATCCTGAAGCAGGTAAAATTAATCTCCAGGTCCCAATCCCAATCATATTTTGACTTTCCCTCCATTGTGGGGGATCAAGACATTAGACAGTCAACACTCCTATGTTCTCCCCTCATTAATTGTATAGATACTGGCCACTCGCCATACTGTTGTCTGGGAGATATTTCACCATCATTACATAAAGCACTTTCTGATGCACCTTTTTTTTTTTTTGTTTTTCTGGGAAGTTGTTCTTGTGAAAAGCAGCTCAGTGGCAAATAAACCCCTGCAATTTGGGCATCTGTTCTTATGATTAGACTTGGGATTGTTATTTAAAACCATGGTTTGTTTTCTTTTTCTGTGGTGTCTTAATGTGTATGGAATACCTCTGGGAGTAAGAGTCACTTGGTTTCTCACTGAATATCCTTTTTAGCTCCTCTTAAAGAGGTCTGCATTTTTCCCTGGGGTCCTTCCCAGGACCCCAAAGAGATAATATTTTTAAATCATATCCTTTTCAACACAGCCTTCAAAATTAATGAATAGCTATCCAGCTCTATTGCATGATGTGGTATCATACAAAGAATGAATTGAAAGGTATTTTTGTAGCTATGCATATACATTATACACATAGATATAAATGACTGTACCCTTTTGGCATATGATTCTAAAGTCATTATTATGTCAGCTAGAGCTTCCTGCCATCTTCCTTTGATATATTTGAGTAAAGTTGTTTTCAGGGGCCTCATTTTTCTTCCCCGTTCTATTAAACTTCAATACCATCTCCATGATTTTTCTGAACTATTGGGGACTCTTCCTGTCTCTCTATATACCTATCTATTTGTAAACTATAAGAAACATAAAATTTTGTGTCTCATTTTAATCATTTCCCAGTTATGTTAAACATGTACCTGTGTTAGTTATTCTCTCACATTATGATGTTAATTTCTGCATAGTATTTTAATATGTTAATATGCCATAATTAATGTAACTCATACTTAAATTTTAAAGATTTCATTTATTTCCAACTTAATGAATATTATTTTTGCATAATCTCCCTCATTCATGTTTTTCATAATTTCTTTAGAATAAATTCCTAGTGCCAGAATTGCTAGGTCAAAGATTATGCTCATTTGAAGGCTTCTGATATATACTGCTGATGGTTAGGGGCACTAAATTAAATTCCCAGCAGCAGAGTATGGGAGATTTCAATTCCCTATGTCCTAGGCATTATTCTTTTTTCTCCTCTTTCACTTCTTAGACAAAATCATATCTTTGTCCTGACTGAGCCTTGGGCATAAAACGAGGATTCTAGAGACAGAAGTAACTAAAACAGGAGGAAGAAATAAATAAATCACACACACAAACACACACCACATGCATGTATTTTTCTTCATTAACCCTGTAAATTAAATTATTCAACATTGATGAAAATAGGTCTTCTTCAGTCGGACTCAATTTAGCCTGTGAAGCATTATCTAATCCTTAAGACAAGAGCTGCCATTAGCCTCTTGAGTCTAAGTTGTAGCTTACTTGACACATATAATCTGCATGGTCAGTAAGATTTAACAGTCATTCAAGTCTGTGCTCAGTGTAAGGCTATGCCTGGCAATGGGCAATGCTGGAGCAGGAAATGAGTGTGACATGGCCCCTGCCCATTGTGGGATCACCACTTAGTGAAAGACTGTGGCTATAACCAAAGCCCACCGGGCTTACCAAGGCTATAATAGAGGTATAAAATTCAGTGACAGAATGGAAAAGTAGCAGTATTGTGTCTTAGTTCATTTTCTGCCGTGAAAACGGAATACCACACAATGGGTAATTTTTCACGAAATGAATTGATTTGGCTCATGGTTCTGGAGGCAGGAAGTCTGACAGCATGGCACTGGCATCTGAGGATGGCCTTTCTGAGTCATAACATGATGGTATGGCATGGTGAGGAAGAGCAAGAGAAGGTGACATCATGTGAGAGAGAGAAAACGGGGGCTGGACCTATCCTTTCATCAGGAGCCCACTCCCATGATAATGACATTCATCCGTTCATGAGAGTGAAGCCCTCGTGACATAATCACCTCTTAAACATTCCACCTCTTACTTAATACCATCGCAATGGCAATTAAATTTCAACATGAGTTTTGCAGGAAACATTCGAATCATAGCGTATATTAAACAAAAAACAGTAAAAGCAACAACAATAATATGGTCACTGCTCTTAAAACTAATGCTTTCAAATGTTCATTATGTACCATGCTGTGTATTGAGTGCTTTACATATCTTAATTCAGTCAATTCATTCAACCATCACCATATTACTGTGAAGTAGATACTATTATTACCCATTTTTATATATGAGAAAACTGGAAAACAGAAAGGTTAAACAAATTGCTTGAAACTATCGAGGTCCTGTTGCTAGAAACCACTGGAAGCTAGGGGAAGACTTTTGGAGAAGGTAGGATATTAGGTCTGGGAGAAAGTTTAAGCCTTTAACATATAGAGAGTAGAATAAGGGGTATTCCAGGTGGGCTGTACAGCCTGAATACAAGTATTGCAGTAGGAAAGGGCAAATCATATATAAGGAAGCAGGACTCAGGAGCTGAAACAAAGATATGGAAGATAAAGAAGGCTGAGGTTTGGTGTAGAGAACCTAGAATGCCAGATTCAGACCATCCCCCCGGCCCCCGTTGGCAGCCAAAGGGATACCTTTTAAAGCCTTTGCAGAAGTTGAGCGATGTGATCAGAGCATCAGAAGGTAAATCTTATAATGTTTTATTGGATGAGGCTATGACAATAGTCTAGGAGGTACTTATTTATTTATTTATTTATTTATTATAGTTTATTATGGGGGTACAATGTTCTGGTTAAGTATATTGCCCATGCCCCTCCCAACCCCCCGAGTCTGAGCTTCAAGAGTGTCCATTCCCCCGACAGTGCACATCGCACTCATCATGTAGGTATACACCCATCCCCTCCCCCACCCCCATCCCCCTGAGTCAAATCTTTAAGCGTGTCCATTCCCCAGACAGTGCACATCGCACGCATCATGTAGGTATACACCCATCCCCTCCCCCACCCCCAACACCCCGAATCAGATCTTCAAGCATGTCCATTCCCCTGAAAGTGCGCATCGCACTCATCATGTAGATATACACCCATCCCCTCCCCCCACCTCTGACCCATACCCAATTGGTATCATTTCCAAATGTGCACCCAGGTGTTGATCAGGGAAACCAATTTTCTGGTGAGTACATGTGGTGCTTATTTTTCCATTCTTGGGATACTTCGCTTAATAGAATGGGTTCCAACTCTCCCCAGGAG
>CM052447.1:18452008-18467419 GCA_028533085.1 Varecia variegata
TAATCGCCCCCTCTAATACAAGAGGAGGGAGCTACTGATGCCTTCCTGTTTCCTTTTTGCTGTATAACCCTGTGATTAGGATACAGGTAAGGAGAAAATATATAGCCAGTATCTTTCTATGATACAATTATTGGTAGTAATTGTAATCTTGGTAATAGCAATAAGTTGACTTAAGTACTGTTAAACTCTTTGCTGAGAGATTTGCCCGCACCTTTATTGCATCCTCAATAGAACCTTATGAAGTTATCATTCTTAACACCATTTTCCCACTGAGAAAAATGATTCTCAACCAGGTTAAGTAGTTGCCTAAGGTCATGTTGCATGTTGACAGCCATGCCCATGAACTCGCTGTTCTCTGACTCCAGAATTGGCCTTATTATTAGCAGGCATTCACTTGATATTCTCTCCATGGTATAGTGATTCTATTTAACTTTAGTCTTTTGAAGTGTGAATGTCATAAATTGTTCTTTAGACATATTTCGGTCCAAAATGGAAAGTTTGGAAACTGCTAGAGGCCTCTGGAAATGGAGTTACTGATCATGCAGTGTCAAAAAGAAGCAAAGATACACAGCTGTGAGTAAGACTCAGTCTGTTTTGTTGTTCTTTTTCATTTCAGCATATTATGGGGGTACAAAAGTTTAGGTTACGTGTATTGCCCTTGCCCCACCTGAGTCAGAGCTTCAAGCATGAAACGTGTAATATTGTAAAAGAACAAGACACTGACCCAGCAATTAGCAAAATAATTATGGGATTGCCAACGTTGTGCATATTCCAAAAGAATATAGGAGGCTGGGAATGCCTCCATTAGGAGAGCCCAGTCTTGCTGGCATATCTTTTTTTTTTTTTTTTTTTTTCTGTCTAGTAGAGTCTGCCTCTCATTCTAGAAACTAAAAATACAGTTGTCCTTCTGTATCTATGGGGGATTGGTCCCAGGACCCTTGAGGATATCAAAATCTATGGATGCTCAGGTCCCTGGTATAAAATGCATAGTATTTGTATATAACCTATGTATATCCTCCTGTATGCTTTAAATCACTTCTAGATTGCTTATCATACCTAACACAATGTAAATGCTATGTAAATAGTTATTATACTGCAATCTCTTATTTGTATCTATGGTTTTGTTTTTGTTTTTTCTGAATATTTTTGATCCACTGTCAGTTGAACCTGCAGACACAGGAACCCACAGATACAGAAGACTGACTGTGTGCTTCCTGTCCTTCCTTTGCGGTTAGAAAAGTACCAGTCCCCAACAGTGGGGAGCTAGAAAGTCTATAGCTGTTGTTAATTGTCCTCCTCTGAAAGAATAATAAAATGACCTATCTCCCCTTCAAAGACACCTCAAGTCTCTCTGAAAGACAGTTAAATCTGGAGGTGTGGGTTCCTGTATTAAGTCTGTATATTCTTACATTTCAAGGGTTTATAGATGTGCAACCTTGGAAACACCTCTGCACAGTAGACTAGGCTTTTCTAGTCCCTGGAGAGGTTTATCCATAGTGCAGTGGTTAGCAAAAGGATTCAAGTCCACCATGTCTTCAAGAGGACTCTTCCAAGAGGGAAAGAGGAAGCAGCTGCTTCCTTTCCTTTTAAGCAAAGGAAAAAAAAAATTTAAATCGTCCCTTACATCAGATGTAAGAATTCCAAATGTCTCCTGGGGTGCAAAATGGACCAAGTTGAAAACCACTAGCCTAGAGCAATTGTAGCTGAAATAAGGTGAAATGGAGTGACAAGTTTAGCAGTCAGGCAGGGACATGAAGTCCAACAAGATCTGGGAGAAAGCCTTAGGAAGAAAAACAAGCTTTGCTTATAACAAATTTGTCTTGGGTCAAATTTGCCTTTTTGATTAGAGGCTCATCTGCTTACTATTTTAATATTATTATAAAGTCCTAATGTTAAAACGGAATAGGAGTGGACTTCAATAAAGGAACAGAAGTTTTACACATCTTCTCCCTCCTCCTCCTTTTTCTAGTTTAAAACCAGGCATTGGAGACTATTTCCTCTGGTTTGGAAGAGCACAAAGAGCCAGTCTTTCACTAATTGTCTTTCTTTGTTCTTTGTTTTCTTAGGAAATTGCTTTTGAATATCTTGCTGACTCTCTCTCTTTTTAATTATTAGTGCCAATTTATGGCTGCCTGATAGAAGTCTAGTTCCCTTTATCTGATGTGTAATATATAAAAGCTAGTTTCCTTAATCTGCTGTATAACATACACAGCTTGGGTTCTTTCAAGCACAATGCCAGAGTTAAATACGGCAAGAAACTAGGGGTGAATCTAGAATGGCTGGCAGTGTCCTCTGCTCTCACGTCTTAATTAGAGGGGCTATGGATGTCATGAGATATCAGAAATAGCAAAGAAAGGCAAAATCAGCAGACCTTTTATTCTGATCATTATGGGACACGGGTTATAATGATGAGGGGAAGAAAGTGAAGTTGGGAGGAAATTAGAAAAGACAAAATGATACCGGATAATGAATCATGCATAAAATCTTTATGCATGTTTTTTGCTTGAGGTAGGCTTGGGAGCAGAGTATTTTCTTCTTTCAGTTGTGCCCATAAAATCTTCTGAGACAGTCTTGTCTCTTGCTTCACTTTTGTCTCCTAATATTTATGTCATAGACTTGGAAGAGAGGGTCTTAATACGGGTTCCTGGTACAAATTCACGAATTGAGTATTTGAATAGTGTCTTTACGTACATAGCAGTGTTTAGAATCCTGCTATGTGTCTGGATAGTCAGCACATACATTTGGCACTTTTCCAGTGACAACAGGACAGTGTCAACTCCTAGCTCAAGCAGTAATAATTGAGGTGTGTGAGAAAGAGAGGCAACAACTAGTCAGGACACAGACGACTAAGTATGAGCTGGGTAGTCTTCCTGTTTATACCAAGAGAGGGTCCTTGCAGCTCACTTTCTTATCTCTTTATTCTCTTTCTAGTTCTTGTTTTATAACAGTGTAGGGGAAAAATTGTGCTCTGCGTTGGTAAACTACACGTTACCTATAGCACACCCTTCTACCTTACGCCTTACGTTCTGATTCTATCCGAGCTATTTTAAAACTCTGTAAATTGCAGGTGTCTAATGGGCATGTAAATTCTGTCTGATGGGTTGACTTCCTTCTCTTCTTTCCCCTGTGTGTGTGGAGGGGATGGGGGAGTTTGTCTCCATTTGTAATGTATTTCAAGATCCCTTTACTCCATATAAATTTGTGCCTCTGTGACTTTTCCTTACCATAGGTTTAGAACATCTGCTGGTTTCATTATGAGTTAAATAAAATCTTTAACATTCATTTTTATATTTGTATGAGAATCATCATACTACCTTTTCCTGAAAATGATCTCTTAACCAATTTGCCTCATTTTGGCTCTAGAGTGCTGGAAGTACATGTTTTACAGCTCATAAAAAATGAGGGTTGTGGTAGAGTGTGGACAGCTGTCATGTGAATAGATGTACTCAGATGTTAGGTTTGGTTGTCCCAACCCCTCCCCTTCCCCCCACACACTAAATTTAGATGTGGCCAGTTGCCACATCGCACCAAAAACATTCTTTTTGGCTCAATCTACTTGCATGGGCACAGTTTCTTATGAGATTTTCTGTAAATAGGAGAGAAATCATAAATTTTGTCCCATTGCTTTGACAGTCCAAAAGACTCTAGGGCTTAAAATACTGAATGGAGAACTAGGTTTTATGAGCTGATAGCAGTTTGTTCCCTGGGATCACTACCTTGATTAGTTTTCATTTTACTGCATAGATGAAATCACCAACTATTGAATAGTAAATTCATCAGCTTAGATGTTTGGCATAAAGGAAAGCTATAGGTAGCAATACCAAAATAAGCAATTTAAATCTGTTGTTTCCCTGATTGACAGAGCCATTTTTCCAGAGAATATGTCAGGGTCAGTTAAATCTATGAAAATCAGAAATGTCATTCCAGCCTTCCTGCTTCTACAAAGTTCTGATTCACTGAAGAATTGCACCTAAAAAAAAAAATACATCTTCTTGGCAGGGTCATTATCTTTCTTGATGAGATATGAGCATATTAGAGTTGATTCTCATGTGAAATTACTGATGGTGTTAGATTGAAAGAAAGATAAAATGAAAATGAATTCACTTCAAACTAACAAGATACGGCATCAGAAATGTGGGCGATCAATAGACGTAAGCCTTATACCTTATTTTTAATACATAAAAATCAAACACCTGGGAAACATCTTGTGTTCAGGTGGAAGGTAAAAGTCCAATATGTTTAGAAGTATCTGGGGGCCTAATTGCATTTATTTTTGGAAGGATGAGGTGCTGGTAATACACTGTTACATTCTCAGTTTCAAAGCCAGCATAAGGTGGCTTTGCATATGAAACGTGTCCCAAATTTTCAGATGCTCTTGTCCTGATAATAATGATAGTAATAATGGGGGGGGGGATCTTGTACTAAGACAAGTGCAGGTTCTGTAAATATATCCTTTTAATGTTTGGATTCTGTACCTTGATTGAAAATAGAATTTTGATCCTACTAGATCAGAACATGAGATTTGAGTAGAGCTATTATTCTGGCGACTCTTTCCTTTCCAGCTCTCAACTTCTAAAATTATTTTTCTTACTGTCTATCATGGTGAACATTCCTTTGTGAAAGTGGATCTATCCTACACACATCAAGGCTCTGGGATGGACTTGAGAGGCCACGGATACATCCTCTTAGCCTGAAAAGGTCTGAATAACGCCAACATGGAAGATGGCTGCCTGTCAGTTTCACTCCCCTAACAAGGAGGGGTGGCAGTGAACAGGGAGAACAGCACCAGCAAGCTAAGCCCTCTGCTTCTTCGTCACTTTGACATATTTATTGGGCACCTCATGTGACAAATAATAAGAACTGAGGATTCATTTGTAAACATTCAGAGTCAGATCTTCAGAAACTTTAATGGGCAAGTCAGAAATTAAACAAATAGCTTACAAATAAATCACTAAATACTTACCTTTCTTCACATCGGTACAAATACAGGCACTGAAAGCTCTCTGCTCACCTGGTTGCTTCAGGGTCTTCCCCCAAAAGTTACCTTTCCCCATGTTCTCAGTGGAGTGTGCCTGCTCTTAGCAGGCATGAGTTTTGTAGTTTTCCCCTCCATGGTTCTTTGCTTATAGTACCACTGGTGATCAATGATGCAGATAAAGAGACAATCATTAGGAAAGGGAAAATAGCAAACAGGAATTGAGGAGGAACTAATGGGGAAGGGGAAAAAGTGTACGAGGATATTGATAACCTGCAATTTTTTTTCTGACTTTTCTGGTAAAGACATAGGGAGCTGTGAGTGCTCTTATGGCTGTCAGGTAGAATGTGATAACAGTAAAATCAATAATGATTACACCAGTATCTTAAAGTATTAGCAGCAACAACAACAACAAAAAAGCATTTTGATTAAAAGGAATTACAGTAGCCTTTAGGATATTCTTAGAAATTCAGGAAAATAAGTACGACTTTTGTTCTCTGCCAACATTGAAGTTTTCCGGCAATAATATGAGCGTCAATGCAGAAAAGAAACATGCAAGATGAACCTATTTCCTGTGTGCTCCTGCTCCCTTTTCTGCTGAGCAGTCAACCTGGTGGCACAGTGAAATGGAAGTTTCCTGAATTGGAGATACTCTAGTTCATCCTTTGAGAAAGCCTGTTGGCAAGATCATGTTAAGTGCTCTTATATAAGTGTGAGGCTGGAATAATTTTTCTCCTTTAATGCCACCATATAAATCAGTCTTAATGCCCCATTAAAATAAATGAACATGTGTTAATGACACCAACTTATGCCTCTTTCGTGAATGGCAATCAGGGCTGGGGATATGGAGCTATTCTGTGTCCAGTGGAATGTGCCCATGAAGACTAGATTACTCACTGTCGTCCACAAGCTAATCAAGCACAGCTCAAATAGAAACCCAAATCAATCTCTTAATCAGTGACTCACTCCAGCAGTTCTCAGCCCCTGCAATCAACCTGGTAATTACTTCACCTGGAACTGCCTTTTTGACACTGGAAAGTTTAGGTCTGGTCCATTTTACAAAGCTTGATGAATTTCAGAGAAAATTGTTTTCATCTTTGTCAAGGAATTTAACCCTCAGCTTAGTTTCCTATGATTTTCTTCAGGGTAGGTTTCAGGATAACTTCAGGAGTTACTAACTGGTTTTCAGAGGAGGAAATTATTTTATCCAAGTGACATGGCCATTATACTTCACAACCAGAATTCAAGTCACTTGTGTTTTACCAAAGCATGTACTTTTAACCCATTATTCTATAGTTTGTGTTGTTCATTCACAGGGGGTTACCCAGGCATGCTGCTTTGATGGATGGTGTGTGTATAGACTTGTTGTATAGCACTGACATCCTAGGTGGTAAGAGAATTTCAAAACCTCAAATCCATGCTGCTGCAGCGATTTATAATTATTTGTTTATATAACTTGTTTGTACAGATTGATAATGAAAATTAATTACTTGTTATGAGACTGTCCTAGCACATTAACCCCCTCAGGATTTCCACTTAGTTCTGGTGATTTGCTGTGCTTCCTTCTTGCTTTTCTTGTGTTTTTTCGCAACCTCCCAGCATTGATCCTGAGGTTAGCATTCCTTTTTTGTTTGTTTACTTTAGAAAATTTTTCTCTTCTCCTTCCCTGGCCTGACAGGATAATGGGCTTCCTTTTAAATGAGAATGAGTATAATGTTTGCAATTATTTACAAATTTTTATTTTCCCTTTTTTCTAAAAGAATCCAATCATCTACTGAACATCAAACTTCATCAAGGTTGTAAAATCTGATGGGTGCCTGGAGAGGTAAAGTTTGAAGAGGAACAACTTTAAACGGAATAATGTTAATATATGCTTGACACTTCTTCCAAAGAAACTAATGAACAGTCATTGCATACCTGCCATGTATGAGGTTTGGTGATGGGCTGTAGGGAGTTTCAAAGATGCAGAGAGCAGAGGATTCATTTTCCCTCTAGACAAGATTGTATGTGTGTTTCTTTAAAGGCTTTTATCAATCCTCTTGTGAAAAATCCACACAGTGGTTTCAGATAATGTCATTGCAGAATTTTTACTTCTTTGTCTTTTTGCCAGCTTTTGCAATCCTCCTGACTTTCTTCGTTCTGTTCTTGCATTCCTTTTGCTTCTTCTCTTATAGTTCCATGCCTTGCAAGTCTGTGTTTCGGTTCATTTTTCTTTGCATAATTCAAGGAATCATAAATCATGCCAAAGCCATATGTCTTGCCACCACCAAAGTGAGTTCTGAATCCAAATACAAAGATGACATCTGGTGTGGTCTTGTACATTTTGGCTAGTTTTTCTCAAATTTCTGTCTTTGGTACTGTTGCCTTCTTATAGTGCTATGGTGAAGAACATCAATGACCGTTGTTTCCTCTGAAGTAGTCAGTTGGTTATGAACTTCCCAGTCTGGATAGTTGCTGGGTCGTTCATGATGGTGGTCAATCCTCACGCAGCCAGGGAGGAAAAAACAAGCAAGGTTTAATCTTCTTATAATATATTCCCATAGCTTCATTTTCTCTCCCTTCATGACATTTTTCACAGTTGATATTACTTGTTGGGCTGACTTCTTCTAATAGACTATAACTCTATGAAGATGAGCATCACGGCCAATTTGTTAGCTGTTGTGCCTTTTGCACAGTGCCAGACACTGGGCTTAATAATTAAATTGATCCCATCATTCAGCACAGTAGATTCAATTATCAATTGATTACTTACCTTGTGCTAGGTATGATGTTTGGCATTATTATAACAGACAGAATGGCCTGAAAAAGGGTAAAAATGTTTTCTGTGTCTTCAAAACCCCCTCAGCCTTTTTGAGAACTAAAGCCTGCATCCTGCCTCAGGCCAGTGGTCAGAAGGGGCAGGGGACTGTCCTTTGTTCTTTGTACCACAGAAGGTGGCTCAAGGGAATTGTCTGCACAGAGATCATGAGATTGTCTTAGCAGAGATGGAATGAATCAGAATGATCAACTACAATTGAATAGCAATAACATGCAGCTGAAAACCTCCCCTTTAAAAGCCCTCTATTTTTGCTCAGAGGCAGGACGTTGGTTGGTACTTTAAGACAGGAGTCTGCCAACCTCCTCATTTGCTGGCAAAATTAATAAACTTCTCTTTCCTTCTCCTTAAACCACTTGTTCTCATTCTTCTGATGCAGCCTCAGGGACAAGGGCTGAACTTTCGGTAACATGGGTTAACAAGAAGCATTATAAACCCCTGCTGTTATTATCAACTCACAATTTGCTGGGTAGATGGTCAAGATATATAATATCTGGTACATTATTAAAAATGAGATAGTAGCATACACAGGGTGTTATGTGCTGTTTAGACAGAAGTAGTTATTAATGATAATGTAGTCAGTATTGACTGAAACTTACCTTAGCAAGTGTGTTTACATGCATTATGTGATGTCATTCATCTCAGTTTTTACAGATCATGACCCAGACGTATTCTAGGCCACACAAACACTGAGTGACAGATCTGGGATTTGATCCTAAACTTACTCCAAAGCCTTGCTCCAAAAGCATACCACTTTATGTGATAATCTCCACACCTTTCTAAGGACTACCTCAGATCTGAGAGTTAGAGTCCAGTAAGTCTTACGGAGAGGGTGATGCCTCATAGAAATTTTTAAGGGGCTAGAATTCATCCAAGTGAATCTTTTAGTTTGCAGAAACTGCACATGCAAAGGGGAGGCAATAACGTTTCAGAAAGTGTAGGTAGTGGAGGATATAAGGCCAGATCACAAAAGGGCTTATTCATTAGATGATGAGATTTATTTTTACTCACAACTCTAGGAGGAGTTGTAATTAGCAAGTAGGTGAGAATCTGAATTGATTTATAAAGGTTAGTGAGTTGGTCTGATTTGCCTTAAAAGCCACTACTTTGCATACTTGGTCAAAAAATATTTTTTTCAGCTGCTGTTGTCAAAACCACAAGGGGGTTTCAGCCTAGGTCCAGTTGTTTATCACACAAAGATGCAATTACTGAGACAATGAGTATTGCCAAGGAAGAAGGGAATTTTTAATACAGTAGATGTCTAGTCAGGAGAATAGGAGAAGCTGCTTCAAATCCATCTCTCCAACTAAATGAGATCATGGGCTTTTAAGGGGCCACGTGCCTTGGGGCAAGTCAAGGGGGATGGTGAGTCCTGGCATCAGGAAGTCTGCCCAGGGGCCTTCAGAATCTCAATTCCTTTGTCTTGCAGAAAAATCCATCAATTCTGGGAAAGAACCCCAAAGGTCAAGTAGTTAGTTAAGGGAGAGGATTAATAAGAACATATAGGGGTCATTGAAATTTGTTTGTTAATGGACCTGGTTACACTGCAACAACAGTGATTCAAACATACCAAGGTTAGTTCTTACATGGGGGGGGGGAAAGGTAGCCTGGGGCTGGGATGGCAGCTCAGTGGAAGCATTGGGGACCTGGGCTCCTGTATTTTTTGCTCTGCTCTCTTTAGCTCTGAATTCCATCCTCGGATACATAAAATAGTTGCTAAAGCTCCAATATTCCTTCTGTCTTCCAGATTGGTTTCAGGGGGGCGGGAGGGGCAGGAGGCAGGAGAGAAAGGTTCTAGCATCACATGACAGCTATCTCTGTTTCTTGGTTCCATTTTGTGGAGACTTTGCCTACTGGCATCCAAATAATTACTACTACTAATTTCAGGGGAACCAGGCCATACAGCTTTTTTAGCTGAATACATTTCTACCGAGAAGAAAGTCAGGTTTCTGTTACTAAGTAAGGGATGCTTGCTGGAAAGGCAACCAGCAGTCTCTGCCACACATGCTCTGTGTGAATGGACTGGAGCAGGGCAGAAACTGTTAACAATAAGAGGGGCTATTGCAGAGATCTAGATAACTAAAATTTTGGCTCAAGCTACACTGGGGGTTGGGGTTGATGGGGTAAAGAGTTAGAAACGGAGAAAAGATAAACCCAAGAGCTATTTTGAAGCCAGAACTGACATGACTTTCAGAGACTTTTCTCTTTAAGAATCGAGGATGACTTCTTAACTTTTTACTTTTTTTTTAAGCATACTGCTTTTGTTAGGACAAAGGGAAAACTTCCCTCTTACCCTTACAAGTTTTGCTGAAAAATCAACTCAAAATGAAGCAGATTAATAAGGCAAAAGTTATGAAATTGATTTTAACATGTATACATGAGAACCATCAGAAAATGAAGATTCAACTCCCCAGTAGGGTTCAGAAGCTTTTCTGATAAAATAGGTTTTGGAAGGGAGAAAAGAATGCCATTGAGGAGCAATAAAAGATTATTGGGGAGAATGAATGGATGGGGAAGGAACATTAACTGTTAAATAGTTCCCTTTGGAATTTGAATGAGTCTGAGAGATGGGATATTATCTTCTTAAAGAGGCTGTTCAGGTGTGGTCACATTCCTGGTCTTACAGGGAGGAGGAGAAGAAAATAATAACTCTCCTAGGTGTGTCTGGATCTGGAGCAGATAACCAGACATCAATGATTTTGGGAGACCTACTGATGGTGGAAGGTTAGAGAGACCCTGAGGCTGCTTCAGTCCGTACAGAATGTCAAAATGTCATACTTAGAGGTACAATATTTCTAATTTCCTACATTTTCTTATTTACTGATGTTATAGAGTGAGAAAGAAAAGATGCAACAAACTGCTGAACATGATGGAAAGAAATGTGAAATTGATTTATTTGACTTGTAAATAGCACTTCTTTTTCATAAAAGAAGTTAGTAGATAGCCAAGTTAATTGTGGAGGATCTATTGCTTCCTCTGTAAAAGGGCTCTTGGGAGAGAAAAGGGGCTCTTCAATCCTTTCTTCAAAACCTGAGATTCACGCTATGCTGGGTTTTATGCATTTGACAGCTTCCCAGTGTAGATAAACTCTGTAATTACTTTGATAACAGACTCACCAGAGTTAAAAAGAAAAAAATGCAATGCTATGCAAATTTAGAGAGAAGACGCCATTTTAGCTGCTTTTCGTCTATGACTAAATGTAATATAAAATTTCCTTATGCCAAATATAGCCCAACAAATACTAAACAATATTGTCATGAAACAGAAAATCAGATTATGCCAACTTATGAATCTAGGTAGATTGACAGGCCTCAAAATTAGAATTCAAATATTTAGAAGCAATAAAACATGTGCTTCCAGATCATGATGGCTCTGAAGGGGTTTGCAATGTAGTGAACCGAAATATTGGCCAAGAAATTGATGCACATGCAACATCACATCACGACATAATTTGTTTTCAACATAGCATTTGTCAAATTTCTACGTGGGGACCTACAGGGCCAAGTAGAACCTTTTTCAAGAATGAATATTACACACAGATCCCACATAGATTTATGTTAATTTAAGCCGGTTAATTTCAGCAGTGCCCAGTATATTTCTCAGTAGCAGAAGGGCACTGGGTGAACATTTAAGAGACCTGAATTTGAGCCCTAGTACCACTAATTCCAAGCTTTGTGACCCTGCAAAACTCATCTTAGCTCTCTGATCCCCAGTTGTCTCTTGTGAAAATTGGAAATGTTTTCCTTTTTTATTAAGCACCTCAAATATTCAACATTTTTTGTGATGAAAACATTAGAAATTAGTGATGTTGAAATGTACAGTGATCAATTATTAACTATATTTGACATGCTGTGCTATCGATCTAAAAATATAATCAAACTCATTCCTATCTAACTGAAGCATTGTGACCTTTCAATTCCATCTTCCCATTCCTCCCACCCCTGAGTCCCTGGTAACCACCATTCTACTCTCTGCTTGTTACCGAAAGTTTGGCACTTGTCCCCAAGGCAGCATCAGTATGAGGACAAGTGGTTTGAAAAGTGAAGTTTATTAATTTGCTGGTAAATGAGGAGATTGGCAGACTCTCATCTTACAGTACCGATGTCCTGCGTCTGAGCAGGAATACAGAGCTTTTAAAGGGGAGGTTTTCAGCTTCAGCCTATTGCTATTCAATTATAGTTGATCAGGCTGATTCATCTTATCTTCAGCTAAATCAATCTTGTGAAATCCACTGGGACAATTATCTTGAGCTATCTTCTGTGGTACAAAGGACCCTCCCCTACCCCTCCTGACCACTGCCCTGAGGCAGGGATGTAGGTTTTAATTCCCAAAAGGAGTGGGGGATGTTTTAGAGAGACAGAAAACACTTTTACCTCTTTTCAGGCCATTCCCCCTGTTACATATTCCCCACTGTCAACTTTACCCTCCCATATCTGTGTGAGAAGAGGGGAGATGTAGTCATTGAGCTATTTCCTGCTGAATTGGGGTGATGTTTTGGATGGAAGGTTTGTACATTTTTCCTTCCTCTTATACAGATATCTTAGATTGCCTAAAGGCTGGCCCATCCACTGGGGTTTTGGGTCCTCTTTTTCCCCTGGGCACCTCTTTACTCTGGTATGGTGGACCCAAGGTTTTACTCCTGACAATTTCAACGAGGTGTGAGTTGTTAGAAGCACTTCATAGGGTCCCTTCCACTTTTCTGTCAGTTGTCGTTCAGGTCCTTCATCTTTTCAGGCTTTAAGCAACATGTGGTCTCCCGGCTGAAAGAGGTGGAGGGGTGTCTCCAGCTGGGACAAGGAAATAAAAGAGGCAAACTCATGTATAGTGGTTAGTATCTGATGTATTTGTTTAACATACTGCTTTATTCTGTTTTCTTCACTTATGATTATGTTACCATACCTACCTTGGGGCACTAGGAGTGGTCTCCCATTAGCTATTTCATAGGGGCTCAACTTAAGCCTACTTCTACGGACTACTCTTATCTGGAGGAGCATGAGTGGCAATACCTTATCCCACCTCAAGTGGGTTTCCTGCATTAATTTTTCTGTAGTCCTCTTTAAAGTATGATTCATTTTCTCCATTTTCCCCATGGATTGAGGTCTCCAGAATGCATGCAATTTCCATTCCATATGCAGAGCTTTACTTCTGTGCTGAGTTACCCTCCACATAAAGGAGGATCCATTATCGCTCTGTATGGAAGAAAGGAGTCCATACCTTGGAATAAGTTCCTTCAGAAGGACTCGGGTGATTTCAGATGCTTTCTGTGTTTGGGTAGGATAAGTCTCTACCCAACCTGAAAAGGCGTCTACTAATACAAGCAAGTATTTGAAGTTTCCAGTCATTTTAGGCATCTTAGTAAAATTAATTTTCCAATCATCAAAAGGGTGGGCCACCACGTTTTGGGTCCCCTGTGCAACAGGTTGCTTTTCTGGTTTTGGCTTGTCTTGAGCACACAGAGGGCAGCTCTGTGTTACTTGTTGTATAGTTTGTTGTAACCGGGGTACTCTTAAATGAGGTCCCCCCAAATCCGTTAAAACATCATGCCCATAATGTGTGCGTTTATGTAGATGCCTACATAAAGGTGCCTATATACAAGGTTTTAGGTAGAAGAATAAGTTCATGAGAATTCTGTCTCCACTTACCTGTGTTGTCCCAAATGTCAAAGCCCTAATTGTTAGCTCTTTTTTCATCTTCATGCGTGTAGTGGGGTTTAATATTGATCTAAAGGCAGTGAGGGTATCAAGGCTTCAAAGAGCAGATCACTTTTAGAAGTCGTCTTAGTGGCCTTGCCATGGCCTGTTTGCCTTTTGCAACATAAGTGTCCCCTTTGTGATGACCAGGGCAATGCACGATGGCCACCTGCTTGAGCTCAGCTACAGCTTGTGTCAAGGCCATTATTTCAGTGGTGTACTTAACATCCTTATTTCCTGCTGTCAGGAATCCTCTTTCCTTTCAAATGGCACCATGAGCATGGAAAATTGTAAAAGTATATTTAGAGTTCGTATAACGGTTTACCTTTTTCCCTCTGAATAACTGAAGAGCTCTGGTTAAAGCAATCAGCTCAGCTTTCTGGGCTGAAGTCCCAGGTGGCAGTGCCATTGCTTCCAGCACCTGTTGTTCGCCAACCACCACATACCCAGCCCTTCCTTGTCCATTGTCCATAAAGCTGCTCCTTCAGTGAAAACGTCCCGATCTGGCTCTGGTATCAGCCAATCTGACAGATCCATCCTGCTAGAATAGACAACCTCCAGAACCTCTAAATAGTCATGCTGCAGAGGCTCCTTCTCTTCAGCTGGTAACAGGATGGTGGGATTAATAGTAGACACAGTCTTTAACACTGGGATTATCCAAAATGATGGCCTCGTATTTTTCCAGTCTTCCTGAAGTCATCCAATAACCTCTCTTAAGCTGCAATAAAGTCAGAACCTGGTGGGGTGCATACACTACAACAGCTTGTCCTAGAGTGAACTTTTCAGCTTCTCACAACAGGTTGCAAGTAGCTGCTACTGCCTGGAGGCAAGGAGGCCATCCTCTCACAGTATTATCCAGCTGCTTTGACACATAAGCCACTGGCTGTGGGATGTTTCCCAGCATCTGCACTAGGACTCCAAGGTCCATTCCTTGTTTTTCATGAATGTACAATTTAAATTATTTTTGCAAGCCGGGCAACCCCAATGCAGGGGTGGTCATAAGACTGTGCTCTAGTCTCTCAAAGGCATTTTGGCAGTCAGTGGTCCAGATCAGGGATTCCACATCTGTCCCTTTCAGGGCCTCACATAAGGGCTTTGCCATTAGTCCAAAGTTTGAGATCCAGATGGGACAGAACCCTGCCATTCCTAGGAACCTGCGCAGTTGCCTTTTATTTCTGGGTACCTTAAGATTCAAGATGACTTGCTTTCTGTCTGACATTAGGCTGCAGGTTGCCTTGCTAATTTGGAATCCCAAATAAGTAACTTGCGGTTTGCAAATCTGTGCCTTTTTAGGTGACCCTTTATAGCTACATGAGGCTAGATGATTTAGCACAGCCATTCTATTTGCAAGACAGTGATTATAATCAGGGTTGGCTATAAGTGAATCATCCGCATAGAATCCATTGATCGACTTGCAAGTTCCGTAAGTCTGTTGCCGAGTTCTCACTAAAGAGGGTAGGAGTTTTTAAACCTCTGAGACAACAGTCCAGCAGTACTGTGATGTCTTCCTAGTGTCAGGATCCTACCATTCAAATGTGAAAAGGAGTTGATTCTTTCACATTCCTTTGGAAAAGAAGAAAGTGTCTTTTAAATCCAGTACCAAATACCATTTATAATCACCTGGTATTGTTGTCAATATGGGTTTGGCACTACAGGGTGGATGTCTTGTACAGTCACTAGCACATAGATCCTGCATGAATGTATACTTGTTGTGGGGCTTCTTGATGGGTAAAATTGGCATATTATAGGGCGACAGACAGTGCAAATTAGTCTGTGCTCCAGAGATCTGTCCATTATAGGTTGGATTTCTCTCAATGCTTGCTTTTTAAGGGGGTATTGTTTTCTAGGAAGGCATGAGAGCTTTCCTTTTAACACAACGGTAATTAGCATGGCTGTTACTGCCCATAACAGGGACAGTGAATTGTGTTTGC
>CM052447.1:18467919-18498412 GCA_028533085.1 Varecia variegata
AAGAATGATAAGGATCATCTGAGATCTAGAAAACATACTGTCCAAGGAATAATAAAACCAACTGGAGGTGTTTACTCAAGACAAGACTGAAAGATGTGGGGCAGATGGTGGAAAATAGTTGGTTTAAAGGTCACTGTTGAAAGGACACCCTAGGTCATCATGATTCCCAATGTTAAAAATCTACAGAAAGACAGATTGTGGCTTAGCCAACAGAACTGTTCCCTTGTAGCCAGAGCTGTTGAGCAACAAATAGAATTCCTCAGGGCCTGGTGAATGTTCAGTCAGTAGATTCTAGCAAACCTGGGTGAACATTTATCAGGAATTCTATAGAATAACACCGTCCAAAAGAAATATTAATTTGAGCTACATAAATAATTTTAAGATTTCTAGTAGCTACATTAAAAAGTAAAAAGAAATAGGTGAGATCAATTTTAGTAATAGATTTAACCCAATGTATTCTAAATATTATGTCTATGTATAAATAAGATAGAATGTTTTAATGAGATGTTACTTTTTTCGATACTAAATCTTTAAAATATGTGTACTTCGTTCTGTTTTTTTTTTTTTTTACCTATCAAACATCTCAGTTCGACTAGCTGCATGTCAAGTGCTAAGTAGCCGTAGTGGCTACTGCGTCAGGTAGGACAGTTAAAGAGGGCACGTTTGCATGGAAGCCTGAGGTCCAGGAAAGGGATCTTTTAATTTCTAAAGTTCCTTTCAACTCTGAGGGCATCTGAGTTTGTAGGAGAAACAGCTATGACCACATCATTCTCTTCCTGTAAACCTTGAGTAGTTTTCCAGGATCTGAAGAAAAAAAATGTATAAATTCCCTAAAGTCTCTGATTCACTGTCTACTGGATTATAAGGGCCAAGGACTGTGGCCATCCTGTTCATCTTGGTTCCCCGGGATTAAATATAGCACTGGTAATATAGCAAGTGCTAAATGAGTTAGGTTTTTTTTTTTCCGGATGAATGGGTAACCTGGACTTCATCTTGTTCTCCAACTTACCACCCTATTCTCTTCCATGAACCCTATATTATGCCCAAATGAACCTCCTGTTATCCTACTCTCTCACTCATGAGAATGGCTCCCCTAACATCCTTCTTTGGAAAGAAGAAAGCAATCAGTCCCCTTAGATAGGCAAACTTGGACACATCAGCAAAAATAAAATTCCATTTAGAATAGGAACTCCAGCACAGAGGAGGTGTTAGACAGCCCTGAGCTATGTGATGCTGAATGTTCTAGTTTTAATTCTTGCTTACACCTGAGCACCTTGACCACGTCTGGGTCCAGTGTGAGAGAACTCCTCATTTCACCCTGAAGCGACAGTTGAAACAAGGTGGTCTCTCAAAACACCATCTTCCTTTGAGTTGTGTTGAAGTGAGACCCTGGGCCAAGTGGAAAAACCAGTTGGATTTCACATGTTAGAAATTTAAATGTTACTTTAACTCTAACACCCTAGACAATATGACCTTGAATGTGGCTTTTAAATTCTACAGGCCTTAATTTCTCTATTTTCCAATTGATCATAACGATAGTTATTCCAACTGAAATAAGGAGTGTGACCAATGTACATTATCTGGGAAGTACATTGCTGTGGTTGAATGCGAGTTCCGGGGTCACATTTCTTGGGTTCAGTTCTTTCTTCTCAGCTAAATTCCTGACATACAATAAATTACTCAGCCTCTGCGCCTCAGTTGTACCATTTTTTAAGTGAGTAATCATACGTTTATTGTAAGAATTAACTATGAGAATGCATGTAAATTCTTAACTTTTATAAATGCTTACTAAACATTTGCTGTGGTTTGTGGCTAATGGTGTCATTGTGAGAACATGACTTACGTGATTTGTGGCTAGTTCTTTTGGGCTCTGAGCCTTCACTTTCTAAAAAAGGGAAAAGATGACATAAAAGAGGTATATGTGAAAGAACTTTGTGAAACATCAAGTGCCATTAATGCATGTATTTTTACTAGCAAGGCCAACATCTTTGGGATGGACAGACTGCATACATGTTTACACAAGACTGCTGATTCCATGAAGACAGACCTTCTCTGCCTCTGTTCCATGCATTCTTCCCTCGTGCCAAGCACTGTGTGTGGCACACGACCAGTGCTGCTTGAATAAGCATGCAGGATGATTGCTCATTAGTTATTTGGCAGAAGAGGTAGAGATTTCTCCCAGCACAAGGAAAACATTCAAGGTCTCCTGTTATTCTTTTCTCTGAAAGCACAATCACACCATTGGAAGAGCTATCAAAATAGAAAATGAAGTCATTTGAGTAAACCACTCTATGTGATTAGAGACCTTTGTTTCGGATGACTTGACACCTATTAAAACTTTGAGAGGGAACTATTTTAGAAGCCAGGTGGCATTATGCAGTCTGTGTTTGCTTATCTTTTCATTTCCTCTCTTTTTTAGTGTCTAAAATTATTTGCATAATAACGGATTCTTTGTCTTCCTGGAGTTCAGGTTTCCGACTTGGGCACCATGTGAATTCAAAATCCTAGGAAGGCAACATCAAAATCGTTTGTGTAGAAATGCCTTGATGACTCTGAGCAGATCTGGGCCCGGTCTGGCTCAGAGACTGTTTTCATGCTAATTTTGTTGGTGATTCATCATGTTTTTCATTTTCCTAATGGTAGCCAAGGACCTGGGTCTCTATAGCATTGGCTTTCTGGGGTGTTGGGAACAAAAAAGGAATAGATGCAAAACAAATATGAGAACAAAATTACAAGAATCCCATGAAGTAGGGTAAAAAGACCAGTGCAGATAGCAGTATGTGTGTGTGTGAGTGAGAGAGATGGTGGTGGGGTGCTGAGTGGGGTACAGCTTCCATTTTTGTTCAAATAATGCTCACTATAAATAGTTTAAGTTACTTGCAGGAAGTAAAATTGCAAACAAAGCTTAAAAGCATAGATCACGGGTGCAACTGGAGTTTTCTCGGTGGTCATCTTACTATTTCACTCATTTTGGATGTTTCTTCTGCAACAGCAACAAAAAAAATTGAGTTATTCAATGTCTTAGACACTGTACTGTGGGTTGGAATACCCCAGTGAATAAGAAACACTGCCCCCTGCCCTCCTGGAGTCTACTATCTAGTGAGACATGCAGTCATTAACCAAATCATCGTATGAATAAATATGCACAGGTTATTGTCATACATTATGAAGGCAGGTGCAGGGTACCACAGGAAAGAGGAAAGTGTGGGCCTGAATTATATCATGAGATCTGGTGACACTTTTCTGAAGACCTAAGACTCCTGAAGCCAGGTGAAGAATAGAGGGTAGAACCTCCTATAAAGCAGATTGAGCTATGTAAAGTCCTTGGGACAGGTGTGTGCCACTGAAGAGGAATGACCCACATAGCTGAAGAGGGAGCAGAAGCTGGGGAGCAGAGGACCAGATGTGGCTGCAGAGCTAGGCAGGGGCTAGATAATACAGACTTTTGCAGGCCATGTTGAGGACGTTGAGTCTTCCTCTAAGTGCAGAGGGAAATCAATGGAGGGTGTTAGGCAGGGGAATAACATGATCAGATTTGCTTTATGAATAACATCAGGTTGAGTCCCCCACAGTGGAGTTACTTCCTCAGAGAAAATTTATGTCGCCTTTCAAGTAGTTTTTCCATTATTAGAAAGTGTAGTTGAGTGACACACATTATATTCACTTGGTAGGGTTCTCCTCCCCCACCACCCCTCCCATTGTGTTGTATAATAACAGTCGTCTTTCTTATTTTTTTTTTTTTTTTGAAGTCCCCGTTATGGGGCACCCAGGGTAACATAATAGAGCTCAGCTTTGGAGTCAGACAGACATAAGCTATGACGCATTTTAGCTGGGCAACTTTCAGCAAGTGCTGTAAGCTTTCTGCCCAAATTTCCCCATTGATAAAAGATTCTTGTGAGAATTTAATACAGCAATGTGTCTACGGCACCCAGCATACATATCGAATTCAGTAGGTCTTAATTGTGAAGATTAGGCTTGACCTGCAGGCTTACAGAAATCGCCTCACATTAGTGTCATGGCTGGTATCTAGCATAGGATTATCACTCTACTTAGAGAAGAACTGTAAATTGTCAAGGGTTCTGTGCTCCTGAAACGGCGTGGTGGAGGTCTTCTCCATGCCTCTGCTCCCAGCCCGTTTGTACTGCCTTTCCCTCCTCCCACTCCAAGGTGGACTTGGAGTCTCCACGTGGGTCTCTTTCTTCCTCTTTGCCTCCTGCTTGGACGTGGCCTCTTTTTCCTGTCATTTTCTTAGTATTCTGTCTTCTGCTTCCCTCTTTCCCTTCTTTTCCTCTGTCTACCCTTCTCCTCCATTCTGTCTTTCAACTTGGGGTGAGAATTCGGGCCTATGATCAGTCCTACTCACCTGTTGCTCAGCTACATACAGAGGAGGTGGAGACATACGTTATTCCATAAAACCACTGTGCCCAGCTCTTGAATTGGCTTTTCTTTTGCTTTGTTCTATTCCATGTCAAATGACAGCTTTGGTAAAACCACAACATATTTATTTTCCCCAGTTGTTTCACAACAGGTGACATATTCTTGTTACTTTGAGGAAAATAAATTTTATTCCTAAATACACAAAGCAGAACTTATTTAGCTACTTGATTCCTCTTTTTTCTTGGACTTAAAGTGACTATATTAGGGAAAATAGTAATCTTTGTTTCAGAAAACACTGCTGGCTGTTATAGATACAGAAGATACAGAGGACATCATTCCTTATGGAGTTTACATCTTAATACAGAGAGACATCGAATATATAACCATCAAAATAATAATCTTACTGTAATTATGAGAAGTGTCATGAGGAAACCATAACAAGTGAATCCAACCCAGTCTTGGGAGGCCAGGAAATGACCAGTAGTTGAGAACTAAGGGATTCTGAGGGGAGAGCGTGAATATTAATCTGAGAAATGACTAATTATGGCAGCAAAGTTTTATAACCCTCTCTGTCAGCCATGGAAGCACAATTAGGAGAGATTGTTGAATGGAGAATGAGAGAGCTAATGTTCCCAGAGATCTGTTATTATTTTAACCCAAGGAAGCAAAAGCCCAAAAACTGATTGAAAGAAATAATAATATGCATTTAAAAATAAAGGGATACACTACATGAGCTGCTGGAGAGAAAGCTTGAGTTTCTATGGAAACCTCTCCTAAAATGTCTCCCTCGAGCAATGGAGCCAACTCCTCAAATGCCAGAGAGAAGTGGAAAATGGGCTGAAGAAATCCTCGTTGCTCTGTGACACTGAGTGCAGCAGTGGTAGCTGGAAGGAGTGGACCTTGAAATAGGTCAGGGGTTCTCACCTGGCATTGCTCTTCTTCAGATGACTGGGGGGATGGGAATATGGGAGTGACACCCAGTGTCTCCTTGCAAGGAGCCTAAGGCAAGGATGACCCAGAAGAAACCATATTACAGGAAAAAAAAAAAAAGTATTCTTCTTCAGCCACCAGGAAATGATGAATGTCTTGATGGTGAAATCAGAGGTGTATGCTTGAAGCCCTTCCTTGCTTTTAAAACCCTATGAGACGTGGACCCGGCCGACCTCTCCAATTTCACTTTGTAGAATTCCTCCTGCTCACTCAGCTCCCCAGGACTTCCTGCTACTCCTCAAAGACACAAAGTGGGTTCCTCCTCCAGAGTATTTTAACTTGCACTCCCTTTGCCTGCGTCACTTTCCCCACTCGGATCTGTCTGCAGCTGTTCTTCCTCATTTGTCAGGGTTCGTCTTCAAAGGCCATTCCTTGCCCGTCTGTCCAATGCAGAGATAGGTGATCTCTATCACGTCACCTGGTCATTTCATCTAAACCATCTGCTGTGAGCTGCTTTTTCATTTGTGCACCTGTGGATAGGGTGCCTCTCCTCGGAATGTAAGTTTCATGAGCGCAGAGGGAGCCAGTCTGCCTGGGAGTCCCAGGTCTGAGGAGAGTGCCTAGCATAGGGAAAGACACTCAGTAATTATTAAACGAATGATTCTTGCCCTGAAGAAGCTTGTGACATGGTGACTGTTAGGATGACTACAGGGTACACACACTTGACGCTAGATAATGTTACACAGCACTGAATGATCAAGGGTGAACTGGTCCATGTCATTAGAGAGAAATCTCTATCTCTAGAGGTTTTTTGTTTTTTTTTTTTTCCCTCCAGAGACAAGGTCTCACTTTGTCACCAAGGCTGGAGTGCAGTGGAAGCATAGCTCACTGCAGCCTCCAACTCTTGGGTTCAAGCGATTCTCCCGCCTCAGCCTTTCAAAGTGCTGGATTACAGGTGTAAGCCACCACACCTGGCCTAGGTAGAGTTTTCTAATGACAGTCACAGAAAAATACCATATTAAAACCAAGAATAAGTTCCATTTATTGGGTAATTTCTTTATTTTAGGCTCTAATAGATATTTTGCACCCTTATCTACCTGTAAAACAACCTCTGAAGTAGGCCTTAGGATCTCAATTTTCTGGTTGAGAAAATAGGATCACAGAGGGTAAGCTTATGGAATTAGATTTCGAACTAAGTTTGGCCTAATAATTCTAGGCGTATACAGTTTTGGGGGTCTCCTGGCTCTCAGATTGGAAGTGCCAGTGGCTACAGGGTGTAGCGAGGTTAGGGTGAGACAGGGTAGGGATGAAGTTAGCTGAGTGGGGCTGGACAAGATGACATAAGAACCTTGAACTCCAAAACAAGAATTTTAAATTTAATAAAAGATATTTTGTATGTATTGATATTTGAATTATGTTAGCCTACCTTACCTTATATGTATGTCTGTAGAAGGCTTGGCAATTTGCAGAGAGTTCATAAATACCCAACTCCCTTTTCATACATATGTGTTACTATACTCATTTTAAAAAGAGGCAACTGAGTCTGGAAAGGTTGTTACCTGGCTAAGACCACATACCATGCTGGCACTAGAACCCAATATCCAGACTCTTGGTGTTACTTTCTTTTATGTGAATAGTTACTAATTTTAAATCTTTCTTCATATTGATGTAAAATATGCTCCTGTACCTTTCTTACAGTTGGAAGTTAAGGATAAAATGTGAATCTTTTCCATGAAGTAGACATAGGTGTTAGCATTGGTTCTTCAAAGCATGAGTAAATTTTGCAAGAAACAAAAATCTTACCCACTTTCCCTCCCCTCCACAATCATGATAGTCTGTTGAATTGAATCCTTTTGTCAGAGTATTTTTAGAGGGGAAAAAAAACTACTGGTTTTATTGTGTTTTCTATAAAAGATAATAAACGTAAAATTTCCCCTTTTTTGTAAATTAATAATTCACTCTTTCCAGTGCTTATTTTTATGTTGATATTGGCAAGTCATATAACCTCAGCTGCCATTCATATTCATTCATCTCTCTCCCTCTCCCCTCTTCTTCCCTTTCTTCTAGCCCCCTACCACCATTGATGGTATTAATAATAACTTTCAGCCTATTTTTGAAATTTATTGTGGGCTCCAATGACATAGTATATGTGAAAATGCCTTGTAAACTAGAGAGCATGGTATAATTCTAAACAATAATCTTTTATCACTAGCTCATGCCATATTATTTATGTCTGTTCCTAGAACTATTCCCCAGTGCATATGATTATAGGTTCCTTCCCTGTCCTTTGGCCATGATTGAATTTGTCAATGTCCCCCTTAAGCACCAGTTTTATAAATAATACTTTATCCCTGTGCAATTTATAAGAGAAGGAAAGGCACAGATACCATCACCCTGGGCCCTAAGTGGCTGTCTTGCTACGTGGTATGAGATCTGGAAGGGCATTAGGCTATAGTCACAAATGGATTGTCCATGGGACCTAGGGGAGCACAGGAGTATGTTTAATATGGTTAATGTATTTGATTTAAAAACAAATTTTGAAGCACTGTTAAAAACCAGGAAAATGCACACAAGCATCCATATTTTCGGCTTATCTTAAAAAAAATGGAACATCAGAGGATATTGTTTTTATTCTGATTCCTTATTTTCATTAGTCAGTAGCTAGCCCTTCATATGGGATATGAGTTCTATGTTTCCAGATGCCTCACCATGTCCAGTTATCTCCATGAAACCAAGATCCATCATCAATTTCCAGTTACAATTGTATCTGGGCTGCTGGTTTTCCTACTTTGAAAATAAAAGGTAAATAAAGAAGGCTGCCATGTTTCCAAAAGAGTCTATGGAAAGACAGAACATGTCTCTGTAGAAGGATATTTCTGTGTTTAAAATTCTAGCAAAGTGTCTCTGTATCCTCTTTTTCTCAGACCTGGCCTTCATTCATTTACTTTCCTGCCTCCTGGAAATATTTGACTTCCCCACCCCATAATGTTTCCTCCTTGATCACTCTCTTCCTTAGGGGTGGGGGTGGATCTAGTTTGCTATATTTATTCCCCCACCCCTGAAGGTTGCCCTTTTCACTGTGTCGTGCCTCATTGCCTTCATATTTCCTTCCTGGGGTGGTGGGTGTCTATTTCAATCCCGAGCTCTGGGGTACTTATTCCACATCATTTCATCCCTGTCTCTAACAAATAGCATGCAGACCTCCGTTCTCTCTGGAGACTGGCAGAGAAACTTCCTCCCTCCCCTTCTCCTGCCTCTGACTCTCTCAGGAATTCTTCCATGGCCACGGCACCTCCTCTGCCTGGATTTCTAGGTCTCCAGATGCTCACATTCAACTTTTCAATACTCTAAATTGTCTATATCTATGACTCATAAGAGCTGAGCAGTAGATATGAAACATTAACAAAAATGTACATCCATAGAGAACTTCAGAATCCTTCAAGAAATCTGAAATACTGGATATGCCCCCCCAAAATGATTTTCTTTAAGTTTTGAAATTGAGTGGTACATGTGTTGTTTCTCCTTTTTTTTTCTTTGGATATTTTTATTTTCTAAGTTAACCACACCATACATAATACTTCTGTAATCAGAAAATGAAACTGTGATTGAAAAAAAATTAAAAGTACTCTGCATGATCTCATTTGAATGTTATTTTTTAAAATAAGATTCTAGGTTAGCACATAAGGTGAGAAGCATGAAGCAAAGGCAAGGAATTTTGATGCCTCACCTGCCCCGGACCTTATACTTCCTTTTTAGACCCTGACCCATTAGCCAGAATTCTAACTTTTTACGTTCCTGGAGGAGGGGGGTGTTTTTTTTGTTGTTATTGTTTTGTTTTGTTTTTTTAATGTGTTTTGGACTTTCACACTTGAGATCCAGAATACTTTTCTAGTGCAGAAGCAATACAAAGTGGATGGATGCTTGTTTTCTTTGCTTTCTGTATTCCTTGGAATTAGAACGGTGCTGCAGCGAGGTAGGTGACATGCCTGAGTGAAGAGGGCAGAATGTGAGACAATAGGGGCCTGGGCAGCTGTTGTGAGCTGGGCAGTGCAGGATCTGTCTGAAGACAGTCAGCCCAGCTCTAGGTGGTAGCAGCAGAAACGCAGGGCTAGTCTAACCTTATTTTGTAACTTTCAAAATAATATCTGGGTCAGAAAGAAGAGATGCCCTGATTATTTTTACGTGTCACATTCATACTCGGCAGTGCGTGTGATAACCCGATACAGTGTGGAAGGAGGTAACTCACTGCCAGCCATGTGACTTTGCAAGTTGTTTAGCTTTTCGAAGCCTCATTTCCAAAATGCTGGAGGGGGAAAAAGACAAGATGGTACCTGCTTAGCAAAATTAACCAAGCAGTGATTGCACTAAGGTTGAGGCGGTTTCAAGGAAGAAAATAGATTCAAATAAGTATTTATTGAATACCTCCTCTGTTAGAGTTACTTTCTTCCTCTTAGTCATCTAGCTAAGTCAGAGTTCTTAGTTGCAAACAATGGAAACAAACTTTCCCATTAAACTGAAAAGGAATTCAGTAAGAAGACGTGAATCTCCAGGAAGGCTGAAGAAGCAGGCTCAGAGGCTGTGCAGACAGCAGCTTCATCTAAAATCACACCACAGGGTCGTCATATTAAGATGTTACTGTCACTGGGTGCCAGACGCCTCACCTTGTGCCATTGAAAGCAGCAGTCCTGCACACTGCCCCCACAAAAACAAGCACCTTTGTCACCCATTACAGAATGGCTTCACTTCTTCCCATAGTTAACGTATAGTTCAACATTTGGTGTTGATGGGTCTAGTTGGCAGAGCCTGGGCCTCATGCTCACACCCTTGCCAGAGAGATGCTGGGAAGACGACTATCTGGCCTTTTAGCTCCTACAGAGGACTCGGCAGGGGTTTAGGGAGTGCAGGATTCCCTAACATGAGGAGGTTGAGGCACTGAGTGCGAAAAAGAAGGAACGATATCTTCCAGAGTTCTTATCCTCAAGTAATTTACAGTCTAATTGGAGATAGATGACAATATTTTAAATCTACTAGACAATTACGATCTCGAACCATTATGTATTAACATGCATTTAACGCGCTTACTATTCTGAGTTTTCCTGGAAAGATTACCCAGCAGAGAATTTCTCCTGGGATGCCCAGTTCCTTCCTGTTGCCCCTGGTGCTATATTTTCCTCTTGTACCTGGACTTTCCTAATCTAGAAGTACTGAGAAGACCAGAACATTATGCTCATCTCTAAGAATAGGAAGCTAAAAATAGCCTGGGGAGAGGGCAGGCTTCCTCCTGGCTGTAGAGAGCCAACCAATCTGCAATCCGTCTTCCCTGTCCACCCTTCGTTTCCACACCTTCGTCTTTCCATAGAGCACTAGGAATGATCACACTGTTTTGGAAGTTTGCACATTAATGAGGAAGCCCTTGGACTCATGTGGTTTATAGATCTTACTCTCACATTCTATGCCTCTGTGAAGAGCTGGTATTGGATTCTAGGTGGTCTTCAAAGCTTCCCTTCTACCTGCCGTGGAAATCCCACGACAACATCCCAACAATCCCCACGAGACTATGACTTCCTTGAAGGCAGGGGCTGCATATTTCATTATCATTGTATCCACAGTGACTAGTACCATGCATGGCTCATTATTGGCAAATATTTGTGGAATTAATGATTATGTATGAGTCAGTTTTTTTTTTTTAAATCACTTGCAAGTGACAGAAACTCTGCCCAACTAGATGAAGCCAAAGGAGGCCTTGTGTGGAACACATGACTGAAATCTCAGGGTGCCTTCAGGCACAGGTGGGTCCAGGAGATTTCTGCTCTCTCCTCATCCCCTTAGCATTCCCTACAGAGTTACATTCTTTTCTTGGACATGTCTTTCCTCTAACTTCCCCAACAACTGCAGGCTTAGCAACTCCAGGAGAAAGAGGTTTTATCCCCAGTATTACCAGAAAATGACTCATGACTGAATCTAATTGGAAAGCTGGGACTTACAGACTGATCTAGACAGAGTGAGGCTGTTGGGATAGGCTATTGATTAGCTTGGTCTGAGCTGCAGAGTCACCCTTGGGGTCCAGGTGAGCCCAGCTGAGTTCCATGGGCTGGGAGTGGAGGAGTGAAAATTTCCAAAAGCAAAAGTGAGGTGTTATTACCAGTAGGCAGGAGAATAGATTCTGGGGTTTTTGGTTTGAATGGTGGACCCAAAAGATGTTTCTTCCTTGAACCTGTGAATGTGACCTTATTTAGAAAAGGGGTTTTTAAAGATGTTTTAAGTTATGAATCTCAAAATGAGACCATCCTGGATTAGGTGGGCCCTAAATCCAATGGTTGGTGTCCTTAGAAAAGAAGTAGAGAAGATACGCGGAGAAGGCCAGGTGTGAGGATGGAGGCACAGACTGGAATGATGCATCTATAAGCCAAGGCATGCAAAGGATCGCTGGCATTTACCAGGAGCTGGATGAGAGGCAGGGAACAAATGCTCCTTCAGAGCCTCAGAAGGAAACAGCCCCACTGATTTTTTTTTAATTTACTTATTTATTTTTTTTAAGATTTCTGGCTCAGAACTGTGATAGAATAAACTTCTGTTTTAGGCTACCAGTTTGCGCTAATTTGTTATGACAGCCTTAGGAAACTCATATACTGGATAAGTAAAAAAAAAAAAATTGAGGCTTATTGTAATCACCAACTGTTGGTTGTTCTGGTCTGGAGTGTAAGCCCGTAACTCAAATAACTGCCAAGAGATCAGGCTGGGATGTAAACTTGTTAGCCTGCCTCTGCTTGGCTCTTAAGCCCCAGTCTGTCAGGAATCCGCCTTGCTGTCAGCCTCTGTGGATACACCTACTTTAAGAGATGATATCGAATTCAAGCTACCCATTTAATCAATGGGGGGAAAAACAGACCCACAAGACTGACACATCCGGGTGGCAGCAGGCACACGGCTAGTGGCTGCTGGGACAAGGTTGCTGTCTCCTCTTGGCACCACAATGCTTCTCATCCGTCCACTCATAGCTCCTAAGATATCAACACTTCACCTTGGGACAACCAAGACTGCAGTTTCTATTATGTGGTTACAGAGTTGCTGCACTGTTTCTCCAAAGGCTGGCACTGTGACAGCCGGACATTAAAAAGGAAAAAGAAAAGAAAAAGAAAGAAACTCGAGATGCTACTTGCCGTGGTGTGAATGTTTTGAGGGGGGAGGCATTCTTTTTCTTGAGTTCTTTTTCCTTTTCCTAAGAATAGGAAACATCTAATCCCTGTGCTGATTCTTACAAGTGTGTTATTTTTCCGGCTCATTAGCTGCATTTGTTTTCCTTTTCCTGGGCCACAAGCAGCACGGATGGAAGCGGGAATGCTGGCACAGCTAGTTAGAGGCTGGCAGCTGATGTGCAGTGAACCTGGGGCCTAAATGTCCAATGTGTGTCTGTCGGAACAGGAATAAGGGCAGTAATATACTGCTTTTTTTTTTTGTTTTCCTTTGGAGGCTCAGGGTAGGGAGGATATATACAAAAATGGATTTTAAAAACTGAGTAAGCTCTAATCCCACCTACAGGATGGCACAAGTGGCTTTTCATCAGTCAGATTAAACATTTTCCATTTGTTTTAGATCCCTTATTAAAAAAAAGAAAAATAGAGGAATTAAAGGAAGGGGGAAGAAGAAAGAACAAAGGAGTAGCTTTGTTTTCCTTGGCTGCTTTTTTTCCTTGGCTAATGTGTAGAAACTATCACAAATTAACATGTTTTTCAATTAAAATCAAATTGCAAGACCCTTTCCATATGGTACACACACACACACACACACACACACACACAAATAAGAACTAAATCATTTTAACACATGCAAGAATGTCATTGATTTGTCCAGTTCCATCACATAAAAAAAGTGTTAAAAATTCAAAACCCAAAAAAACGTGTTTTAAGTCGAGCAAAGAGCATTTAGTTGAAGAACAAAGTCACTACAGTAACATTAAATGTTATATATTTAAATGTAACTGCATTGTGTTGACTTCGAGTGTGGGTGTTGAGTAGGAGTCTTACTGCACAGCCAGAACAATGGGATGAGCTTGGACCTGTCTATACCGCCCAGGCCTCCAGCTTCCCATGGGTATTCTAATGCCCGATTATTTACAAAGCCCTCTTCTGTGTATTCCTACCCTTCTCCTTCTCTCAATTCTCTACTTGCCTTTCTCTTTCTTTCTGCCCTTAAATTCTGTAAAAATGGATTTAAAAAAATTGAGTTAGATTTACAAGGCAGAAAAACTAAATAAAAGACATTACTTTTGTGGACCTGTGGGAGAAAAGATGCATTAGCAAGTCTGAGTTTTTGGGTTTTCTTGTCTTTCATGTTCTGTTTTAAAGCAGCATTGTTTCTTTTAAGTGCTGTAATATCTCGAACTAGCTGCTTATCAAGCATTTCTAAGTAGAGCTCTGGATGGCTTTGATTTAATGAGGGCATTAATTCCTTTCTAATGACAGCTTCCTTTTGTCCAAAAGTGCTAACACCTTGTGATTCATGAATGTCAAGGTTCCTGGATGAGGTTACCTGGAAGACACAAGGCAAGTGACTGACCTCAGACAAGTCACTGAACCTGTCTGGGCCCCTTTCGTTTTCTGGAAAATGAGGTGCTGCACCTTACGATTGCTAAGGTCTCTTAGGGCTCAAATTCTGCAATTCTATTACTTGAGTTATTCCAAAGATTATTAAGAAAAAAAATAGCTCTGATTTATTAAATACTAGCTACATGCTAGGAATTGTGTTAAGGTCTAGAAGTCCCTATTCAATCTACTCATCACATCATGTCTAGTTATTTAAAAAGCAGTCTTATAAACCCCATTTTATATGTGAGAAGACTGAGGCTTAGGGAATTCAATCAACAGACCATTCTTCCTTGAGTCCATGTTCTTCATAGCTGCACTATAGCGTAGATTTCATTCTAGCTTATGTTCAACTTACCAAATAGGATTTAAATTAATGAGATTTTTACTGAACTAGGGAACATTTCTCTCTTAATGTCTTCCCATCCATCCTGCTAATTGGTCTTATAATTTTAGGCTCAGAGGATTTATCCTGCTCGACATCGCGGGATGGGAGATGGCAAGAAGGGCACAGTACCTGAGATGCTTGTTTTGACCTTTCCCTTCAGGATCTTTACTCATAGTTAAACTCCTCCATATTAGACAGGAAGGAACATCAGCCCTGTTAGACTCTGTGACTCACAGGATCGTTCCCTTGTTCCAAATCCTAACATGCCTCGATCCAATTCCTCCAACACATTTATTAATGACCAAATAAACTGACACCCTATTTTTGTCTCCTGATCAGAACTCCTAAGCAACTGCACTTTTGGGCATCTACTTATGTGCTTTTATTTCTTGCAAAATAAAGGGGAGGATGCATTATCGGTGCAGGTGATCAATTACTCATTTCTTCAGGGGAAAAAAATATCCTGCAGGTTGCCCTATTTAGGTAGCAACATAGGTATTCAGCCTTCTCATGCTTTCAGTTGCTATTAGCTTTATTTCCCTCATTCTCTCAGGGTCTCTCTCTCCTTCTTGGGTTCCCTCCCACTCATGTTTTAAGCGCTGGCATCCTCTGCTAACATCCTAGAGAGAACCTTTTAATTTTTTATTCCTGCGGCCTCTAGAGAAATGCGTTGCCATTGGGGGGGGGGGCGGGAGCCTTAGCCAGGTTTATGAAGGGCAATCAGGAGCCTCCTGGAGGCTTAATGCAAAGCAGTAGGTGTTGCATTTCAGGTTTCTTTGCCACACTGAGTTCCTTGGGGTATTTTTTCAAAGAGCCCCTATGATGTGTTCTATGGATATTTTTTTTAAAACAAAAAGAAAGGAAGGAAAAAAGAGCCCACACAGTGTCCTAGAGCATGAATTAAGCAGGACATATTGCCATTCCCTTCAATGCCGCCCAGGCTCTTACACCCATGACATTTTCCATTACCCTTTTGTGAAACCTCGTTGCATGGGAGAAAAGTTGGCAATGACTCTTTATTACTAGTTTCTCATAATCTGTTCATTTTTGCATCCCCTGAGCCACTTCAAAACAACCTTGGGCGCTCTATAGCATGGAGGACAACAATTACAAAACAGAAAAATGACACGTACCGAGTGTCCTTAGATGACAGATGCTGTGCCCAAGTGCTATGTATGCATCATTTCCTTTAATCTTAACAGTAACTGCATCAAAGAAGTTGTGGTGGTTGTATCCCCATTTTACATACATGGGGGGGAAGACACAGACATTACTTTGTGCAAGGTCACCCAGGTGTAGTAAGTGGAAGAGACATTAGCAAAATTTAGGACTCTGTGCTTTTACCCCATCACATCTGTACAAATTGGAAGCAAATTGAATTCTTCAGTAGACCTGCTGCAGGAAATCACTGGACTTCTGGTAAGGAGGACAACACCAGTTGGACCGTTATCTCCTCCTCTGAGTGGAGTGAGTATTTTGGTGCAGCTCGAGGAAATTAGTGTATCATGCACTTTGGACAATTTGGGAATGTCTAGTGAAGATGAAATGCATATGCCCTGCCACCCGAGTATTGCACTGCTCAGTATATATCTAGAAAAACTAGCTCATTGTGCAAAAGGAGACATCACCAAGGATGTCTACTGCATTGTTGTTGCCACGGTGAAAACTAGTGTAGGGACCAAAGACCTTGGCCCTCTAAAGGTCTGCCAAAAAATCACTGACATGAGGCAAATTGATTCCTTGGAGAAAAGACATACAAATGTATTTAATGTGTATACATGGGTGTGTTCAGAATGATAGACCCAAAGATACAGGGGAATTGTCCATTTTTATGCTTAGGTTCAACAAAGTATGTACAGCCACGTAGAAATATGAGTGGATTGGTCTGGCATGGTGGCACATACCTGTAATCCCAGCTACGCAGGAGGCTGAGGCAGGAGGGATTGCTTGAGCCCAGGAGTTTGAGGTTGTAGTGAGCTATGATGATGCCATTGCACTCTAGCTTGGGCAAGAGAGTGAGACCCTGTCTCAAAAAAAGAAAAAAAAAAGCCTAAAAGAAAGGCCGGGCGCGGTGGTTCACGCCTGTAATCCTAGCACTCTAGCACTCTGGGAGGCCGAGGCGGTGGGTCACTCAAGGTCAGGGGTTCGAGACCAGCCTGAGCAAGAGCCGAGACCCCGTCTCTACTAAAAACAGAAAGAAATTATATGGACAGCTAAAAATATATATATAGAAAAATTAGCCGGGCATGGTGGCACATGCCTGTAGTCCCAGCTACTTGGGAGGCTGAGGCAGCAGGATCCCTTGAGCCCAGGAGTCTGAGGTTGCTGTGAGCTAGGCTGATGCCACGGCACTCTAGCTTGGGCAACAGAGCAAGACTGTCTAAAAAAAATAAAAATAAATAAAATTAAATAAAATATGATTGGACACAAAGAGTATGATCTAACGCTAGCAGATTGAGTGGGGTAACCCAGCAAGGCCTGTCTTTCTAGAGTCGTCTTGGCTTCTCTGAGCATGCATTCCTTCCTTTGGAGTGTGGGGCAGCACACTTACTGGAATGGGGGTCTTAGGATATACAGTCAAACAAGGAAGGTCAGATAACTTCTTCATGGTCAGTTTTTGCAAAGAATAATTTTGTTTATGGATGCCTTTCATAAAAAAAGATCTGGTTTCTGTGACCTACCTTGGGGCAGTGGGATTCTAGTTTCTGTGGCTAGCCTCAGGGAAGAAGGGGACTGAGAGGCAGGAGGACAGGAGAAGGTCAGAGAAAAACATGCTTCTGAGGCCTTCATTTGAGGGGTACTGCTATCTGAGCCCCAATAGTAGAAACAAATTTCCATCAATCAGTGAATGGGTTGATAAATTGTAACTTCATACATGCAATCATATATAGTATTTATAAATGAACTAGGTCTGCATCAGTCAACAAATAAAACTCAAATATGTTGTACTGCAAAAGCAAATGGTAAAAAGATATGACCTATGTGAAAAGTATAAAAATACACAATATTAATATATTGAATATATATTATTCATGGGTACACACATTTAATAAGCATAAAAACATGGGTGGGAGGCATAGCCACCTACTTCAGGATTGTGATTGTCTCAAGGGAGGGGAGAGCATTGGATTAGGAAATGATGGCAAGAGGGGAGGGGGGTTCTGCTGTATATGCAGCACACTTTTATTAAGTAAAAATTCTGAAAAAAATCGTGGGAAAATGTTAGGATGTTAAATGCGTGCAATAGGCATATGAGTATTTCTTATTAGACTGATTCTCTGTACTTCGTGTGTCTGTGTATGTGTGTTTACCAAATCTGAATATTATTTATTTTTAAATTTCAGAATATTACGGTGGCACAAATGTTTTGGTTACATGTATTGCTTTTGTACAGTTTGAGTCAATGTTATAAGTGTGCCCGTCACCCACATAGCGTGCATTGTACTTGTTAGATGTGAATTTACCCAACCCCTCTTCCCCCTTCCTACCTACTTGATTTCTGTTGAATTTTACTTTCATACGTGAATATGAGTGTTGATCAATTAGTTCCAGTTTAAGAGTACACATGGTGTTTGTTTTTCCATTCTTGAAAGACTTCACTTAGAAGAATGGTCTCTAGTTCCATCCAGGTTGTTACAAAGGTATTAATTCCCCATTTTTTATGGCTGAGTAGTACTTCATGATGTACATATACCACATTTTATTAATCCACCCATGTATTGATGGGCACTGGATTGATTCCACATCTTTGCAATTATGAATTATACTGCCATAAACATTCTAGGACAAGTGTCTTTTGTATAAAATGACTTTTTTCCCTTTGGGTAAAAATGCCTAATAGTGGGATTGCTGGATCAAATTGTAGGTCTACTTTTAGTTTTTTGGCATACCTTCATACTGTTTCCCATAGAGGTTGTACTAGTTTGCAGTCCCACCATTACTGTGTAAGTGTCCCTTTCTCTCTGCATCCATGCCAGCATCTGTTGTTCTAGGACTTTTTGATAAAAGTCATTCTCACTGGAGTTAGGTGATAAAATGGTGCTGGGAAAATTGGATAGACACATGTAGCAGACTGAAACAGGATCCGTACCTCTCACCACTCACGGATATTAATTCACAGTGGGAAGTAGAGTTAAACCTAAAGCATGAAACAGTAAGAATGCTGGAAGAAAATGTGGGAAAAACTTCTATGGATATTGGCCTAGGCAAAAAATTTATGAAGAAGACCCCAAAGGCAATTACAACAACAACAAAAATAAATGGGACCTGATTAAATTAAAAAACTTCTGCACAGCCAAGGAAACAATCAATAAAGCAAACAGATAACCTACCAAATGGGAGAAAATATGTGCATGCTATATATCCAATAAAGGGCTAATAACCAGAATCCATCAAGAACTCATGCAAATCAGCAAGAAAAAAAAAATCAAACAACTCCATTAAAAAGTGGCCAAAAGACATGAACAGAAGCTTTTCAGAAGAAGACAGGCTAATGGCCAATAAACATGAAAAAATGTTCAACATCTCTAATCAGGGGAATGCAAATCAAAACCACAATGAGAGATATCTCCTGTGTATGAATATTAGCTTACAACTAACATTTTTGAGTAGGAGAGAGGCAAGAGAAAGCATCAGAAGAGCTATCTGATGTGTGCGTGTTTGTGAACTCCCCAGACCCCACTGTGCCAAAGCTGCTTCCAGCGAGCTCCCAGGGACTCTGAGCAGATGGTAAGTGGCAGGGTGGTGGGGCATGGGGCGGTCACCAAAGCTGCTCAGCCTTCCAGATGAACTTCCAGCCATGTCTTTGCCTCTGTGCCAGGAGGATGGCTCCCCGCAGTGGACATGCTAATGTTTTCTCATCTAACTTTAAAAGGCAAAGGCTCTTATCACTCCTGTGGGGCAGAAAAAGTCAGTCATGAGTTCATTTCTCTTGATGTCTAGACTAAATGTTGCTGCTCTTCTGGGGGCTCTAATTCCGCCCGAAGCAATCTGTGCTTGGGCAAGCCTGAAAAAAATGGGCCCTTCCCAAGCACAACAGGGGGAGGGTGTTTTGTGGTTCTGTCCACTGAGCCCCTGAAGTTCTCCCTGACTCTTCTATTGGTGAAACTGCCAGACCCTTTACTCCAAACTAACTCACTGTCTTATTCTTCCATAAATATGTTTGCCCATTCCAGGCAGGCCTTTGGTTAATTAGTCCCAGTGGTCTCTCTCCTCCTCCTTTCCTTCATGTCTTCTACTCTTCCTCCTACTCCTCCTCTCCTCCCTCCCCTTCTGATCCCGCCCTCCCCCTCTCTCTCCACCTTCTGCTACACCTCTTCCTCCTCTTTCCCCCTTCTCTCTCCCCCTGTTCTAGCTCTGTCTGCCATCCCCCTACCCCTCTCACTGTCTCCCCTACCCTCCCCCTCTGCCACCCTCTCCCTGGTCTCCCTCTCCCCATCACCTCTCCCTCCCTCTTTCCCTCTCTCCCTCTCTTAACCCTCCCCATCTCTGCCCCCTTCTCTTCCTCCTCCTTCTCCTCCAGTGGCCTGACTGAGGGCTCCAGTAGTCTTCCCAACCTGTAGATTTCCACGTGTAAGAACTCAGAAAATCCTTACAATTAAACGCTGCCATATTTCTGTTCTTTCCAGTTGCAGAAGTTCTAAACGCCACAGGAAACTTGGGCCTAAGTACTAAAAATCATGCATTCAGGGCCCTCATTCAGCCTTGAATAAATTATATAACCTTGGGCAAATCAAATGAGTAAGTAGGGATGATACTCCTTGTCTGCTCGCCAGGTATTATGAGGATCTGAGATAGCATTTGTGAAACAGCTGAGATAAAAGGGGAGGGAGATAACAATGTCAGGTGCTCCTGCCATAACATCATTGTCAGGGTGACACAGGCTATGATGGGGAGTGGGAACATTCACTGCAAAGGAGGCTGAGGATGATTCATGTCAACATCTCTTGTCCTTTCACAACAGTGGGTGTCCTTTTGCTGAGGAAAGTACACTGGTTAAGAATACCTAAGAGGGGATCTTGTAGTTACGTACATATTGGAGCAACATTTCTTTCTTTTCTTTGACATAAACAAGGAAGAATTTAGTTTATCCGTGGTATGTGAAGATTGTAGATCAGTGCAAGGAAAACATGTCTTCCTAATAAGTCCTTAAGTGATTCCTTTTTGCTCATTTCCAATTCACTAAGACTTATTCAAGTAATAATCTCTACAACAGGGTGAAAAATGAGGCAATAAACGTATAATGCAATTGATTAAATGAAAAAAAGCTGGGCCATTTGTGGAGTGCAAAGCACAGAGCTGGAGAGGGTAGGATGATTACTTAAGAAGCCGAGGTATTTTTCTTTGCTGTTCTCTGGGCTCCACTGTGAATTCAAGTGGGGAAAAACTAGTGTCTGCAGTTCTGATGGCTCCAGTCTGCAGCAGATGGTCTCCCAGGAAACTCTGTCATGGAGACCTAACAGGCTTTGAGTTCAGCTAACCATGTCTCTTGTTGGCTTTATTGAAATGTGGGCTTCTGGGAAGTTCCATGGGCTGAGATTGAGGGAGTTACAGGTGATATTCTGGAACTATTGGAACTATTGGTACTACTTTCTGGTGTGATTTGGTCTTTGCCTCTCCGGGTCTGTGATTCCTGTCTTGAAAAATAGCTACAGTGGAGAAGTGTCTTTTTTTTTTTTTTTTTTTTTAAACATGAAGAAGATTGTGGTCCTATACCTCAAAGCTTGCATTTTCTATTTTTATGTGTGCTTGGTAATTAATGCACTGTTGCTGGGACTTCCCTGGGTCCCCTCCCCAATCCTCAACGAAGGGAATTACGGGGCTACTTTGTAAGAAGGGAGAGGAAAACTGCAATGGTGGTGTGTACCAGACAAAGTTAGACTGCCGCTAGAGAAAAGGTCAACAGGCTGAAAGAGGAACCCCAGTTGGCAGTATTATCTCGCTGTTCGGGAAACAGGTTTTTAAGTGTGAGGGTTAGAGATTGAGTAGAATATGACAATTTTCAGAACTTTCTGTGGGTTACATCATAGAACTCCATTAATAGTCTTCGTGAGACTCAAGTTAATATTAGATTACTTATATCTTTGGCTGCTAGAATGTATATATCTTTTTTTTTAATTTCAGAATATTACAGGGGTGCAAACATTTTGGTTACATGAATTACTTTTGTACAGTTTGAGTCACAGTTATAAGTGTGCCCATCACCCAGATAGTGTGCCTTGTACCCATTAGGTGTGAATTAACCCAACCCCTCCTCCTCTCTCCCACCTGCTTGGTTTTTGTTGAATTTTACCACCATATGTACACGTGAGTGTTGACCATTTAGTTCCAACTTAATAGTGAGTGCATGGGGTGTTTGTTTCTCCATTATTGTAATACTTCACTTAGGAAGATGGTATCCAGTTCCATCCAGGTTGTTAGAAAAGGTATTAGTTCACCATTTTTATGGCTGAGTTAGTACTCCATGCTATACATATACCACATTTTATTAATCCACTCATGTATTGATGGGCACTTGGGTTGATTCCACATGTTTGTGATTGTGAATTGTGCTGCTGTAAATATTCAAGTACAAGTACGTTTTTTTATAAAACACCTTTTTTCCCTTTGGGTAAATGCCTAATAATGGGATTGTTGGATCCAATTGTAGGTCTACTTTTAGTTCTCTGAGGTATCTCTGTACTGCTATCCATAGGGTTTGAACTCGTTTGCAGTCCCACCAATAGTGCATAAGTGTTCCTTTCTCTCTGCATCCATGTCAGCAACTGTTGCTTCGGGACTTTTTCATAAAAGTAATCATTCTCACTGGAGTTAGGTGATATTTCATTGTGGCTTTGATTTGCATTTCCCTGATGCTTAGAGATGCTCAGTATTTTTTCATATGTTTATTGGCCATTAGTCTGATTTCTTTTGAAAAGCTTCTGTTCATGTCTTTTGCTTACTTTTCATATATCTTTAAGTGCAATTCTGACCTTAGAGGGGCACATGAGGCTCTGGGATTTATGCAATTGACATGTGCTAAGGTTTCCTTAAAAGATGCCTCCTATTATCATGGGTCCTTCTAAATCTAAAAGGTTGAGATTGTAAAGTGCTGTTTCCTTCCTTTACCTCTTATGCCATTAGGTGGCAAGAAATTCAACATTAGCAACTTGGAGGGAAATGGAATTAAGGAAAGGAAGTGCTGGGGGTGAGGCTTGTCCCCAATTTACAAACTGAAAAAGAGAATTATTGGGCTAATTTACTCAGATAGGACAAAGTAAACTAGAGAGCAAGATCTTTTTGAACAAAATTTTCTGGCTGGTTTTGGGGGACTTCAGTTATAAAGAATCAGTGTCGTATGAACGTATCAATTTCTAGGGGTTTGTTTTTTTGGTTTGTGGTGGTTTTTAGGAAAGATAACGTAGTATAATGGTTCATAGCTTGGGTGTTTAATTTAATAGCCCTGGCTTTACTTACCAACTTTGCTGCCTCACTTATTTAGCTGTTGTTCTAGGGAATTATTTTTTTAATTCTCTGAGCTTCAGTCAACCCCTCATCTCTAAAATGTGAACAATGATTTAATACCTACGTCATAGACTATTGTCAAAATATATATGATAACAAGAGTAGCTTGTTTTAAATAGAATTTGGCATATATAAGGATTCAGTATATGTTTGCTGCTTTTATTATTTGCTGTTTAAAGTTTGTCATCATGAGTAGGGATATGAATGTGTGTGTCCCAATAAAGTTCTTTTGAAAAATCTAGTTCCTATCTCTTCCCAACTAGGGAAAAGTTGTATTTGCCAACAGATCTGAGGCCGTGAGGGTGGCTCAGATGTGTGTAGACATGGCAGGGACTGGCTAATATTCATTTAGCAAATACTGATGGTGAAGTTATGTTTCAAGCACTGTATTCAGTAGTTAAGAATTAGTTACACACACCATACAGTTCCCTTCTGAAAGACTTCAAATTCTAGTGGTGGGGACCAGCTCTGTGGCAGGAAATCCGAGGACAGTGTGGCAAGTTAGAAGCAAGGTACTTTGCTGGATTACTGAACTGAAGAGACTACATTTCCTTTATTCAGCCCTGTATACTCAGTGCCCAGCACAGGGCCTGGCACATGGCAGGTGTACAATAAATGTGCGCCAATTGAGTGAATGAGTACCTGACACATAACATATATAATTCATGGCAGTGAGGCTTGAGTCCGTGATCTCCACACTAACCAGAATGCCTCCTGAGTAAAAACCCGGAAGACAGCAAGTGCCAGTTCTACCCTGGATTCCTTTGCAGTTTGGTGTTATCTCAAGTAGGGGTTTAGGCTATGTGACTTCTAATAATAATTATCTCTTATGAGGCTCTGCAATTAATGAAGCATTTACAAAATGGATTATCTTGGATAGTCTTTACATAAATCCTAATAAATAATTATTTCTATCCTTAATCTGTGCATAAAGATTTTTTGAGACTCACATAATTTAAATGTCTCCCAGAAAACAGTGTAGCGACTTTGATCTCAGGATTCCTGTCCCCTGGGAAATGTTGTTTCCCCAGTGATTTCTCAGGATGTATACTCACTTTTCTCACAAACCTTGAAAATGACACATGTGCCAGAGTTATTTAGAGAAACAGAAATGAATGGCAGTTAATGTGGTAACTAAATGATGAGTCTAATGACGATGACAGCCATGTAAAAAAAAAGAAAAAAACATTTCTGTTCAAGGCAGCACGTGTTATAAAGGAGACAAGGCCAAGAATGGAAGAGCATCTTAAGTAGGATTTTGAGGAATCATTAGGAGTTGTATCAGTAGATAAAATTTCTATGAAAAATCTAATATTGTGCTACTGCCTTCAAGATAGCCATGAAAAAATCTGAGTAAAAAGCTACTATTACTACTTTTTTATTGATGCATAATAGATATACATAGTTTTAGGGTACATGTAATAAATTGTGTTCATATAATTTGTAAAGATCAAATCGGTGTACTTGGGATATCTGTCACCTCAAATGTTTCTTTTTTTAATGCTGGAAATGTTCAAATTCTTGTCTTCTAGCTATTTTGAAATATACAATAGATTATTGTAACCTACACAGTCGCCCTACTGATCTGTCTAGTACTAGGTCTTATTTCTTCTATTGAACCATATTTTTGTGCCCATTAATCAGCTTTTCTCCATCTCTTCTCCCCCCTTACCAGAGCACAAATGAGGGGAAAGTTCCCCAAAGGAAAATCAGACCTTTATACCAGAATAAAAATAACGGCTGTGTAAGCAAAAGCCCAGGTACCCACTGTCATGTGTCATCATTTTAGATTTGAAATTTTGCTTGTGTTTTTTCCTGCTTGGAGTGAATGTTCCTGTATTCTCTACCTTTGAAAATAATACCTGTACCCCAGAAAAGCCTCAGGACTCTCTATCTCACAAGTGGTCTCTGTCTGTGACTGATCAGTGGCCACTTCATGCTGCTGTTCCCGCTGTCTCCATAGTGTGCCACGTGTCCATGTGAGTCATGTGGCCGTGCATGGTGTCTGTGTAGTCCCTCTGTACTATCTGAGTGGCCCAAGGAAGGAGCCACTCCTATAAATTGCATCATTATTCTTGGGTTCCCACCTGCATTGAGCAAAGGTATAAATGTGTGAGTGAATAAATAGAGAAGCTGAAATGATAATGAACAGGAGCAACAGAGTGCAGTATGATAGATGGATCATGTGAAGAATGCTCTTTTCCTGGCCTAATTTCCGTTTTTTTTTTATTAAAAAAATGCAAAAAAAATTAGGGAGTTACAAGTGTTTTTTGTTATGTGGATGAATTGCATAATGCTGAAGTCAGGGTTTTCAGTGTGCCCATCACCAGAATGATGTATGCTGTAACTGATGGGTTGATTTTTATCCCTTACCCTGTCCCACTCTCCCCCCCCTTCTTAGTTTTCAGTGTCCATTACACCACTTTATGACCATATATATCCCTCATGTAGTTCCCACTTATGAGTGAGAATATGTGGTCTTTGGTTTTCATTCCTGAGATACTTCACTTAGGATTATGGTCTCCAGTTCCATCCAAGTTGCTGCAAATGGCATTATTTCATTCCTTTTTATGGGTGAGTAATACTTCATGGTATATATATACCATATTTATTTATCTACTCATCAGTTGATGGACACTTAGGTTGATTCCCTGTCTTGGCAATTGTGGATTGTGCTGCAATAAACATTCATGTACGGATGTCTTTTTTATAAAATGACTTCTTTTCCTTTAGGTAGATACTCAGTAGAGGGATTTCTAGATCAAATGGTAGGTCTATTTTGGTTCTTTGAGGAATCTCTATACTGTTTTCCCTAGAAGTTGTACTGGTTCACATTCCCACTAACAATGTGTATGTGTTCCCTTTTCACCGCATCTGCACCAACATCTGATGTTTTTTGGCTTTTTAATAATGGCCATTCTCACAGGGATAAAATGGTACCTTGTTGTGATTTTAATTTGCATTTCCCTGATTATTAAGTGATGTTGCACATTTTTCTCATAAATTTCTTGACTATTTGTCTATCTTCTTTTGGAAAAAAAAAATCTGTTCATGTATTTTGCCCACTTTTTGATGGGGTTATTTGTTTTATTCTTGCTGATTTGAGTTCTTTGTAGATTGCAGATGTTAGCCCTTTGTTGGATATATAGTTGGCGAACATTTTCTCCCATTCTCTAGATTGTCTGTTTACTCTGTTGATTATTTCCTTTGCTGTGCAGAAACTTTTTAGTTTAATTAAGTCCCATTTATTCATTTTTGTTGTGGCAACATAAGGAGAGTTCTTTCAGCACTGAACCATTTGTGGTGTGCCTGCACCATGGTGCTGTTCACTGCTGTTTCTATGACTGCGGATCCATAGCCACTGTTCTTAAGACAATTGGTAGAAGTGCCTGGAATCATATGATAATAAAGTATTACAAGATAGCCTTAACAATACGAGGAGAAAATTACAAAGGCTTAAAATATATAAGCTGGAAGGAACGTAAAGTTTACTGAAATTGGAGTCAGGTTTCCTAAATTTATAGGGGGGAAAAACACCTGGGCCCAGATACCTACCTACTGCCTCACTTCCTTCTGACCAGGCAGTCAGTAATTTCACCCCCACACCTGCACACAATTAAACTTATTTTTTATTGTAGCTGTTCATCTTATTGATGATTTTCCCACTAAGATGCTCTAACTTTCCTCCCCTGTTATGGAAAAAGCCAGCTTTGTATTCTTTTGCAAATTCATTCAATTATTGTTGATCAATAAGTGTGCTCGTTGCTTGAAAGTTCCATTGTACTGGTCATAACATCTACTTGGTTGCTCATTAATAAGTTAAATAACATGTTTACCACAGGTTCATTTTGTAGCCTCAAATGAGAGTCCTCATTTTATCTAGTTTTTGGAAAATTATCCTTTGACAGTTCACTGTGTATCTCCAAAGCCAGAATGGTCCCTATTACATAGTAGGCACTAAATAAGTATTTGTAAAATATATGACTAATTTTAATTAGAAACTTTGACTAGGGATGCACATCCCAGGTAGGTTTAGGGCTGACTTGAGCCACACTGTCCGACAGGATTTCCCATGACAATACTATTCGGTATCTTTCTTCTTCCAATGTTACCTTCCATCTCTTGTCTAGGACAGAAACGTCCTTCTTGGTCAATGGTTCAAATCCCCATTTAATTTCATGTAACCTTGACACCACGATGTCCATGACTGATAAAAGAATATAATGAGGCCGGGCGCGGTGGCTCATGCTTGTAATCCTAGCATTCTGGGAGGCCGAGGCAGGTGGATCGCTTGAGGTCAGGAGTTCAAGGCCAGCCTGAGCAAGAGCGAGACCCCGTCTCTACTAAAAATAGAAAGAAATTATCTGGCCAACTAATATATATATATGTGTGTGTGTGTGTGTGTGTGTGTGTGTATGTATGTGTGTATATATATATATATATACACACACACACACACACATACAAAAAATTAGCCAGGCATGGTAGCGCATGCCTGTAGTCCCAGCTACTCGGGAGGCTGAGGCAGTAGGATTGCTTAAGCCCAGGAGTTTGAGGTTGCTGTGAGCTGGGCTGACACCACGGCACTCACTCTAGCCCGGGCAACAAAGCGAGACTCTGTCTCAAAAAAATAAAAAAAGAATATAATGGATAAACCTTTGAGGAGTATTATATTTTTCAGAAAAATGAGATAAATTATATGGACTTGTTACATTATTTATCACCCTGTGCTTCCCCTGCAATTTGAAGCTACTAAGGGAAGGTAGAATGACTGTCACCCCTTAGTCCCTTACAATTAACGGGCATTTACGTTTTATAAAGGCCCTATATTTTACCTTTTTGTTTTCTCTCATTGTAAATCTCCAGTGTCCTGTGAAGTAAGTGTAATCAGCCACATTTTAGAGGTCAGGGTAATAATCCTGGGATATAAATACAAGTAGTACTGGAACCTGGAATTACTTTAGATTTTTGCATCTAACCAGCATGTGGTGAGCCTGAGTCTTCTAATTTCCTGTCCAGAGATGGATGTTCATGGGTGTTGTATGACTATTTTATTTAAGATACTTTGGTGATTTTGGTGCTTCCTTTCAGGGGGTACTTTTGGAAATACGGAATTAAAGAACTGAATTTTTATCAAAGGTATGCTTTGATAGGATGAACTTAGAGTAGAAACTGAGAACTTTTGGGAGTATAACTAAAGGCAGAAAAAATGTTCTTTACAAATGATTTTCAAAGGGATGTCTTAGAGCAACTCAGTAACATTTGTCTTCATTTTTGAGCATGCTAATCATAAATATATGTATTCTCACACATCCTACCTTTACATAAATTTAAAAGCCCACCCTTATGAGGATGGTGTCCTGTTGAGGGATGCACACGACTGAAGCTATGAAATAAATTGAAGGTGGTGTCAAAACATAGGGTGCATTTAAAGACATGGAGAACAAAATGAGATTGGAAGGGGTAGGAAGATGCCCCATTGTGGAGGCTTCGGAATGGCAACCCATTAACACAAAATTTCATTCCGTGTGCAAAGGGGAACCTTGAACGTGTTGAACCGATAGCTGAGCATAGTGAAAACAGGGGAGAGCTTGTAAGCACACTGCCTGAGTTGACATTCCAGCTCTTCCACCTGCTTGCCACAAGCCATGGGGATGAAACCCTCACTTCTCTAAGCCTCAGTTTATCCATTTGTGAAGTAGAGATAATTTGTAGGGTTGCTGTGAGGCATAAAATAATCCACGTAAAGCTCTGAGCATAGTGCTAGGCACATAGTAAATTCCTGATGAATATTTTGATGGTGATAATGACCTGAGAATATAAGATACTCTGATACTGTTGCAACAGAGATTGAAGACATGGGGCTTGCAAGTAGATACAGTGGTTGCAAGGATCCTCCGTATCTCTCTGGGCTCCAAAGCAGGCTAAATGCCATCCACAAACCTCAGATGCAACAGTTAGCAGAAATGCTTTTGCATTCTCCTTGTGGTGTGTTTGCCCTATACCTCAGGTGGGCTCCCAAGGGCCCATTTAACATGTTAGAGTGCAGAATTAACAGCGATGAAATCTATTTCATTGCATTTAAAAAATCTATAGTCTTGCAACCTTAGCAACTCTGAATGCACAATAATTACAGCTTAGAGAGCAAGTGGATTTAGATGTAGCGGGAGATTTCCCTAAGTCAGAATTAGGTAGAAACAGAATGAAACTTCTGGAGTAAAAAGGGACAACACTACTAAGGATTCTGCAGTAAGATGCTTTCTAGTGTCAAATATCTTACAGTGTTTCTCAATGGAGGGGTGTGTGTGTGCGGGACGGCGGGGAGGGGTTGTTAGTCCTTCAGAAAGAAACTTTCACCCTTGAAGGACTAAGCCCTGAGAATGTTTTGGGTCCTGGCCATAATCCTTAAAAGCCAGGATCACTTCTGAGCCCTTGTGATAACCAAATGTAACAACCCAAACACAGCACGTGTTTCCAAACATCCCTACAGAATGGCAGTAGGTACACCCCAAGTTGAGAACTGTTATGAAGATATGCTGTCTATAAGAGAAAAGCCTAGTTGGATGTCAATTCTACTCAACTATGGCTTATTTAACAGCGGAAGATGAAACTTCTGTCTGAAATTGAACCAGAAAATTACCTTCTCTGATGCCTCAGTCTTCTTTTCTGCAAAATAGAAAAAAAAAAGAACAGCTATTTAATACAAACTTATGAATCTCTTACTGTGCAGGGATACCATAATGTTATCTATCTGAAGGTTTGCCTGAAAATTGGCACTTTAGTGTGCTACCTGGCACATAAGTGCTTAATAGTAACAACCGTTTTTTATTACATTTAATCAAATCTAAGATGCTATGGATTGTAAAAATACACCATCACTTTATATATACTACAGAAGAAAAAAATGGTACGATTTAATGTGACACGCTGCTTTTGTTAGGTAGACAGCCAGGGACTTTGGGCCCCTCCTGGAGACAAAGCCTGAGCCCCAGCAATTGCTACATCTGGGGGAGGAGGGAACGACCTACAAATCTGCCCATCGGAACTTAGTGCATCAACTGCAAAATAATGCAAAAGATTCTCTAGCCTGTACAGGGCAAGCAGCACAGGTACAATGAGGTCTGGAAGGTGACCTAGGACAACCTGAGGTTGGTTATCATGTCATTAGCTTAAATCTACATTGCGGTTCACCCCCCAGATGGGCTTTCAGAGAGGATCATGGGAGATCTGCATGTGCAGTAAGACTCAGGTCATAGAACTCCCAACTGTCCATCAAAGTGGTTCCATGGTGACCTCTGAACTACAAGGAGGGACCCAATGCAGACACTATAAAACAAGACCCCAGACCATGACCAAAGCGTTTTTATTACAAGGGGTCCATTCGTCCTCTGTGGCGAATGTGTCCTGCTTTTGCCCTATAAACCTCTATCTGGCTCTAGAATCCTGTCTTTCTCTCCTCAATAAACCTCTTTTTATGCTTGCCTTGCTTTTCCTGTGACTGGTCATTCTTGAGGCAAGAGCACACCAAGAACTGACATTCCAGACCATTGACCTGACACTTTTATCATTTAGCATACCTATATCTTCATATATATGCTTTAGATTTATTTGGAGACATTTTATATTATTCTTGGGCATATATAAAAAACAAATATGAACAAATTAAAGTTTTCCTAAAACTTCACATTCAGAATCCAACTCTTTTGATTTCCTT
>CM052447.1:18498912-18515945 GCA_028533085.1 Varecia variegata
GAGACCCCCCCCCCTGTCTCTACTAAAAATAGAAAGAAATTATATGGACAGCTAAAAGTATATATAGAAAAAATTAGCCAGGTGTGGTGGTGAGCGGCTATAGTCCCAGCTACCCAGGAGGCTGAGGCAGTAGGATTGCTTGAGCCCAGGAGTTTGAGGTTGCTGTGAGCTAGGCTGACGCCACGGCACTCTAGCCTGGGCAACAGAGTGAGACTCTGTCTCAAAAAAAATATATATATATATGTTTTACATATATATATATATGCTGAATGTTTTTCTTTCTTAAGGTGGGCTACAGTGTTTCAAATGTGCAGAGCCTTGGAGAATTTGCATTCCTGGTCAAACAGGGTTTATGTAACACCTGTACCCTACAACACACCAGGGTTAAATTAAATAGAACCCTTCTATTTAATCCCCTATGAGATGTCAGGGAAAGCTTCCCAGGTGCAATGACCTCCGACTGAGAAGTGGATGATGAGTTGCCATTCGAGGGAGACAAAGCGAGAAGGAAGAACAGCATAATAGAATGCTCGGAGGTGAGAGGAAGGAAGTAGCTTCACAACCATTTTTAAAACTGCCATTAGCAGCACTTGCGAGCCTTTAAAGTACGATCAACAAGTGTATTAGCCTCCCAGGGCTTCTGGAACAAACTACCACGCACAGGATGGCTTGTAACAACAGGATTTATACTCTTTTAGTTCCAGAGGCTAAAAGTCCAAAATCACTCTTGCTCTCCTAGCTTCCAGGTTGTTACTATCAATCCTTGGTTTTTCCTGGCTTGTAGCTGTAGAACTCCAATCTCTGCCTGTGTTGTCACCTGGCCATCTTTCTTCTGCATGGTTACATATTTATGTGGTGGTGTGTGTGTGTGTGTGTATTTCTGTCTCTCCTATCTTAGAACAACACCAGCCATATGGGATTAAGGGCTCATTTTACTCTGGTATTTCATCTTAATTTACATCTTTACATCTGCAAAGTGTAGGGGTGGGTGGGGGGAACGGCCCTTTTCCCCAAAAGTTCACTGAAAGATCAACTCACAATTAAGGCAGATGAATAAGAAAAAGGTTTATTAACCAATACCGTGCACGTGGAGAGAATCACAGAGTGATTCCCAGTGAAGTTCAGATATTTTTATACCTGTCTTTTTGGAGGGGAGGGGAAATAAGGAGTGCAGGTAATTCTGTTTAGGGATGAGAAATGGTGTTGGGGGGACAAACGGATGGTGGAAACAATTGGATTGTAAATTTACCCGAGAGGACAGGTACTGTGTTTAAAATGGGTTGGGCCAGCTCTGGTTGCATTCTTGATGTTCTTTCCTGCAATATATTGAGATAATAGGGAAAGCAAGGAAGGGAAGTCCATTGTTCTTTTTGATCTTTTCATAGTCACTTGGGTATATGCATTTATTTGTTCTGAACAAAAGCAGAGGGACAGGAAAGCAATGGAATTACTTAGTGCAGCCTTTCATTTGGTGCACACCTTCCTTTATCTTCAGGACTTGATAGAATCACAAATACCCCCCTTCAGATTCAGGCTAAATTGATTGACTGGGTACTACTTGTGCTAGAATCTGTGCTAAGCACTTCATATTGCTTTCTCGTTAAAAACTCGGAGCCGTTCTGTCTCCCTTTCCCAGATGAGGCAACTGAGGCTCTGGCAGGCTCAGTGCTTGTGTCACACGACTAGTAGCCACAGGAAGATGCTCTTAGCCTGCATTTTTCCTGTGGGATGTTTGGTAACCCAGGGACCACCTTAGTGCTGCTTTCACTTTTGTTTGTGCTGAGCTACTACTACTCATCATTTTAAAATAACATTTTCTTACCTCTCTTCCCCTCCCTCTTTCCCTTATTTCTATACTCAATGCAGAGCACCTGGGTGACAAGCAGGACATCGTAAAGCAGTGTTCACACTGCAGGCTCTGGAGTGACCTTGGGCAATTTCCATCGCTGTGCCCTCATTTCCTGACTATAAAACGAGCATCATAATAGCACCTGCTTCACAGGGTTCTTGTGAAACAAAGCAAATACAAACAATTAGCCCAGTTCCTGACATGTTGTGAGCATCTTTAGTAATACTGTTACCCTTAGTATACATGTTTTATAGATTTATAGATCTACAAATCAACTTAATATACTAATTTATTACATATCGCATATAATTTCTCCTGAACATGTGACAACCCATCTCTTACACTTGCCTAGGAGGTAATGAGGTGGCAACCTGGTCTAGGCTTTTGTGTTCTTTCCATGGTGGGGTTTATTTCATAAATAAACGCAGCCTCTTCCTTTGTGGACATTCTTTATCTATAGCAAAGACATTCCAGCACATATTCTGCCCCAGAGGCTTAAGGCAAATCATAAACACAGAATTCCCATTAACCTGCAGGTCTTGGAATGGATAAAGAATATTTACCATTAATTACCGGTTAAATTCTGTGACTCACATAAGAAAGTGAACTGATTTTTTTGAGCCTTGCTTGCCCATACTCTGTTTCCTGGAACCTCTGGGAGCATGTGCTGTTGCTTTTCTCCTTCCATTTTCCTTATCACACAGAAATTTGGTGGTCAAGAAAACACCTCCGTAGCGTGACAGGTCTGAATGATTTCATTGTTCTCCTTGGGCTTGGCTCTTGCAAAGCTGCTGAGGACGAAGGCAAGGAAGACCAGTGAGCATGGTGTGGTGAAGAAAACCTTGATGGTTGTGTACTGGGCAGCTGGCCAGCAGTGCCTTGAGGGTGGGAGGCACTCAGTCTTTCATCAGATGAGTAGCTGGAATAATCATGCATTCCTGAAGGTGTTCCAGTTCAATGAAGTGCAAGTGGGGCTCAGTGTATGTAGCACCATGTTTTTGTTAGAACATGTTATGTTTGCTGGTTAAAACTGGTGAATGAGTGGCTAAAGGCAGGTGCATAAGTTAGCGTGGCAAAAAGGAATGGATTCCCGGGCTCTTTTCTCTCTATAAATCTTTATTTATTTTTTCTACCAAAACTAATACATGTTTGTATGAATAAGATATTATAGAACATAAATCTGTGCTTATCTAAATCATTTTCACGATCTATATAGAACTGAGGAAAATCATGAAAAAAATCAACCCCATAAAAAGTGGGCAAAGGATATGAACAGAAACTTTTCCAAAGAGGACAGACTAATGGCCAAAAAACATGAAAAAATGCTCGACATCTCTAATCATCAGGGAAATGCAAATCAAACCCACAATGAGATATCACTTAAACTCCTATGAGAACGGCCTTTATCAAAAAGTCCCAAAACAATAAATATTGGCGCGGATGTGGAGAGATGAGAACACTCAGATGCTGCTGGTGGGAATGCAAGCTAGTACAACCTCTGTGGAAAGTGATATGGAGACACCTTGCAGAGATACAAGTAGAACTACCATTTGATCCAGCAATCCCACTATTGGGCATCTACCTAAAGGAACAAAAGACATTCTATAAAAAGACATTTGTACTCAAATGTTTATAGCAGCACAAGTCACAATTGCAAAGATGTGAAAACAATCAAGTGCCCATCAATACATGAGTGGATTAATACAATGTGGTTATATGTATACCATGGAGTTCTACTTGGCCACAAAAAACAATGGTGATCTAGCACCTCTTGTATTATCTTGGATAGAACTGGAGCCCATTCTATTAAGTGAAGTATCACAAGAATGGAAAACCAAGCACCACATGGACTCACCATCAAATTGGTATTAACTGATCAACACTTATGTGCACATATAGTAGTAACATTCATTGGGTGTCAGGCAGGTGGGGGGGGATGGGTATATTCACACCATCTGGGGGATGGACACATTTGAAGTTCTGACTCAAGTGGGGCAAAGGCAATGTATGTAATCTAAACATTTGTACCCCCATAATATGCTGAAATAAAAATAACTACATAAAAAAGTCATTTTCATTGGTTGACCTTTCAGAAGCATGGAAGCTCTTTCCTACATTTTTTGTTTGTTTCTCCATAGCCTCCAAAGTAAATCTGGGCTTGCATGGTGGTACCTTATCCCATGAATAGAGGGGAAGTTTCACTGAAGGGACAACTGATCATCCAAGTGGGAGACTGTATCAAATTTGTGGAAATTGTAGACTTTGGAGCAAGACGGAAATTCTCCCCTGACTAATTCTGTGATTGTGGGCAAATTATTTACCTCATTAAGACCATTTTGTCCCATGTGTAAAGTGGGGAAAATAATATCTACTCTACAGAGCTGACGTGAAGACCAAAGGAAATGTGAAGATTATTTGAAGCACTTGCAAAGTGTCCAGCACATAGTGGAATCTAACTTCTTAAGAGCAGCTGAGTGAAGATGTGGTTGCCCATCACCCACTAGTCTTATTATCCTTCTCCTGTCCCTCTGAACCCCTAATCATTAACCTGTGACATTTAATGAGTTCTTGGCTCATCTTTTGTGCATGAGAGACTCTAATGCTTAATACTCCACAAATCATATAGGAATCCGTTAGATAAAATGAAAGAACCTACAGAAGAGAAAAGTTAATTTGCAAACAATTTTTAATTGTAGCCCAGCTCACAATTTGCAGGTGACACTCATTCTGTATCAAATATAAACTTTCAGAATTATTTTCTTAGCTCTTGATCCACGTCTTTACTATTCCTCAGCTGTTCCATTGGGTAGAAATTAATTTAAATCAAAGCTAAATAACTGGGAAAGACAGCAAATAGGATCCTATAATTAATACTCATCGGCAACAAATTTGTGTTTGGTTTGGATTTCGAAGACATTATGGCAGAAGAGATTCTTAGACTGTATGGCATTGATAATGACTGTGTTGAATGGAAAAAGGAATAAATGAAGTTTCTCAGAGCTTGGGCTAGTTGCCAATTGAGGTGTGTCCTAAATCTGAGAATCATAGAATCTGTAAGTTGCAGCTTTTTGCCTTCTAAAATATTAGTTTTAAGTAACTGAAAAAAATACACAAGTCAAGAGATGAGGAAAGAACATGTGATTTCTTTTCCTTTATCTAAAAGACAGAGGTGATGTTTTCCTTCTTGCACCTGACAAATACACAGGGAGGAAAAGAAGTAGGCTCTCAGTAGGGCAAATTGGCCTTACTTTTCTCTGCCAGTGCACATTAATCCTTTACAAAGGAACTCTGATTTTTCCAGTGGTGTACATTTGCACAGTTGGGCTCATGTTTTGCTCTCAAGTTTAATGGTGCTCACACCAATGCTAATAAGATAAAGCTGGAACTGACATGTGGCTCCCTGGAACTTCATTTCTGAGTCATTGGCAGTTATTTTCAGGGCCCCCAACCTGTTACTAGGGAGATACAGAGAACCCCTGTGTCCAGGACTTACAAAAGAGTATTTACGTATGAAAAAAATGGCCTTTCAATTTGTCTCATTTTAAGACATACCTAAATTTAACGCTGCCTGTGAGTTTTAAATGACCCTTTTGCTTGAGCAAGTTAGGGCAGAGTTTTCTGTTGCTTGGAACCAAAGTTTTATCAGTTTTAACTGATAAAAGTATCATCTATGTCTTGGGCCGTGGAGGAGGTTCTGGATATTCTATGGAAAGCAGCCATTGGTGCCTATCTCCATGGAGTGGATGGTTCAGAGAACTAGATGCATTAATTGCAGAAGTACACTAGTGAACATATTTCTAAGACAGATGCTTTAAAAACAGTACACAATTCCATGAGAATTTATAACAATTCAAAGAGAGCAGTGGGAAAAGTATCCCTGAAAAATTGAAACAAGCTGAAATCTGTAGGATTTAAGTAGTGAATTAAATAGCAGAAAAGGCAAAAGAATTCCAAAGAGAGGAAACTGCACAGGTGGGAGGAGATTTGATACAAATGCCCTGTGGTAGGAGGAAACAAGGAATGATCAGGAATTGGAGAGAGACCTGTGCAGCCGTCTGAGAGAACAAGAAGGTGGTTGGGGGTGATGGCTGGACAGACGAGTTGGGAAGATTGTGCAAGACGTTGAAAGGCTGTGTTGAGGAGCTTGTCTTCACTTTAAAAGTAATTAAAAGCCATGTAGTCTATGCCTTTAATAGTAAGTGTAAGCCCTCAGACAAATTAAATTTGTCTAAAGTTAAATATCCCTCTTTGGGAAATTTGGGTCCAAAACATAGCTCTGGCTCCCAAGTGACCTACAGAAAGAAATTATTGCAGTTGGGGCATGTGGGCCATACCAACTGCTCGAAGACCTTAAATGGAAGGAAAATCATATAAAAAATCACAAAGTTTCCTTGCAAGTATATTTTCAACATAACACAAAGTGTATCTGTCAAAATTTTATATATGAACTGAATTTAATCACATATATGACATATGCTATAACTTCTAAAAACACATATCTACCAACACCTTAAAAATAATATCCTTTACCACTTTACACACATTTGGGTGGTTATCATAAAAAAAAAAAAAGTATTGGTGAAGATGTGGGGAAATAGGAACCCTTGTGCACTGCTGGTGGGAATGGAAAATGATCAAGTCACTATGGAAAACAGTATGGGAGTTTCTCAAAAAATTAAATATAGATCTACTGTATGATACAGCAATGACACTTTTAGGTATGTCCCAAAAGAATTAAGAGCAGAGGCTTGAGCTGATACCATACATTCACATTTATATCAGCCTATTCACAATAGCCAATAGGTAAACAACTTAAATGTCTAACGATAGACAAATAAACAAAATGTGGTGTATACATACAATGAGATATTATGCAGCCTTATCAAGAAATGAAATACTGATACATGCTACAAAGGGGGTGGATCTTGAAACATTACGCTAAGTAAAAGAAGTCAGACACAAAAGGAAATACTTCATATGATTCCACTCATGAATGGAATCACTTAACTAATTTAAAGTAGTTAAATTCATAGAAACAGAAATAGAACAGTGGTTACCAGCAGCTGGGGAGTTGTTGTGTAATGGGTTCAGTGTTTCAGTTTAAAATGAAAAACTCATGTAGATGAAGAGTGGTGATGGTTGCACAAAAATGTGAATGTAGTTAATGGCGCTGAAATATGTACTTAAAAATTGATAAAATGGTACATTTTATGGTACATATATTTTACACAATAAAAATTGTAAAGAGTATACCTTAATTATCATTTCATATTTGAATACTATAAGTTATAGTAAAATAGTATTTGATAAAAATATGAAGGACAACTACATATCTCTTCTCCTGATAGTTTTTCCACGTAAAAGATGCCTTCTTTGCAGTACAGAAGCTAGTCCTATGGAAAGGTTTTTTATTAATAAGAGATGACTTGAGGGAATAAAAGCAGTCATGTACTTACTTTATGTGTTTACTACACCACAAAATGTGTTTCTGCCTAAGGAACATTTTACATCCTTTTATTTTTTTTGTTTGTTAAATAAGTATAGCGTGTTGTTTTATATTTCTCTACCACTGGGATTATCTCTACATAAATGATTTAAAACTCAGTGTTTTGTTTGAACGCTGTCTTATCCCTGGGTCAGAAGTATGTTTTCAGTTTAAATTATGTAGATGGTTTTATCCATTTCCAACTTAAATTTTTCCTGGAGTTTTTTATACTAGGGTTCTCAGTCTCGGTTTTACATTTTTGAGGGTCAGACTTTGAAGACGAAGAGACCAATGGAAGCAGTAAAATGTATGTAGTTTATTTCCCAAGTCTGCCTCAAGCTGGTCTGCCCTCTGAGATGATCAGAGGTCTGGACAATCCTTCAATTTCTAAAAGTCAAGGATCATATACTGTTTTTCTTCTGAATAAATACCTCCATTAGTTCATTTGATTCTGATAGGACATTTGTTCTAAGCCTCTCACCAGAGAGGTAGCCCTGCCTAGGGATCCACCCTGTTCTCCAGGCAGCCTTTAGGCCTTGACCCTTGGAAGTAAACACAATACTTCAACTCCAGTAATTGAATGAGCGTGGAACAGAGGACAATTCTCACTTCCTTTGTTCTAGTCACTATATTTTTGCTTAACACAAAGCGGGAGGCACCACACTACCCAACTTCAATATATACAACAAATCTATAGTAAGCAAAACAGCATGGCACTGGTATAAACACAGACTCATAGACCAGTGGAACAGATTAGAGAATCCAGAAATATATCTGCATTTTTATAGCCAAGTGATTTTTGATAAAGGAAAGGACAGCTACTTCAGTAAATGGTGCCGAGAAAACTGATATTCATATTCAGAAAAATGAAACTAGACCCCTATCTCTCGCCATATACAAAAATCAACCCAAAATAGATTAAATACTTGAATCTAAGACGTGAAACTATAAAACTACTAGACAAAAACAGGGGAAATGCTTTAGGACATTGGCCTGGGCAAAGATTTTCTGGATAACACTTCAAAAGCATAGGCAACAAAAGTAAAAATAGAAAATGGGATTATATCAAAACTAAAAGGCTTCTGTATAGCAAAGGAAACAATCCACAGAGTGAAGAGACAACCTATAGAATGGGAAAAAATATTTGCAAACTATTCATCGGACAAGGGATTAATATCCAGAAAAATACAAGGAACTCAACAGCAAAAAACAATAATACAACTAAAGAATGGGCAAAAGATCTGAATAGACATTTCTCAAAAAATAATATGCAAATGGCCAATAAGTATATAAAAATTCTCAACATTACTAATCATCACGGAAATGCAAATCAAAACCACAAGAAGATATCATCTTACCCTAGTTAGAATGGCTACTATCAAAAAGACTAAAATGCTGGTGACGACGTAGAGAAAAGGGAACTCTTATACACTGTTGGTAGGAATGTAAATTAGTACAATCATTATGGAAAAAAGTACAGAGAATCCTCAAAAAACTGAAAATAGAAATATATGATCCAGCAATCCCACTAATGGGCATTTATCCAAAGGAAAGGAAATCGGTGTATAGAAGAGATATCTGTACCCTCAAGTTTATTGAAGCACTAGTCACAATAATTTATTGGCCCATGAATAGGGAAAATGTGGTATATATACACAAGGGATTACTATTCAGCCATAAAGAAGCGAAACACTGTCATTTTGGTGAACATGAGCCTGAAGGACATTATGTTAAGTGAAATAAGTAAGTCATAAAAAGATAAATGCCATGTATTCTCACTCATGTGGGAGCTACAGAAAGGTGAGCTCAGAAGTAGAGAATAGAATTATGGTTATTAGAGGCTGGGAAGGGAAGGGGGGAGGTGGAGAAGGGAAGGAGAAAAGGGAAGGTAATGGATATTAATGGTTAATGGATATCACAGTTAGGATAAATAAGTTCTAGTCTTCTATAGCACTGTACGGTGACTGTAATTGACAATAATTTATTGTATGTTTCCAAATAGCTAGAAGACAGAATTTTGAATATTTCCAACACAAATAATGATAAATGCTTGAGGTGATAGACACGCTAACTACCCTGCTTTGATCATTACACATTGTATATGTGTATCAAAATATCACACTGTATCCCATATATGTATAATTAGATGTCAGTTAAACATATAGCCTTGAGCTTTTATGGAAGGCATTGTTCTGCTTATTTCTCACTTAAAACTTAAATTTGATCTTCTCATTCTCTTGCCAAAATCTTTGTGTCTGTCCATCATTCTTAAGAGAAAACACAAAATTTTTAATGTAGTCTCTAGAGAAAAACTGGAATAATGGAAAACATTGTCATGCTTTTTTATGTGGTTGGCTTCTTCCAGCCTTCCTTTTCTTCCTTAATACCCAATACATTAAAAGGTTGAAAGTGTACATTTTAAATCAAAATAAAAATACACCTAACATGGCACTTTTAGAGTTTAATTTTTCCCTTTGGTGGGCGTTCCACCTTTGTAACTTAGTATCATGTCTTGTGACTTTTATATCTGGAAAAAAAATAGGATGTTTTAACCAAGTGTGTTGTATTCCCTTCTCCTTTCCCTTTTGCCTTAATAATGGTTAAACCCATTGGTGTCTCTAGGGACATCCATCTGATAATAAACATTTAGGATAATGAGAGGATTGTGTAACCTTCCAGAGGAAGCCATATCATTTTAAAATTTTGAATTCAAGTGCTCATTTGTCTTTAGGGAGACTATTGCTCCGATCTCTATTAGATTCAGTGGGTGGGATAGAGCTTCCAAAACTATTCTTGTTCCCAAGTGATAACCTTTACTATTACACAGCAGCAATGCTGTCACAGGTTTTGTATACAGTTTAACAAGCCCTTTGTTACATGATCCCTCTAATCCTTGCAACAATTCTTTTGAAGCCATTAGGAATAAGCATTCCCATTTAATAGTTTATGAATCTCAATCTTAGATTAAGTGGCCTGCTCCAGGTTTCACTATGGGTAGAAATAAGAGTAGCTCTTGTCAGCTCTTCTGACTCCTAGTCCACTATGATTTGGGGCATAGTATTTAATGCTTTATTTTTATAGATGATAAAAGTAACATTGATCATAGAAAATAAAGAGGAGATGGGAAAATATAAACATGGAAATTAGAAATGCTTTTATTTCCACCATCCAGTGAACCACTGCTACCATTTTAATGTATTTCCTTCCAGATGCTTATATATATGTGTGTGTGTTTGTGCAATCATATGTTTGCCTGTATGTGCATTATCACCATATTGGGACCACCTTGCTTTGCAATTGAATGACAACAGATGTGTACCGGTGATAATGAAGCTATTTCTGTGTAAAATGTAACCTGGGTCTCATTTTCTCCTCTATCTGTTAAGAATGAAGGAACCAAATAAAACCAGCAGGGGCAGCTCTGATTCAGCTCTTACGTGTTCCCTTCCAACTTCAAAGAACATACTTCTGAGAGCTTAAAACTGGAGGGAGGGAAACATCTGATCTATCATGGCCAAGTAGATGTAACAAAAATTAGATAGGTAGACATGAATTAGGATGACAAAATGTCAACGCAGGTGCTGCCATATAGCCTGCCAAACATTGCAGGGTCTCCTGGCCAGCTCTGTAGGAGACCATGCAGTACAACCCTCAACAATGATAGGGCAAGGCCAGGAGGGAGTGCTGTGTTGAGACTTAAACCATGGGCTATCGAGATAGACTGGGTCTGAAGGTTTGCTTGTAGCTTAATAGCCATGTGACATTAGGGAAGTCTTTGATCCTCAGTTATCCTCTCTGTAAAATGGGGATAAATACATAATTTATATAAACCAGTTTTACAGTAACCTGGCATATAGAAAGCATTTAATAAATGGAAGCTTTTAAGATGTGGGATCATCAGGCCACTTGGTAGTGTGACATGCTCTGGCTTGCTTTTGTTGCACTTGGTGGGTGTTGCTCTGCTGCCTTGATTTGTTGGTGAAATCTCTTGATTCTGGAAGTTCTTGTTCTTATGGAGAACAGAGTAAGTTCATCTTTGTTCTTGAAAATTGTTGTGAAATTCCTTTTCATTTTTAGAGGCAGAATTTTGCTACCAAGATCTGCATCATTTTGTAGCCCAGCAGTTCTTCAAGTGTGGTTTGTAATAACACCAGGACATCCTTTTCTTTTCCACTGCTGACATTTGACTAATGGTGCAAAGACAATGGTGGGAAAAAATTATGGTGCTTTAGCAGACAATGAAAGGCATCAAACCATACTACAGGTCATTGTATTCTTCACCAGTGCACTAGTGAAATATTAAAAGGAGTCATTTCCCTTAGAATGTTCTACATGGAAGCAGTAAAAATTAGTATTATTAAATATAGACCCTCGAGTATACATATTTTTATCATTCTGTGTAATAGAATGAGAAGTATTTGTAAAGCACTTCCACTGCATTCTGAAGTATGATGGTTGTTTGAGGAAAAAAACACTTGTAATATTATTTGAACTACAAGCTGGACTAGCACCTTTTTTCATGTAACTCCATTTTTAAATGCATAAAAAACTTCTAGACAAACTATGGTTATGCAAACTTGGATATATGGACAATGTTTTCTGAAAAGTTAATGGAGTGAGTTTACCACTTCAAGGAAAACAACTTGATAGTATTAGTTACCAGTGATGAAATTTTGAGCTTGAAGCAAAATTTAGGATTTTAGAAAACTCATACCTGCTTCATCAGTGAGCTTTACAGCTTCCCAGAACTCAGACTGTTCTGATAAGATTGGAGATATTAAAAAATGTGATTTTTGATATTTTCTAATGAATTATGTCACCATTCAGAATATCGACACTAGTCAGTGAAAAAATACTTTCAAATGACGAATACATGGGTTACAAAACCATACATGGATAAAAGATATAGTTAAAGTACAAGATGACCAATGGATTTGAATGTTACAAATTACAAAATTTTATCAACATGGTTTCAGATTCCACATTGCAAGTAATCCTTAAAAATCTACTTCTTGAATTTTAGTGTAATATCAAAGAACACCCATGATTATCTTGAAAAAGCTACTAAAATATTACTTTCTCTCACAACTATGGTACATCTTTGAGATGAGATTGAAGATTGTCTTCATACATTTCAACCAAAATAACATACCAGAAAAGAGTAGAATTCACCTTTTTTATTAAGCTAAATATTAAAGAGATTTTCAAAAATATAAAATAGTGTCACACTCACTTAATTTTTTTTATTTTGGAAATTATTCTTAAATTTTTATATTAACAAATAGATTAAATATAAATTTAAGTTAACACATAAATATTTCTTTTTGTTTTATTTCCTAATAATGACATGTTGATAGATAAAACCCACATATGCAAAAGCTATTTGGAGTACACAATTTGTGAGAATATAAAGTGGTCCTGAATCCAAAATGTTTGAGAATGGCAGACATAGCCAAAGACATTTGCCCTAAAATGAGGATGCAAAAGAGAAATTCTTTTTGTTGAATGCCTGCCAGAAAGATAGGAGAAAGGGGAGGGAGAGAGGGAAAGACATGCGGAGAGAGAGAACTCCTGACAAGTTTGTATGGTCCTCCTTTGAAACTCTAAGTTCTCTTCTGAAATTGATATCCTAGAATTCTAAGGAATTCTTTACTTTTATGCATGGATTTTGTAGGAGAAACTAAGACTGACAAACTGCAGGAAGAGAGAGGAAGAGTGATGAGGGTGTGTGGGAGGTTGGAAGGATTATTATCTTGGGCAAGTCACATCATTTCCCTAAGCACAAATTTTTATTTTTTTAAACAAGGTTTGGTGTAGGTGGTTTCTAATTGTTTGGTCCCAGCTTCTGAAATTCCTTTGGTCAATGAGGCTATTAACCTCAGGAGGAAACTATAAGCAGGATGGCCTGCCAAATCCCTTTGGGAAACTTGGAAAAGAAAAATTTAACATCTGGCCTAAAGCTTAGAACAATCTGGTAAATGTTTATGAGCTTGGACTTAATGAAGCTCTTAGTTCATCAAATAATTTAACAACTTGATGAGCTATCCCCTTGAAAAAGACCCTTCTAAATGTAATTCTGTCTGGTGAACCAATTACTACTCTGGACCTCTAGGGATCCTGAACTTGAATCATGGCTTTCTGAACATGTCTACCTACACCTGTTTTGCGTTCTGCACACTTTTGCACATTTAATATAAATTCTTATGTCCATATAATCCTGTGTTACGAACAGAACATTATCATCCCCATCCTACACTTGAGGAAGCTGTAGTGTAGAGGGGTTAAGTGATTTGCTGAGTCTCAATATGGCATAATGGCCTGCTGACTTCCTTGATCCCTGGCTTTGTAGAGCTTGTATTTTCACTGGGGAAATGAGCATTGCACATGTGAGCCTATTTGGCAATATGGCAGAAAAAAAAATGAAACATATAGAAAAATGGTTTTCTACTCGCAAAGCTGTTGCTTAATTGCTGTACGTCACTTCATTGACAGTTTTTGCTCCATCATATAATGATAGTATCCCACAAGCTGAAATCTAAGAATTAAAGGGATACATAAGCTGTGAACACAGTGCACGCCTGGCACCTAGAAGTTGCTCAGCCAATGCTCCTGTCGTCACTGGTAAGGGAGGCAGAGGTAGGAAAGATCATTGTGTGCTGGTATCTTCCAGTTTCATGCCTGTCTCTAAACTACAGATGGATTTTAGGTCTGTGAAGGCCAGAAGGAATGTTTTGGGGAGGTAGTGTTTCAGGGTGCAGGTTCCAGATGAGTAAAGATGAGATTGAAAAAAAAAAATGTGCCTGGTGCAATTCACTGAACTGGTACCTTGAACTACCTCTGTTCTGGCTCCTAAGTTTATACCTTTAGGCATGCTTTAGGCATGCCCTGGAACTCAAGACCTGTATATCCAATTATTTTCTCGACATCCATCTCCACTTGAAAATCTAGTGGACATCGTAAATTTAACGTATGAAAAGGAGGACTGTTAATTTTCTCTTGCAAACTTGTTGCTTCTTATTCAATAAAAGGCACTACACTTCACCTGGATGCTTAATTCAAATGCCTAGAACTCCATTTTTTTGATTCCATCATTTTTTATTTGTTATTTAATGACACTTTATAGTATACTGACTTTTATGCAAGAAGTATATAAATCCAGTTACTTTGGAGCTTACAATCAAATTACTTTATCAGTAAGGGATAATATAAAACAGCCCCACCCTCTTTCCCCTGGAGTGATAGAGTGCAGGAGATTAGGTTTCTTTTTTTTTTTTATTTTTTTTTATTTCAGAATATTACGAGGGTACAAACCATTTTGATCTTCCCCTTCCATCTTGCATCCAGTCAATCAATTTCTCTCAGTGTAACCTACAAAATATGTCCAGAATCTGTACAATTCTCTTTTCCTCTATTATACTGCTTCAGGCCTCTGTAATCTCTACCAAGACTTCTACACTTCCCTCTCGCATTGTACCCTTGCCCCCACTCCCAATCTATTCTTTAATCATCTGTCAGAGCATGCATTTGAAACATGAGGCACATCACATCAATTCCATAGTTGAAATTCTGGTGACTTTCCAATGAATGTGGACTAAAACTAATATTCTTTATTGTCTCTTCCATGCCCTGTGTGTGATTGATCCCTGTTTTCCTCTAGTTCTCATCTTGTGATAGAACATATGCCCCCTTTCTTCACTGATCTCCAGGCTCCCTGACCTTTTTTCTTTCTGCTCTTGGGAAATGGCCACATTTAATCCTGCCCCAGGGCCTTTGCATTTGCTCCCCGCTGGCTGAAATGCTCTTCTCACAAGTCTTTTCATGGATGAGCTCTAATCAGTGAGGGAGCATCATAAATGTCATTCTTCAGAAAGGGCTTTTCTCACCTCACAGACTAAAGTATCCCGTTACCTCCACTAGTCACCTTCTAGGCTCTTAGTCTGCTATGTTTTTCTCCTGGTACAGTAGAACTGTCATCTCTTTCTTTGTGTACCATATTGCAAAAATGTTTGGGGAAGCTCTGTTTGACTCTTACCTGGTGTGGACCCCACTGTTGACACTCTCTGCTTCCATCACTTTTCGCCAGAATATCTCAGCCCTGGATCAGTGCTTCTATCTGCTTCTCTCTCTGCACATCCAGGAGGCGAGGCTTTGCTGTGAAAACACATGGTTGTGGATACTGGCACTCTTGTAAACTCATAGCCTTTCATCTCAGATCAGCCACAGGTTTTGCCGGGAAATCTTTTTGTTCTTCCTGTTTTTCCTCTATCTTCAACAACTATTGCGGATTTTCACCTCTTAGCACCCCAGGTAATCCTCACTCCCTGCATTCTCTTCTGAGTGCATTTCCTTGCTTCCTTGGTCATTAAGCAGTGGAGGCCCTTAGACGTGTTCCAGCTTGCCTTCTGCCTCCATACATATCTATGCCCACACCCTTTGCCACCTTCTTCCTGCCAGTCTCAGAGAATGAAGCTTCCCTCCTGCCTCTCTACCTTCTTGTGCATATTTCCTCTTTAATCCTGTATTTTTACATTTTCTTTAGGATCCTTGATTCACCAGTCTCCCATTTCTAACAGCTAGTTATTCATTAAGTACCCGCTATCTGGTGGGGATTTTATATGTTATCTCACTTAATCCCTTCCCTAAGACATGGACACTGTGACTATCCTCCTTTTACAGTTGTGCCCAAAGGCACACAGCTGTCTGAGTAACAGAGCCAGACTTCAAACCTACATATGTCTTACTCTAAAGACTATTTTAATACCAGACTTTGACATACTTGGGAAGCAAAATAATTCTACAAGTAAGTCCAAACTTGTGTCCCTTTTAATGAACGTCTCCATATCTATTGCTTAAATAAATAATCATGTTAGAGGCAGCACAAAAGATTGTTTTTATAGAGAGGGGGAAAGGACTTATCTCTTCCACATCATCCTATTTCTTTCTTCAGGCTGCCTGGTGCTAAATGGTTTTTAAATAGCAATTTAACCACCCACAGAGAGACCTGGGTTTACAAATTTTCTTAGTGCACATCAGTTCTGTTACTCTTTCCCTGGTTTTGGAGGTTTGGTTTAGTTTGTGCTTAAAATAATGGATGGATACAATTTGTAAGTGCAACACAAGTGACTAAATTTGAAAAGGAAAATGTGTTTATATACATATTACCCTTTTAGCCTGTTTCTGTGGAGATTAAAAAATATCTGGCACCTGAAGCTGTAGTTGTAGCAGAGAAATCTTTTAAAATACATAGTCATTGAATGTTACAGCTGGAAGGGATACTGTCTGGGAGTTGGTGTCAGAAAATACAGGTCTCATTCTGGTCTGTGATCACGTAGTGGGGAGCGGTTGTGTGGCGGGTTGTGACTCATAGTTTATTCAGTACAGGGAGTGGGGGGTGCTAATTGCTAAGCCAATTTCACTTCATTTATAAAATGTGGATAGCAACAGTACTTACCCCAGAGGGAGGTTGTAACATGCTTCATAGAGAAATTGTTTAGCATGGTGCCTGACCTCCATGTGCTCAAGATATGCCAGCTGGCTGCTTCCTCTTCCTCCTCCCTCCTCCCTCCTTCCTCCCTCCCTCCCTCCCTCCTCCTTCCTTCCTCCCTCCTCCCTCCTTCCTTCCTTCCTCCCTCCCTCCTTCTCCCCTCCCTCCCTCCCTTCTCCCTCCTGTCTTCTTCTGTATTATCACTAAATCTTCAA
>CM052447.1:18516045-18553422 GCA_028533085.1 Varecia variegata
GGATCATTATTTTATCCCACCTTTCCCTTAAGAAACAGAGTGTTTGCTAGAGGTCACTCACTGGGCTTGATGTTTATGTGCATATAATAGTTGTATTCACCTCATACAAAAAAGCTAAGGTCAGCATTACCTCCAATGTTCATTTGAATAGATTAGCTAAGAGAGGGGTTAAGTAACTTATTCCATGTTATATGACTTGTAAGACGCACAATTGGGATTTGAAATTCAGGCTGTTTTAACTCCAAGCACAGTATCTGTCCACTATGTCATAATGACAATAGGGACCAATAATGCTTAATCTTCTGTCATAGCTTTATGGAGCTTGTTACTTGCTGTATGACACAGATTCCAAATCCTTCGATGATTAAGGTTTCAGCATAGGAGCCAATGGAAAACATAACCCCCAAACCCAACATGGCTAGTGTGCCCTCACCAGAGATGTCTATTAGAACTCTAAAAAAGCCTATTATCACCTGAATTTTAATTCCTAGTCAGACTCATGGACTACTTGTTGCTAGATTCTGTCTCTTGTGTGGAAATACTGTTGGACAACGGCTGTCTTCCTTGAGATCGACCTCAAATGGTAGAAACACTCTCCAAGTTGTAGAGTCCCTAAGTTCTCGTAATTAATTCCAGTGAGCAGGAATTCGCTCATCTGTGAAAGAAGGACATGCTTTTTCAGTGTAAATATTTTTAGTGCTCCTACGAGATAGATCATCCCTTTAGGCAGCTCTAGTTACTAACAGTTCATTTTTTAAAAATACTGTTGCATCACTAGTAATGCATTATATCCTTGCTATCCATGCATTCATTTCACAAGACGTACATTTTATTATTTCCATATCTTCCTTCCGATGTATTATCTATCTACAATGGGTGCATCATGTTTGTGTGTTGAAATTTTACCCATCATTTAAATGTCACTCCAAAGCCATTTGGGCACATGGCCTTTCCTGATCCTTCCATTTGACCCTATCTCTTCACCCCTCCATCACAAATGACAAACAAAACATCTGGAGGTACTAGCACCTGCCCCTGAACTTTTACAGCATTTTAGCTTTACTCCTCCTGTGACACTTCGTACCTTATCCAATAATTCTCTCTGTGCCTGTCTCCATTTTCTAGAGTCAGAGCTTTAGTAAGATTAGTGATTTTGATATCAATCAGGATGTTTTGAGTTTCCAAGAAACAGAATAGCCAACTAAAATAGACTTATACAGTAAAACATTTGTAATCTCATTTAGTAGAAGTTTTGAGCTAGCAGGGAGTTCCAACATTATTTAAGTTAGCTGCTGAACAGTTATGGATTTGGGGGATGTTTTTTGTGTGTGAATCTCTTGCTTTACCCCTCATGGACCCAAGATTGTTGCCACAGTGACAAACACACGTCCCCAGAGGTCAACATTTGGGGAGGGAAGGACAGAAACAGGTCTATTTCCTCTCCAAGCTTACTTTTCATCTGGGAAGAAACTTTCCCAAAAGTTTACCAATACAGTTCCTCTCATGTCTCATTATCCAGAACTGATTCACATGCCTGCCCCAAACCAACTGCTGGAAAAGAGGAATGAAATCATCACCATTGGTTTAGAGCAATCAAAATTTAAACCAATCAAAACGCATCCCCTGAGGCTGAGGGAGGGGCCTGTGTTTGCTGAGCACATTGCCATCTGCCTGACTGCTGGGGAAAATTGGAGTTCTATAAGCAATCAAGGAGGAAATGGCTATATTAAATAGAGTCAAGAATATGTGGATATATTCAATCTGTATTCAGTGGCTGAAATAATATTTGCCACGGCTGTGACTTAGCCATCTCTGTATTTCTCACGATGGCTAGTAAGGACTCAATTGGGGGAGAAGTGCTTATTGGACAGAATTAATGCATTTTATTCAACAAATATTTATTAAATATCTACTCTGTGATAGGCACTCTTCTAGAGCTTAGATACACAATGGTTAATAAAATCAGATGGGATCCTTGCCATCAATGTAAAAATAATAGCTAAACTTACTATGTGGCAGGTAGAGTGCAAAACCTTTACAGGCATTCTCTTATTAATCTTCAATCCTAAGAATTCAGAATCTTGGCAAAGATGACAGATGTAAAATTGAAGCCGAGTTCTGTTTAAACCCTTGTGAAATAAGTATGTGTGTGTGTGAGAGAGAGAGAGAGAGAAAGAGAGAGAGATTTGCTTGTCAGAGTAGTAAGTCTCTGACTTTACTCTGAATTGAGGGGTATATTTTACTGTGTTCTCTCAGCCTTTCTTAAACTTCATGAAACCCTGCTTATCTTGTGTTCAGGATCTGAGAGACAAGTGTATTTACCTGTATGGCATTTTACATAATGATTCTCTCCTCCTATCCTGTGACTTCACTATTTGAAGAATAATCTCTGGCTATTGAGGAACCCGCTTATAGACAGGGAGAATATACTACAGTAGTTGTTTTAAGTCCTCCTAGTTTTGAAACATTTTATGTTTCTTTATGATTATACCAACAAACAATCCCAGAAAAGAAATCACATGGTTTATTGATGACAAGATCTAGACAACAAACATATTTTGTTTTCCCTGTATACTATCTTTAAAAATGTTGCCTATGTTTTAAAATGGAGATATTTCACATAAAATATGGATTTCCACCCAGTGTTGAAAAACAGGGAGATCGGCAGTGCTCAGAGAGCACCCTGACAGGTGGTGTGTGCTTGTAGGGCAACCATGAGCAGGAACGGCCTTGCGTGGGGCATGGGCTCTCAGTTTGCCGCAATAATAAGCACTCTTGCAACTGATTGCTTTACTTATTTTAGGTATCTGCTGTATTAGTCAACATCTGTTATAGCAAATAACTCCAAAATATTAGTTGATTGCAACAGCAAACGTTAATCTTACTCACATCATGTGAGGCCTGCAGCTCAGCTAAAGCTCTTCCAGGCAAGGCTGGCTTCAGAGTTTTGCGATCAAATGGTTACACAGAGCCCTGTGTAGGAGGGAACATGCAGTTGTTTGGATATTCTGCAATCACTGTCTTAAAAGTCTTATTTCTTGTTTTTTTATTAATTTTTTAAAAAAATTTATTAAAACTATTAGAAGGTATTACTACAAGAATTTTTTTTTTTTTTTTTTTTAGAGGGGAAAGGGCATGCCTCAAATCATGGTTTGGGTGTGGCACAATCATAACATATAACCAAACTGTTTGTACCCCCATAATATCCTGAAATAAAAAATAATTCTTAATTTTTGAACAGGAGATCTTAGATTTTCAGTTCTCACTAGGTCCCATAAATTCTGTAGCCAGTAGTGTTGCCAGCTTCTATGTGTCTTCTCGTTTAGGGTTAAGCCTGAGGGGGTAGCCACTGCTGAGAATGCTCTTCTCATGGTGGAGGGCAGAAGGCTGGAGGGCTGGGCTAAGATGATAGGATATCTCTAGGTGTCCACCAGGAACTGGCACATGCCCACGTTCTGCAGGTTAGGCAAGTCATACGGTCAAGTCCAAAGTCATAGTTGCGGGGAAGTATGCTTCACCTAAACATTTGTACCCCCATAATATGCTGAAATAAAAAAGGAAAAAAAAAGAAAGAAAGCAAGCATCTATCATGCCAGTCAAATCTTATACTGGAATTTGTCACCCTTGAGGCAATGACAAGTTGCATTTCTACATATCTGATATTCTATCTATGGCAAATGTTCTAGGTTCAGTTGAGCAGGGGGCCAATTGATAATGCCATTGGATGTGTAAGATAATATTAATGACAGGTAAACAGTTACCAAAAGTGAATAGTCTTTAAAAGGTACAAAACAAAAATGTGCTGGCTGTATTTTTTCATAACACATTTTCCCTCGCTCAAATTAAAGACCAATTTGAGTCTTACTCAAAAATGTGCCTCGAGTCATTTTACTGTGTTTAAGTATTAATTTGTCCTCATCATGGGTATAGTTTTTTTCCACTTGGTTTTTAAAGCAAAGATGATAAAATTGAATAAATCAACAGACGATTTAGCTTTAATATTAAGAATTTTTTTTGACGAGGCAGTATTGCTCCTGAACTAATTGAGTATTTAATTCTCTGGTGACTTAGACAAGTTTCAGTCATGACATATAACCCATCTGCAACATCAGAACCTAATTTCAGGCTTCATTATTATGATTGAGAAGAGGATTGTAGCTTTATGAATCTTTATAAAAAGAATATATGGAAACTGTTGTAAAATATGGTGCCTGTTACATAGAATTCTTCTGAGAATCTCCAGATGTTGCTATGTTAACCAGAAGTTGATGGTTCACACAGAAGACATGTTTCTGAGTCTGAATAGAGGTTAGAGTTGTCAGTCGCTAAGCTCAGACTTAGGACTATTGTTCAAGGCCACTTCTTAGGTGTCACCCCTTTTATCACAGGGAATAATGGGTCCTGATGGGGCTGAGTCCTGTGAGGAAGATGATGGCAACAGTAGGGTTACTGGATTAAAACATCTGTTCAAAAATTTGTGCTGAACTATAATTATAATTTCAGTATTCAGTGCCTGAAACCTGTCTGCATGTAATCTTAGTTCTGACATCTTAAGGAAATAATTATGATCACCCTGACCACTTTATTGGTACCATGCCATCCTTTATTGGTATCATGCCATCAAGTCTCCAAAGGATCTGTAAATCCACTATCTCATGTGTCAGTATGACAATCAGGTACCCCAGAAGCCTCAGTATTACTATTATTTTGATTTTATGAATGACACAATTAAAATTCAGATTTCATATGGCAGGAAAGGGGCAAAACAGAAGAGGTTTTCCGAATACTGGACATTGCTTTGGTTCTGCTGGGGTCTAAGTTATCTCTGGTAGTAAAAACTATAGCATTGCTTCCATGAGTAATCGATGTAAAGGTGAGCCAGCTAAGTGTGAAGGCTTTAGATTTAGAGAGAACTGGGTTTGATTCCTGTGTAGTCAGCTCAGGATTCTATTAAAAAATTAAAAAAAAAAAAACCCTAGACTAGATGACTTAAAAACAATAGACATTTATTTCTCACAGTTCTGTAGGCTTGGAAGTCCAAGAAAAGGTGCTGGCCAATTTGATTCCTGGTAAGAGCTCATTTCCTGCTTTGTGTAGGTGGCTGCCTTCTCTGTGTGGTAAAGAGAGAGAAAAAAGCGAAGCAAACTCTGTCTCACAGGGCACTAATCCTACCATGAAGAATTCACCCTCATGACCTCATCTAAACCTAACTGCCTTTTAAATACCCCATCTCCTAATACTATCATGTTGGGAATTCAGAGTGTCAACATATGAATCTGGAGGGAGTGGGGACACAAATGATCAGTCCATAACAACTCCTAACTCTGCTACTTACTCGCTAGGAGATTTGGGGTAAATTATTTGAATTGACTCAATTTTCTCAATCATGTGGGGGATAATAATGCATGCTTTGGGGAGTAGCTATGGAGATTATATGAGATAAAGCATGGAAATTATTTAGCATGGTTCCTAGAACATGTTATTCATGGAGTTCTCTGAAGTAATAGTCCTACACTATTTTGAAGAGATTGAGAAATAAAAGAAAAACTGGAGACCGAAGTATAACCTTATTTACCCATAGATGCCACGTTAGAGAATGTGGCTTTAGGTCTCATCACCAAATGGTCTTGGTGATATGCAAACTCAGAATTGGTCTTCAGTCATGGCGGTGTTTGTCCAAAGCAGCCTTCACAGGGGACTTACCTGAACCAAGAAGGGAAAGGAAGAGCTCACTGGAATGTTCTTAGATCTCTCAACCACTCCAACGGCAAAGTGAATAAAGGAGTAGAGATAGACCAAGAGTTATACTACTTGAGCTCCCATTATAAGAAATGAATACCAGGAGTGGAGAAACATTTACCACTAACATAATTTATCATTGTTAACTTAAAAATCATGAGCTCTATAAATTTGAAGAGGAGATTTCATTTCTTATAAAGGGTTGTAGCCCTCAGATGGACCATTCTGACAGGCTGGGAAGTGTAGCCTCCGGCTGAACAGGTACTTCCAGGGAGGGAAGGGTAAGACGGGAGTTATGCTGAAGGGATTAGCCAAACATCCATATTTAACAGGTTACAGAAAAATCTATGAATATTTATGAAGGCAGTCCTAACTCATGAATATTGAACAAACATGCATGTTACATGCAACCCATGTTCACTGAGAGGTGGAGACTTAACATTTAAATATAACATAATTAAGCTCTATATGTCAAAGGGTGAAGCAAGGACACAAAGGCATTCAAGTGTGCATGCTTTGTAAACCAGCCAGAACCAGTCAGTAGCCAGTGGTCTCTCAGCAGGAGAAGGTTACTGAAGTCAGTTTCTTGTCCAGTCAATGCTGTAGTCATGACTTGTGGAACAGGGGGTCAATTAGTACCTGGTGGTGAGCTGTGATTGGTTTAATAATGCTTATCTTGAGGCCAGTGCTTGTTTAGCTGCTAGAGAAAAAGAAAAACCTTGTGACAGTTAGAACAGTTTATTCTTTAAGTGAAGGGGTAAGTGATTTAACCCTTGCCTGTTGGTTTTGTGTCTTGTTTATAATTTGGTACCTTACTGCCACGAAGAGTCTGTTCTGTCAGGCTCATGATCTCTATGTTAATATTAATGCTGGTGAGTTGTTGTATCTAAACTGCAAAAATGGGGGTATAATGAGGCGTGTCTGAACTCCTGTATTGCAGAGAACTCAGTTTTTAAGGTTTCTAGGGGGTCACCTTGGCCAAGAGGGGGTCTGTTCCATCGGTTGGGGGAATTTAGGATTGTGTATATAGTTGACAGTATTAAATCCTACTATTGTTCTTGAAGTTTAAGTAGAAGATTTAAGAGTACACTGAAACATCCATGGCTAAAATATCCCCAGTGTTACAGTAGCAGTATTCTGTGATGATGTGCCTTTTAGATTGGGTTTAAAAAGTCTTGCTATTAGAAAGGGGTTCCATGAACAAGATAATCTGTGTCCAAGACTTTTCTCTATCAAACTATAGATTCCTTTAGAAGCAAAAACTTTGCCTTCTGTATTTTTATATTTCCTGCAGTACCTTGAACAGTCTTCACCAATAATTATTATACTGATTGCTCATCTACCTATGAATTTTACAGCTTATGAAGCACTTTTGTGTTGATGATCTCATTTGGTTTTTCACCAGTCCCGACAGGGAGGGGGAGAGGGAAAAGGGAGGTTATTCACCTCATTTCACATCTGAGGATATGGAAACCCAGAGCAGCTATGTGACTTGTCCAGCTAATGAAGCAGAGTGCCAAAATTTGATTCTAGAACTGGAAATGTAGGTCACTGAGTCTTAATGCAGTCTTCCTTCCAAAAGTATTTTTTTTTTTTTCTGGAAGGAACTGATTGTGCCAGGCCTGGGTGATCTAATATACATCATCCTAGGAGTCCCAGCAACTTTTATAAGACAAGGTAAACCCCTCATACACTGTGGGGGCTGGGGACGGTTGGAGGCTTGCTTGTATGAGGTATGAGGGCTTCTACTGATACCTCTACCCTTTGTCATGGGATGTGGGTTGTCATGGTAATGGGAGAAAGCAGACTGAGCTAGAAAAGAGTTACAAATCTGTCAAATGGAATAGTACCAAATGTGGAAGGGACTATGACTATTGTAAAGGGAAAAGGCATTATAGAGTCAGTAACATCTTTTATGGGTCTGAATACCTAAATTATCTCCCAGAGAGCTAATTTTGGAAGGAAAACTAAAATAAGTTACCTTTTGTCATGAGCACCATTAATTAAAACTATATCACTCTGTCACTAACTCAACTCATACTCTATAACATAATGGAAAAATACAATGTGACAGGCAGAATAATACGTCCCCCCAAATATGACCAGATTTTCCTTGGTGAAGAATGTGAATATGTTACCTCCTATAGCAAAAGTAAATTAGGGCCGGCTGAGTTAGGGAAATCATCCTGGATTATCTAGATCGGCCCAATGTAATAACAAGGATCCTTATAAGTGAAAGAGGAAGGCGGGAGAGTCAGAGGAGAATGTGATGAAAAAAGCAGAGGCTGGAATGGTACGACTGCTGGCTGGGGCCATGATCCAAGGAAGATGGATGACTTTTCAAAGCTGGAAAAAGTAGGAGACAGATTCTCCCTTAGAGCCTTCAGAAGGAAAACAGAATGGATACAACCCTGTTACCACCTTGATGTTAGCCCTAAGGTACATGTTTTGGACTTCTGACCTGTAGAGCTGTAAGATACTAAATTTGTATTGTTTTATGCAAAAAAAATTTTTTTAAGCGGCAGTAATAGCAAACTAATACAGACAGTGACTAGGTTAAATTTTGGTTTCTATGCTCTCATCTCTACCTGTGATCCCACCATTGGGAATGGGAGCATGAGAGGATGGGAAGGCAGGGAGACACCACCTTCTGAAAGAGGTGGCTTTTGAGCTGAGTAGGGCTGTATAAAGAATTTAATTATCTTTATAAATTAAGAATTTGCATATGCAAAATGGATGATATTCTATGTAATTGCTTATATGGAGGCCGGAAAGGAGGAATTGATTACCAAGAAAACAGAAAAGCCTGGTGTGACTCGATGTCGAGTGTTCCAATTAGATGGCAAAGGGAGGATAATAGGAAATAAGTATTTTGGGGCCATGTGTTAGAAGTTCTTCAAGTACCTGCTGAGACTTGATTCTGATGATAGAAATCCATCATAGGTTTGTGAACAGGGTAATACCACAGCACAAAAAATAGACAATGCTCCAAATTATTGTTTTAGTAATATCTTCCTGGCATAATTAGAGAATGGAAAAATTCCACTATTTTCCTTTTTTTCTTATAGAGACTTTTTAGAGCAGTTTGAGGTTCACAGCAAAATCAAACAGAAAGTAGGGAGAGTTCCCATAAGCCCCGCCTACACACACATGCAGAGCCACCTCCATTATCAACATCCCCACCAAAGTGGTGCATTTCTTACAATTGATGGACCTACTCTGACATATCATTATGATCCAAAGTCCATAGTTTATACCAGGGTTCACTCTTGGTCTTGTACATTCTGTGGATTTAACAAACGCATAATAACTTGTATCCACCATCATATCATAGAGAATAGTTTCACTGTTGTAAAAATCCTCTGTAATGTGTCCATTTATTCCTCCCTCCCCACTGACTGCTAGTAACCACTGAACTTTTTAATGTTACCGTAGTTTTTCCTATTACAGAAAAGGCGTGATGAGAGGGGACATCCTTGTCTTATTCCTGATCTTAGTGGGAAAGCTTCTAGTTTGTTACCACTAAGCATGATGTTAGCTGTAGGTTTTTTGTGTTTATTTTTTTAACAAGTTGAGTGATATTGATTTTATCAAATGCTTTTTCAGCATCTTTTAAATGATCATATGGTTTCTGTTCTTGGTTCTGTTTATGTGATATATCACAATTATTGATTTATGTATGTTGAATCATCCTTGCATCCCTGTGATGAATTTTACTTGACTATGATGAATGATCTTTTTAATGTATTATTGAATTTGGTTTGCTAGTATATTGTTGAGGATTTTTGCATTTATGTTCATAAGCGATTATTGCCCTGTAGTTTTTGTAGTTGTTTTTGTTGTGTCCTTGTCTGGTTTTGGTATTAGGGTAATGTTGACCTTGTATAATAGAATGAGTTTGGATGTACTCATTCCTCTGTAATTTTTTTGAAGAGTGAGTAGAATTGCTATCAGTTCTTTAACTGTTCAATAGAATTTAGTCATGAAGCCATGAGGTTCTGGGCTTTCCTTTTATAGGAGATTTATTATGGCTTTGATCTTGTTATTCATTATTGGTTTGTCGAAGTGTTCTATTTCTTCTTGGTTCAATCTTGGTAGGAATTTATCCATTTCTTCTACATTTTCCAATTTGTTGAAGTGTTGTTTTTTAGTAATAGTTTCTAATTATTCTTTGTAATTCTGTGGTCTCAGTTGTTATGTTTCCTTTTTCATTTCTGATTTTATTTTTTTAGGTCTTCTTTTTTTTTTGTTCCTTAGTCTAGCTAAAAGTTTATTGATTTTGTTTATCTTTTTGAAAAAACTCAACTTTTTGTTTTGTTGATCTTTTGTATTCTTGTGTGTGTGTGTGTGTGTGTGTGTGTGTATACAGCACATTTTCTTTCTTTTATCTATCTGTCAGGGGACATTTAGGTTGTTTCCACATCAGGACCATTTTGAACAGTTCTGCAGTGAACTCAGGAGTACTCTTTGAGACCCTGATTTCAATTCTTTAAGGTAAATACCCAGAAATGAGATTGCCAGAACGTATGGTACTTCTATTTTTAACTTTTTCTGGAAGCCTCATACTGTTTTCCATACTAGCCACATCATTATTTTAATTGACAAGTAAAAATTGTGCATATCTATGGTGTACAATGTGATGTTTCGGTACATGCATACATTGTTGAATGTTTAAATCAAGCTGTCAAGCTAATTAACATATCAATCACTTCAGATACTTATTTTTTTGTCATGAGAACATTTAAAATCTACTCTCTTAGCTATTTTCAAACATAAAATACATTATTAACTATAATAAACCATGCTATACAATAGCTTCTAAGAACTTACTCTCCTGAGACTTTGTTCCCTTTGACCAACATCTCTCCATTCCCTCATTCCCATCCCATCACTAGGAACCACCATTCTATTGTACATTCTGCTTTCATGAGTTTGGCTTTGTTTAGATTCTGCATACAAGTGAGATTATATAGTACTTCTCTTTTTGTGCCTAGGTTATTTCACTTAACATAGCGTTCTCCAGGTTTATTTATGTTGTTGCTTATGACAGGATTTTCTTTATTTCTTAAAGCTTAATACTATTCCAATGTGTATAAATACCACATTTTCTTTATCCATTTATTCACTGATGGGCACTTAGGTTAATTCCGTATGTTGGCTAATGTGAATAAGGCTGCATTGAAAATAAGAGTGCTGATATCTCTTCTACATACTGACTTCATATCCTTTGAACATGTACCCCAATGTGGGATTGCTTGGTCATATGACAGTTCTATTTTTTAATTTTTGAGGAACCTCCAGACTATTTTCCATATTAACTGTACTAATTTACATTCCCACCAACAGTGTATCAGTGTTCCATTTTCTGTACATCCTAGCCAACATTTACTGTCATTCATCTTCTTGATAATAACCACTGTAATATTCTAACCAGTAGCAACGAGGTGCGAGATGACATCTCTTTGTGGTTTAAATTTGCATTTTCCTGATTAGTGATCAGCCCAATCAGAGATTCTGGGGGTGTCTTCTAACTCTTTGGTACCCCAGGGAGAAGTAACTGTGTCTTTTTTTTTCTTTGTGCTTGCTCTATACTGAGTTGATGGGTAGGAGGAAGTAAGCTATGATGTCTACCAGCTCAAGACACCATCTCTGTTTCCTCCAGGTAGCTAGACTGTGCTCTGTATTTTCCTCAGGTAGCTAGACTATCCCCCCTAAGACCCTTAAGTCCTGTGAGACATATGCTATTTCTTTGGGCAACTCTGGAGAAGTTGGGTTTTGAATGCATACATCAACTCTTCCCCCACCCCCAGAAGGAAATTTAAAGTTACGGTTTTTCGTCTGCTTATTTGATGTCATCTACCAATCCAATATGCTGCCTCTGTTCTACCCCTGAGCGGCTAGCCTGTACTGGATTTATCAGAGCTCGAAGACTGATGATATACAAGTCAGTCTTCTGGGGAAAACCTTGTGAAAATTGAGACACTGATCTCTCTCCTCTTCTGCATGAAAGTGGGAACTGGAGAGTCTCTTCCAAATTAAACTGTGCTAAACTGGGAGCAGAATGTCTGGTGAGAGAGTGTCCCAAATCCCCCTATTGTGTTGGTGAATCTGGTTTCACACTATGTCATGGTGCAGGAGCCTTTCAATTTGATTTCTCACAAAGGCAATTTGTCCATAAATGACTGTTGAATTGGTATCTTTGTGGGGTAAGAGATTCTTGCTCCACCATACTGCTGATGTCACATTTTTTCTAGTTTTCAGCTATTATAAATCAGTTACTCTGAACAGTTCTGAATGTGTCGTTGTGCGGATATATGCTTGGTCTTCTTTTGGTCTTCATTTCTCTGCCTTCACTCATTTTCTCCTTAGTCTAATCTAAAAGTAGCTCCAAGTAGTGGATAAATGCCAAAATGACATGTAGAATATTTGATTCTATGTTTCTGTGCTTTATTTCCTGAGCAATTGAGTTACAGAAAGAGGCCATCAGGAGCTTGCCTGGGCAGTTGTGGGTATTCTAAATAATGAAACATAAAATAATGATACATAAATGTTGCAATATGTGAAACTAAAAGAAGTGAAAATGAAAACGAACTTTCTAAACGTTTGAACTATTTACATGTGGGTTGAGATTTCATTAGAACAAATGACACAACAGAAATTTGGGCAAACACTCAGAGGGGGACATATATATTGAGTTCATTTCAGTCCATAAATATGTATCGAGTGTGTGCTGTGTGCAAGACACTAAGGCTACGGTGACAGATAAATCACAACAACAAGCTTACCAGCCTAGCAAAAGAGATTGGCAAGTGAGAACACAATTGCTGTATGGTATAATAAACATTTGTAATCATCGCATGCAGGGAGTGCCCCTCTGACCCATGGAGGGGTATGGAGCTGCCAGCAGAAGCTTCCAGGAGGAGGTTACTCCCACTCTAAATGAGGGAAAGACAGGAGTGGAGGATTATGGAGAGACAGATGACACAGACAGTAGTGTAGCACGTGCAAAGGTGTAGAGTTCGAGGACAGCATGCAATGATGAGGAAAGGTATGCTTAGAGTTCTGGGAACATGACGTGAGATGGGGAGCCATGCCAGGGGTTAAAATACAAAGAGCTGCTATGTCATGCTAAGGAGTTTGGCAGTGGGGATCCATAAAAAGGGCTGTAGGTGGATCTAGACTAAGATTGGTTTTGGAAATGTAAATCGATTAAAGCAGGGGAGAATACATCACAGTGGGGAGAGATCCTGAGCATGAAAGTAATAAGAGAGACTGAACTAAGGCAAGGTTAAGTGGCATAGAGGAAAGTGACAGTCTTGAGTCATCTCTACCATTGTTAAGGTGTCTGACAACCTCAACTCAAGTCTTTCACCTAGAGAGTCGATGAATCCACAAAAGCTTGCCAGAGAATAATGCTCAAATGATTATACCACTCCATACTATTATAGAGGAACCATAACCATCAAGGCATTTGTGTACTGCAATGAGCCAGACTTAGGACTTCCAGTTGAAAACATTTTCCCTGCTGGCTCTCAAACTCAAGGTGTCTCGGTGGTAGCTGTCTCTCTAAAGGAATTCTTGATAAATGTCAATCCCCTGTTGTTTACTTTCCATTTTTTTTTTTTAATGTAACATACATCGATTTTTATGTGCCACTATTTCATCTGTGTAACTCTTTTGTTGCCATGGAAATCAGCTTCAATTTCCTCCCATTCTGGCAATTGTGTTTTTATAGTCCTCTGCTTTCAAAAAGATAAGCTGCCTTATATTTATTTCACATGAACGCCAAAAACTGACCTTGCTCGAGACATAGCCAACCTTTACTTCAGGACTACATTGTGGTTATTTATTGTAGCTGATGTCATTTTGATTTCTGCCTGTAAAATCAGTTTCCAATAAAATTTCTTTTGGCTGTTACATACGTCTGCTATCCAGGGGCTAGAGCTTGGCAAGCATGCAATATCAAATTCCAGGTGTGCTCAGGGGTGAAGGGCACTGAGGTCAAGCTGAAACCTCTGATTAAAGATGTGGGAAACCAGTTTGGATAAAAGCAGGAAACAGAAAGCAGTGAGTCCTCGTCCCAGCTCACCTGCTATTTGACTTTCTGATCTTGGTCATATTACTTCTATACAAATCTACATTTCATTATCTTTAAAATTGGGAGATGGTCTAGATTATACACTGTCTTTATGTGAGGCAATACAAAAAAAGGTAAAAGTACAACAACTTGATTAAAGCAGGGAGAATAGAATCATTTTGATTTGAGATAATTCCTATCATTTTATCTTTTAAATTGATAACTATAAAAATGTGCAGTTATAAGTGTTGCTTTTGTTGTCTGATACCTGATTGCTACGTTCACAGTTTCAAATAAAATATATTTAGTTCACTTCTCCTGGCATTCTCCAACTTGCTGTATCTTGAGGTATCTATATCTGCTACATGGTCATTGCATCCACCAATTCTGCCTGTATCTTTTTAAGTTTGCACTTCAGGATGTATAAACATATCAGGCTGGCCAATTTTTCATTGTTGTGCGTTTTCTTAGGTATTTTAATCAATAAAATATGAAAGCTAACATTCCATCGAATGTAGCTATAAATAGAATAATTCATTCAGTAAATATTTATTGAGTGACAATTATGTGAGAGTCACTAACCATGTCAAATGCTGGTAAATCCACAATTAGGAAAGGATTCCATTCAGAAGGAAGCTGCAGGCTAGGAGGAGAATCAAACATGTGGAAGACCCCACTGTGTTACAGGGTGATGAGTGCTTCAGTTACAGAGGGGCACACACTGAAAGTCCTCATTCGGATGTGATCATGGCTGCAATGACCATACAGAGCTTTTCTTAAGAAGTTAATACGGTGCTGAGTCAATGCTAGCCTGATGAAGAAGGTTGCAACAGTCGACCAAGGTAAGGCCAAGGAAAGGAGGAGCAGGACATGGAGTAGGAGGAGAAGAAGATGCAGAGATAGGTGAGAGCCAGACCATGAAAGTTCATCTATATGCCTTTGTATATGAGCAATAATGCTTAGTCTTTATTGTTGGGGCAGGAGGGAGATATATTAGAGTTCTAAATGACCGCCACCAGAAAGCAGCTAGAGATGCTTTATAACAAGAACAGTCCTCATTTTCATGCATAGTCATCTGCATTATATATAATGTCCTGAAATCAGCTTTTTTATATTTAAAAATATATTTTAAACATATTTTATGTTAGACCTCATCAGAATTGCCTTTACCGTCCATATTTCTACCAACTTTCTGATCATGACAACTTAAGTCATCTCTGGAAAGCTTCAGACTTTCCCTATGTCTCTTTTCTTCTTCTGAGCCCTCATCAAAATCACCCTAATGCTCCATTTATGGCAGTACAGGCTTTTTCTAGCCCACTCCTCCAAATTCTCCCAGCCTATACCCATTTTCCAGTTTCAAAGCCACTTCTACATTGTCAGGTATCTGTTACAGCATTACCCCACTCTTGGCACCAATTTCTGTCTTAGTCCATTTTGTGTGGCTGTAACAGAATACTACAAATTAAATAATTTATAAAGGACAGAAATTTATTTTGTCACAGTTTTAGGAGACTGGGGAAGTCCAAGATCAAAGTGCTAACACCACCATGTGAGGGCCTTCTTGCTGTGCCATTGCATGGTAGAAGGTGAAAGAGCAAGCAGAGGGAGCCCACTCCAAAAACCCTTTTTTTAATAGCATTTTCCACTCATGAAGGTGGTGCCCTCATGACCTAAAGACCTCCTATTCTGTCCCACTTCCCAATATTGCTACAATGACCATTAAATATCAACATAAATTTTGGAGGGAATAAACATTTAAACCATAGTAATAGGCATCATATAAAATGTCCTGAAATTGCCTGTTTTATATTTAAAAATATATTTCGGATATATTTTTATGCTAGCATGTGTAGAGCTGCTTCTATCCTTTAAATACTTTATAGAATTGTGGCAGAATTACCCACATTTGCTAATACACAAAAATGTATAGCGAATTGTAGCCTTTCTTAAGTTTCCATAACGCAATTAAATTTTTCAATAAGCCTTACCCCCACTGTACTTGTATATGGACTATCAGAGCTGGGAGAAAGGAGATAAGACTTAAACGTTGCCCGCTTATTGAATCACAGTCCCTTCTGATTTAAGATGGTGTTTTTTGGTTTTACAAAGTCTCTGTTTGATGAATTGTATCTCATTTGGGTGAATGCTTGGTGTTTTGGGTTTTATCCCAGTTGCTCCTCAGGGCAGCTTTTGGTGTAACAGAAAAAGACCAGAACTTCAGGCTGACAGGGGAGGGGTCTTTATCTGGGTTCTTATGGGCCTCTGTTGTGAGGAGGCGAGGTTATTTGGGCTGGTTCCTGGCAACTATGTGCTGTGGTGGTATTCAAGGGTGTACAACTGGGTCGCCCAGAACCCAGGCTGACATTCTTGCTGTCTTGGACCATCTCCACTCTAGATAGTGCTATAGATCTTAAACTTGTCCACATTGCCTGTCCAGGCCCTGAATTAAGCTGAATGTCCACCCTCATCTACCAAACCCCTGTGGGTAGAGATCTACTCAGGTCCTCTTAAAAAGACCCAATGCAAAGGGCCAACTGACTCTCAGTTAAGTGATGTTCTATATGCCTATGAGTTACGTGGAAATGTGTTGCTCTTTTCTGTTCTACAGTTGATTTTTGTTATTTACAGTAGTTACATTCCATAAAGTCAATATGAACACTGACTTAAGAATATGGAATGTTTGCCCCTAGGGAGATACAGGGTTAGGTTCATTCAAGCCTCTGACCACAACGTTTTTGTGAACTGATCAATATATAACCTGGTTTTATAGGCATTTCTGTTCAAAGACACTTATTTAATATACATTGTGGATGAAATAATGTTGAATTTACAACCAACACCGCTATAACTCATGCCTGCATCAAGCTGATCTAACACCTGTATTTTTCTCCTTAGGGTACATTATAGTCGCCTTCTGCTTAGGGACACCAAACAGCATTCTAGCACCATGTTTAGGGGCTATTTAAACAGTAAAATCACCAAACAAAAATACAAAAATGTAGAAATGTGGCATTAGACTGTTAAAAAGGACACTTTGAGTATGAGAGCTGAAACAAGGCCTTGTCCAACCTTAGTTGAGAACGTGCATGTTGGGAAACTGGTGTACGTCCTCAAATTATTGTAGAAGCATGGCGAATATCAATTGTGTGGTTAGAAATGCACTGTAGCATGTAAGTGCATTTGTAAATACTGAATCCATGAATAATGAGGATTGACTGCATTTGGGATCTGTAGTAGTACTTGAGGGAGACTAGGAGTGCTGAACACGTCTCCTGTTCTATCCCTCCTGCATCATTGTTTCTATTTTTCTGCGACCTCTCCTGTTGCTGTGGCCCCACCCAACATGGAAGTGTCATTCTGGAATTCCAGATAGGGAGCTGATCACAAGCTATTTCTGCTTTCAGGTGTTTCCACATTGCTCCTTTTCCACATTTCTCTTTTGTTTGGGATTTCTGCCCGAGGAGGTAGAAAAGGAGCCCACATGTTTGACTGCTTGCTCTCCCAACCGACAGTCTTTCCTCCCTCTTTAACTCTTGGACCTGAAAGGGCCATTTATTCTCGTCTCTCTTGGCAGGATCTTCTACTCTCCTTCTTCCTTCTGGAGTACATTTACTCATTCCCTTTCCTGGGGATAAAAAAAAAGACAGAATTGCTGGAAAACATAATTTGAAAGGGGGTGGGGAGCATTGGTTTAATATTTCTACAAATTTTCTCAGTTTAAAGGTCCTTTCATCTAGATTAAGGATTGGCAAACCAGGGACCTAGCCAAATCTGTCCTTCCACAGGTGTTGTAAATAAAGTTTGATTGTAACACAGCAACATCCATTTATTTATATGTTGTCTGTGGCTGCTTTTGTGAAGAACTGAGTAGTTGTGACAGAGATTGTAGGGGCTTCAAAGCTTCAAATACTGCTTGGCCCTTGGCATAAAATGTTTGGTGACCCGTAATTTAGAGGTCCTACAATGTTTTTAGTTAGTTATGAATGGATAGATTTACATGGTTATTTATGTTATTTCCAGTTTTAAGCTATGGAAACAAATTTTCAGTCGATATTCCTTTTTATATTTAGGAGAGGAGAGCCATAGGAGAATTGCTAGTGCTATAACCACTGGATTAAAAAATGTGTTCATTTAAAATTTTGATGAATATTCTGACATTGTCCCCTGAAGTATTGTACCAATTTATTTATATTGAGGTAAAAATTGATAGAGTAAAATTTTTAAAAATGTACCAATATTACCTATGGGTCATACTAATATATACATTCAGGAGTGGAATATAAAGGTTGTCTCACAATGTTGCCAAGGGTAGATATTACAAATTTTAAAGTATTTTACCAATCAGGTAAAAAATGTCAGGTCATTCTTCAAATTTACTTTTCTTCAAATAAAATTGAGGCTGAATATCTCTTCATGTTATTTGTCTTTGAGTTGCTTTTTCCCATTTTCCTATTTGCCCAATTGTCTCATTAATTTCTAAGATTTTTTTTAGAATAAATTATCCTTTTTTCTTTCACATTCCCACTGTGTTTTTGATTGTCATGCCCCTTTCTTTAAGACATTTTTCCATAAGAAGTTTCAAATACGTAGTCAAATTTATCAATATTTCCTCTTATTGTTTTTGGACAATTTGTGTCTTAGTTTACTCTTGTGGTGTGTGGGGAACAGATGGGATTGTAATGGTATAATTGCTAAAGGGAGTTTAGTTTAGAGGCTGTTGCGTTTATATACATCAAAAATTGAAATCTTAATTTCTACTCCCAGGGAATTTCCAATTTAAGAAATGATCTTATGATATGAACACATGGGAAAAATGCCAACATCACAAAATAATGAATATAGGTGCCAATTGAATTGTAGAAACAAGAACCATAGGAATTCTAGGAAAGTTTCAGTATGGGCAGAATTTGAAGCCATAATTCATGCCACTCTTTATGGCCTAAATTTGTGTGCACCATTCTCTACTTAAATTAATAGCCTATTACTATATTATCCTGACGCTGAATGACTGCCTCATTCGTGTGCATCCCAAGAAGGTTCTGCCATCTGGTGCTTGTGAAAGCATTACAGCGGTCAGGAACCAGACCATAGCTGATAAAATTCCATACCACCCCTGCTAACTTCCGTGGATACAGCTTAGACCACTGGGAGTGTATCGCATGCTCACCGTAGCACCATAGATGAGGGAGATGATTTTATTACAGTGGTCCCCGCTGATCCACAGTTTGACTCTCCACGGTTTCAGTCACCTGCAGTAACCACCCTCCAAAATATTAAATGCAAAATTTCAGAAATAAACAATCCCTAAATTTTAAACTGTGCACCATTCTGGGTAGTGTGACGAATTTTTGCTCCATCTTGCCTGGGATGTGAATTGTGCCTTTATCTAGTGTGTCCACACTGTAGACATAACCAGCGCATTGTCACCTAGTAACCGTCTTGATCATCAGATCCGCTGTCTCAATATCCCAGTGCTTATGTTCAAGTCACCCTTGTTTTACTTCATAATGGCCCCAAGCATAAGAGTAGTGAAGCTGAAAACTCGGATATGCCGAAGAGTACCACAAAGTGCTTCCTTTAAGTGAAAAGGTGAAAGTTCTTGACTTAAGGAAAGAAAAATGTCATCTGTTGAGGATGCTAAAATCTATAAGAATGAATCTTGTCTCTGCAAAATTGTGACGAAAGAAAAAAAAATCCGTGCTAATTTTGCTGTCGTACCTCAAACTGCAAAGGCAAGGCCACAGGGTGTGATAAGTGCTTAGTTACAATGGAAAAGGCATTAACTTTGTGGTTGAAAGACATGAGCAGAAATGTGTTCTGATTGACAGCAGCGTCCTGCACCCGAAAGACTTGAGCCCATATGAAGACTTCAGTGAGGGATCCCCTGAAACAAGTGACACCCCAAGACATTTATTTCAAGTAAAGAACTATTAAGCAGATTGAGGAATAAGTTTGCACTGAAAAATAGAAAAATGACTAAAGAGGCTGTGCTGTGTCTGCCTCTTCATCTCATCACGTAGAAGTTTTATCATCTCACTGAATCACAAGTAGAAGGGTGAGTACAGCACAATATGAGAGAGAAATGGACCACATTCACACAACTCTTATTACAGTATATTGTTGTAATTGTTCTATTTTATTAGTAGTAGTAACCTCTTACTGTGCCTAATTTATAAATTAAACATTATCATATGTATGTATGTCTTGGAAAAAAATAGTTTACATAGGGTTTTGTTACTATCTGCAGTTACAAAGCATCCATGGGGGGGGGGTGCTTGGGACATCCCCTAAGGATAAGGCAAAACTGTAATTTTATTAGCAAGACTTGAAACTCTCAGTGAGCTGAATAGAATTGGGTTGACAGTAGAACAGGTTGAGATGTGGAGTGAGAAGGTTATATTAGTGACAGAGGAAGAGAATTGCCTGGCGTTGAGAAATGGCTAATATATGTGAAAATATAAGCTGACTTGAACAGAAGCAGCATGAAAGAAATATGCATAAAATAAATCTGCAGAAGTGCTAAGCTACGGTCAGGTTGCAAGGCCTTTGCTTATCAACCTATGCATCTGGGACTCCAAAGAGAAGGTCTTGGAGGCATGGACAGTACAGTGAAATCACTGGTTTGGGAAACAGTATATGTGGTGATTAGCATCTGGGTCCTGGAGATGTAGTGTGTAGACTCTGTCACTTTATGCAATTATTTCATCTATGAAAGTTAGTTTTCCCATCTGTGACATGGGGACAATAATGGTACAAATATCATAAGATTATTGTGAGAATTATGAAGTGCCCTATCTAGTTCTTAGAAGATAGGAAGCCCTCAGTGGTTATTGATAATTGTTATCAGTAACCTTTTTATAAGGAGAAAAACTACTTTTATGTTGGGAATCTGTGTTTAACTATATTATTATCTTACCACATGGAATTTTATTTTTTTTTCAGATTTCTAAAATTGTACCACTTGCTAACATAGCCTGAAGCCTCAAATTTAATAAATGAACACTATTTAAAATATTAAAAAATCCAAACAACAGCCCCCAACTGTACAACAACAAGCATGTTATACATAACAATGAGGAATAAAAATAGTCTTTCTGGCCAATCTGATATAGATAGGTTGGTTTTTGCATTTGTTACTGAAGTTTAGAAAAGTAGAGAATTTAACCAATTGTAGCTATAGAAGTATAGAGACAAAAATAGTCTTTCTGCAAAATACTGTATTGTTTTATCCGCCAAGGGATGATCCTATAATGGTGATTCAAATGTTGTGACAATGGAAAAATAAATAAATAAGGTATAGCTCTGCATTCTGAGAATTAATAGAGTGATTGGTTAGATAAGATGCTGTAGTTTGGCTAAATGAACACAGAATTTGATTTAAAAAAAAATAAAGTTGAATCCAGGATCAACTGGTCTCAAATGAGACCTTCCTCTGAGGATTTTCTCATCTATAAAATATAGATAAAACTATTTATAGAATTGTGGTGATAATTAAATAAGTACATAGCATGCTTTGTAGGCTCCATGTAAATATAGTATTTTAGAGTATTATGTGAAAGGAGGAAGAACACAGAATGAAGTCAGAACTTGATTCTCGCCTGTTGTTGCAACTCAATAATAGCATCACATTTTCTTCCCTAGGTCTTAGTTTCTATATCGGTAAAACAAGATTGAACTGCATGAATATCATGCATCAGAGTCACTTGGAAAGTTGGTTAAAACACAAATTTCTGAGCTCTACTTATAGAGTTTCTGATTCAATAACCTGAGAATTTGCATCTCTAACAACTTCTAGCATGTTCCCAGGTGATGCTGATTCTATTGAAAACCACTGGACTAGATCATTTATTGCCAACTTTTTTAAGAAAAAAGATTTATCTGTCTTTCTCATTAAAAAATTAAAGGCCTCAATCCTGTTCCTGTTATAATGACTGTTGTACTTTTAATATATTTTGATTGCATAAGCATATAATGATAAAAATCACTCTGAATTCAAATGAATTTATTTTATTTCAACACAACCTACATGCATGTTAAAGAGTTGTTGCTTTTGTATTGGTTAGCCTCTGGCTGATTGTTGCATGTTTCAAATGTCAGACAATACAGTGGAAGTTTATTATCAATTAATTACAAAGCAAAATTGCAAATCTTGCAAAAGATGCAGGATTTCATAAAGTCTATGAAGGTAATGCTGGAACATCTTGCAAATTCATTGACAGATAAGGATCTGACAGAGTGAGACGAGTCTGTTGAGGAAGATTGAATCACCAAATATGACCAAAAAAATGGAGACTTCAAAAAGGGATGATTTTAATATTAAAGGCAAAACAGAGGCCCTTGGATAAATTGATAAAGCTCACAAATACTGTTGCAAAACACCAGCTTAATTATAGTGTTGCAAGTATGAAGTAAAAGATGTTGTTTTCATGCTATCATATTCTCTTTTTTTGCAAAACTACATCATTCTCATCCCCAAACTTTGATCCATGCCTTGGTCATTCTAAACATTAGTGCATAGTTATAATAACCTAAATCTTGATAAATACATGAAAGAGTAATTTTCAAGATAATGCCACAATTAAATGTATTTTTATTTATAGTTTACTATGAAACTTTAGTCTCCATTTTGAGTGGAGCCACTTTGAGTACCCTTTTATCTAATACTTCTTTTTATAAATGACAAGTATATTAAATGCATGATTAATAAGTCCTCAACGTATTTGGAAGAGTGAGGAGAGAATCTACTAAGTTAGGCAGTCAAGGAAAAATTTGTGTCAGTAGGATGTTAACTGGGCCTTGAAGGATAAGATTTAAGAGAAGAGAACTGGACATGTGATGAGTGCTTCATAAGGAATGATGACCTTGAGAAGTGTCCTGCTACAAGAATTGGATGCATTGCCAAGATCACTAGCTCTAGTGGGAATGCATTAAAACAATTAAAGTCTCCATCTACAGCAAAATGAATTATAAGGTTGGGTGGCTGTATTCCCCCAAATGATGGATCTCCAAAGACCTGTCAAATTGACTAAATTGCAAATGCTTCTATGGGTACCCCTGAAGTTTTCTCACAGCAGTTTTTATGGTGAAAGCAATGGGCAGACTTCCACTGATTAGACACGAACCTTACCTGTTACTTGTTTTGTCTGTTGCCACAATAGGCAACTGGAAGAAACTTGAATGCATTTCTACAGGTTTTTTTATTCAATTAAATACTTGTATACATTTTTGAGTACTTACTTTTTGAAAACCTAAAAGTTTTAAATAATATAAACTTAATGTGTAAGAACCCCTGAGAAAGCTAGGAAAAATGTTAAGGGAACTTAGGTAAGGATCACATAGACCGAGATCAAAATGGAGCACCCTATTATTAATATGAATATGGTAAAAGGGCTTTGAGGAATGAGAATGATTAGAAATGAGGCAAATAAAAACCCCTAGGACTAACTGAATAAACATGCCAGGTGCAACTAATCAAGGAACTTTAATCAAAATGTAAAAGTATAGTATAGAAAATGTGATTATGTGAGTTATTATGAGCATGTTGTTAATGTTGTTAGGGAAAGAGTTACACTGGTCAAATACATAGAATAATATTTTATGACTGTGTAAGCTCTGCCAGAATTGGGGATGTTTTGCCTGGTGCAGCTACTTACTGAGTCCAGGCTCACAAACTCAAAGACTTACTGGGTTCACACAGGTGGCCTAACAGAGGAATATAGACCTCATGGGGACTTGGAGTGCTGGAGTGGACAGGACCCTGGGCAGCCACTATAGAGATCCACAAGATGTTATATGAGATTATCCACACTATTAAGCAGGTCTTCTAGTTTTTAGGAGAGGTCAAGAAATTTATATGAAAATCATTCATTTTAAAATTTGGGTACTAATAAAAGAAAACAAACAAATAAAAACTGTGTATGTCTAACAAAATACTGTTTTCACAGATAAAAATGCTTTGGCTCAAAGAGGAGAAGGGACTCATCCAAGATGACTGTGTCAACCGACATTGACAGGTCCAGGATTAGAATGTGAGGTCCTGAAGTTCACTGTTGTTTCCTAGGAAAGAGAGAGTCTGTGTTCCATTCTTTCCACTGCCCTATCAAAAAGGTTGGGAGATATTTAGGTCCGAGATAGGGCTATTTAGAAAGAAGTGTACAGGTTCTAGAGTAGTTGGGAGTAAGCTAGTAACTAGCATTATATACATATAACTTTTTTTTTTTTTTACTTTTTAAAATTGTGATAGATTTAGGGGGTTTCAGTATTTTTTGGTACATGGATGAATTGTATAATACTGAAGTCAGGGCTTTCAGTGTACCTGTCACGAGAATAGTGTACATTATACCTGATAGTAAAATCTACCTGTTAGGTAGATTTTTATTCTTTACCCCCTACCGCCTTCTTAGTTTTCAATGTCCATTACACCACTTTATGACCACATGTACTCATTGTTTAACTCCCACTTATAAGTGAGAACATGTGGTATTTGTTTTTGCATTCCTGAACTATTTCACTTAGGATAATGGTGTCCAGTTCCATCAAAGTTGCTGCAGAAAGCATTATTTCATTCCTTTCTGTGGGCTGTTTTTTTTTTTGGTTTCAAACAAATGTGGAATTCTTTTTTCTTTAGAATTGCTTTAGATATTCAGGCTCTTTTTTGGTTACATATAAAGTTTAGAATTATTGTTTCTAGGTCTGTGAAAGATAACATTGGTATTTTAATGGGAATTGCACTGAATTTGTACATCACTTTGGGCAGTATGGAAATTTTAACAATGTTTATTCTTCCATGAGCATGGGATTGTTTTTCCATTTGTGTCATCTATGATTTCTGTCATCAGTGTTTTGTAGTTCTCCTCATAGAGATCTTTCAGCTTCTTAGTTAAGCATATTCCTAGGTATTTTATTTTCTCTGAAACTGTTGTAAATTATGTTGAGTTCTTGATTTGACTCTCAGCTTGACTGTTATTATTGTATAGAAATGCTACTGATTTGTGTACACTAATTTTGTAACCTGAAACTTTACTGAATTTAGCAACTCTAGGAGTCTTTTGGTGGAGTCCTTAGGGCTCTCTAGATATAAGATCATATCACCAGAAAACAAGGATAGTTTAAACCTCCTTTTTCACAATTTGGATGCCCTTTATTTCTTTCTCTTACCTGAATGCCCTGGCTAGGACTTTCTAGTACTATGTTAAATAGAAGTGGTAAAAATGGCCATCCTTGTCTTGTTCCAGTTTTAGGGGAATGCTTTCAACTTTACCCTATTCAGTATAATGTTGGCTGTGGGTTTATCATATATGACTTTTATTATTTTGAGGTTTGTTCCTGCTATGACTGGTTTCTTGAGAGTTTTATCGTGACGTGGTGTTAGATTTTACCAAATGTTTTTTCTTTGTGTATTGAGATGATAGTATGATTTTTGTTTTTTTAATTCTGTTGGTATGATGAATGACATTTATTGATTTGTGTATGTTGAACCATCCTTACATCTCTGGGATGAAACACACTTGATTATTGTGAATTATCTTTTTGATGTGCTATTGAATTGTTTGCTCATTTTTGTTGAGGATTTTTGTGTCTATGTTCATGATAGATATTGGTTTGTAGTATTTTTTTTGTTGTGTCCTTTCCTGGCTTTGGTATTAGTGTGATACTGACTTTATAGAATGAATTAAGGAGGATTCACTGCTTCTTGATGCTATGGAACTGTTTCAGTAGCATAGGAACCAGTTCTTTATAGATTTGGTAAAATTCAGCTATGAATTCATCTGGGCCAAGGCTATTTTTGTTGGGAGATTTTGTTTTTATTATTGTTTCAATCTCACAATTCATTATTGGTCTGTTAATGATTTTTGTTTCTTCCTCCTTCAAGATAGGGGTGTTGTGTGTTTCCAAAAATTAATGTTTCCTCTAGGTTTTTGAATGTGTGTGTTTAGAGTTATTCATAGTAGTCTTGAATGATCTTTTGTATTTCTGTAGTATCAGTTGTAATGCCTCCTTTTTCATTTCTGATTGAGCTTATTTGAATCCTTTTCTGTTTCTTGTTAATCTATCCTGTGGTCTATCAAATTTGTTTATCTTTTTAAAGAACTAACTTTTTCTTTCCATTTCATTTAGTTCTACTCTGACCTTTGTTGTTTTTTCTCTTCTGCTAGCTTTGGGTTTGGTTTGTTCTTTTTCTGGTTCCTTGAGATGTGTCATTAGGTTGTTTATTTGTGATTTTTCTGTCTTTTTAATGTAGGCATTTAATGCTCTGAACTTCCCTCTTAGCACTGGTTTTTCTGTATCCCAAAGATGTTGGAAGCTTGTATTGCCTTTGTCACTCGATTTGAAAATTTTTTAATTTCCATCTTGATGTTGTCATTGACCCAAGGATCATTCAGCAGCAGATTGTTTAATTTCCATATGTTTTGAGTGGGAGTAGTTGGCTCAGTGTCTTCTTAAAAGACTTTTTAAGATAAAGCCCTACTATTACTGCATGAACTTTCACAGAGACAGAATATATTAGAAGTTGGCTTGTCAAAGTCGAGAGCCTCATTCTCTGGACTAAGAGAGGTTCAGGGGAAAACGCTTGAATGTTCTTCCTCCTCCTTATTAAGAGAATTATTTTTTGAGGAACTTTCTTAGGTCTACAGTGCATTTCAGTGAAAGAAATCAGCAGCAAATAAGAAGTACTTAAAACCTTGATGATCATGAGCTCCAGACGCTGTCTCAGACATGGTGCTGCTCCCATTGCTTCTTACTAGCTGGTTGTTGATGTCAGAGGAAAGATTTCCAGAGACTGGAGCTAAACCTGCTTGGAATGGGCCAGCACCAGGGAAAGTTGCTCCTCACTCTGAGTACCTTGTTCCTTATGTCTATCTCAACTATCAGCTCCTGCTCTAACAGTATAGAAGTTCCCTTTTACCCAATGGTAGAGAAATAACTTGGGAAAACAAACTGATTTGGAGAATGCATATTTGAAGATAGAAGGTCCAAGAGAAGAAATCATGGACTGGTCTTGAATCTGTCACTGTCAAGGTATGTGACTTGGATATGTCACTTCTCTCTGGGCCTCATGCATTTCAATGAAAGGAGGAGGTTGAAATAGGACATTCAAAGTTCTTTCTAATTCCAAATACAGATAATAATGTTTCTTCACTGATACAATCGTGTACTATCTAATGTCTACTGCCAGATGATTATGAGAAGACAGCTCTGCTTGAACCAAAGAACCAGTGGCATTCTGGGCATCAGCAGGGGAGGTAGTCTTGGACAGAGAAGGCCTCTCCACATGTTGTTCACATTAATCCTTCACTTGCGTCTGAGTTTTATCCATTTGTGTCCTTCCCACAAGTAGCCACAGCACTCAAAATCACTGATTCTCTGGGGACCTCAGCGGGTATATTAGCTGTTGCCATATCGGAGGCTGGACATCTTTTCTCTTGCAGTCCTGCCAACTGGTCATTGCATCTCTCCATAAATGGTATACTAAGGGCCTTTAGGAGGTAAACCTGTCTGTCATTGTCCCAACCTGAGTAAGAGATGAGTGATATGGATTGCCACTTCACTGACCTGATGTCAAATCTACCCCCTACTTAGGTGGTCAAATCCAAGAGAAGTATGAATAGTAACAGGTTCTTCCAACTATAATGTGAACTCTGAAAGTGATTTTTTCCTAAAACAAAAAGCTGTAGATTTTTCTTCCTCATGTAACCCCCAAAAATTATCTCAATGTTTTTCTTTGAATCTACAGAACTGTTTTGCTCTGCGGATATGTATTGTTACTTTTATAATTATTATTATTCCTATAGTGATCTTAATTATTAACTAAATACAGTGTTGCCTTTGTGCCATGCCCTGTGCTAAGCGAATTAAATGCATTATCTTCCTTATTCTTTTTCTAATGTGTGCAACACACAGTCTAAAATTGTCTGTCTTGTCACCACTATATCCCCAGGTCCTAGAGGATAGTTGTTCTCCATTAACTATTAATTCAACAAATGAATGAATCCCCATCAGGGCCCTTATAAATGTTTCCTTTGTTTGGCATTCTTCATGCCATTCTGTGCTTTGCTACTCCTATTCATTCTTAAGATCCAAACTTAAATGTCACTTCTTTTGAAATCATTTCCTGATTTCCCATTCCAAAATCGCTTCTCTCTTTGTGGTCTCTGGACTTTATAGTACTTATCCCAAGCAGTCATCTTACATTTACTCTTGTTTTATGTTTCTCTTTCCTTGGATCTTAAGCACCATTAGAAAAATAGTTGTGCTTTTATTGTTTATCATTGTGTTGCCAGTAATTAACTCAGTGCCTGGTACAAGAGAATGTGCTTGATAAATGTTTTTTGAAAGAATCCATGGGAGTGATCATATTAGCTCCATTGTATTAATGATGAAACTGAGAGATTCAGTGACTTAACATAAAAAATAGAAGGGCTCATTTAAAAGCTCATAGTACTAACCCAGGTATAACCTTGTATTGATTGTCAGTTATGCCTAGGTGCCTACATATTTCCTCTGTTACCGTTGCCACAACCCTGCCAGGTAGATTTTATTATTCTCATTATTTATTTATTTTTTTATTGACAAATTATAGTTGTATGTATTTATGGTATACAAAGTGATGTTATGATTGCTGATTACAACGTAGAATGATTAAATGAGGCTAATGTACATATTCATCATCTCAAATATTTAACAGTTTTTGTGGTAAGAACATTTGAAATTTATTCTCTTAATGAACTTTAAATGTAGGCAAACAGGGACCCATTGACTTCGCTAAGTTCATGAAACAAGTGAGTGATAGAGCCTGGAGTATGTTTGATCTTATAGCCCTTGTTATTTGTAGGGCTCTATGCTGCCTAGCAAGCTGCCCTTCTGTGAACTATGCACACATGTACGTGTGGTACACACGTGTGTGCACATGTATATGTAGACTCGAAAGTTTAAATTTTTGGTATGGAAACTTGCCAAACCTCAGCTCAACAAGCCTCTTCTCTTTTCATGAACCTAATCAGGAGAGTGGAATAACACAGAGGAGTCACCCTGCAAGTATGTTTTAGTCCCAAATGCTTTTGCTAAGCCATATGGCTTTTTAAGAGTCACTTGCAAAGAATAGGTGAGACTTGAGAACAATAATTAAAACTCATGGATCACAGACTAATTATTCCCTAGCTTCATATGGCACCTGGCCACTAAAACATTCAGCTCTTACGAATGACCTGCAAACCACAGGCCAAGTAAACAGACACTAGACAGCCTTCCTCGCCTGAGCAGTAATCTTCACAACCTGCAATAGATGCACCAAAATTGCAGTTTAGTGTATCAAAATGGGATTCATATTCCTAATTATTTAATTTTCAAAAAAGTTGTGTGAGATTGGCCAACTAGGTATTAATATGTCTCATTTGATTTGATTTGGTGACATTTAATGACTGATTAATAAAGGCCAGGATCTTTGCTAAGTACTTTACCTTTCCTAGGTCATATAGTCCTCACGGAAGCTCTGTAAGCTAGGTAGTATTACAGTTCTTAAAGATGAAGAATACTGTTCTATAGTTGAAGAAGCTGAGGTTTGGAGGTGTCTGATGCCTTGTAGAGTCATCTGGTTGATAATGAAGAGCCAAAGCCACCACCACACAACTCTCTTCATCATCATCATTTTCTTCTTTTATTTGCAAGTGCTGTTAACACGGACCTTCGTGAATGCTTTGCGCAAATTGCTCTAGTTAGTTTAGTTCTTATGAGAACCCTAAGAAATGTGTAATAGTACCGTCCCCATTTCACAGATGAAGAAACAGTGTCTCATAAAGGTCAAGTGATTTAACCAAGGTCATATAGCTGGTGAGTGGCAGAGCTGGGACCTGAACTTGAGTATCAGCATCTTCAGAGTCCAAAGTCTTTATGACCTATGCCACCACATCCCCAGGCTGACTCTGACTCCTGCTGCTTAGTTTGCTGTTTTGGGTTACATGTCATCATTTTGTCTTTAATATGTGCAGGATCTGAGAATAGTTTTCCCATGCTTAAGTCCATGATATGCACTAAAGAAGCAATTAACCCCCGAATGGTAGGACTTTTCCCTTCCCCTTATGATGGACTGGGTGGAAGAGACATACATTTGGGAAGTTTTCAGAGGACATGACAGGGAGCTTTTAGTGATTACTGGGTGGGAATAATCATTAACAAGTACCCATGAACCTTCCATGTGCTCTCCCAGGACTGAGTAGAATTATGGATGAGTTAGAGCCAAGGTCCAGCAGCAGGAGTGCCATATGTTGATTAATTAGGACCAGGTGTCAGTGATCGAAGACCTGAGGCTTTGCTGATGGCAAGGAAAGATGGCACCTTCCTATACAAGGTTTGGTGTGGGCTGGCAGGTGGGCACTCCAGATTTGAGTATGCCTGTAGTATCTTAACGGAAAAGAACATCAAACTAGGAGTCACGGGAAAAACCTAGTTCTAGTCTTAGCTTTTACTATGCCTATTTTAGCTCTGTATCAGTAAAGTGAAGGAGGAAGAGATTATTAATTATTTTATGTGAAAAACTCTGCTGAGACATTTGATTCCTTCATTCACATGGTAACCAATGTTGGGTGAGAACCAAGCAGGTGCCTTGGACCACACTTCAGGGCTCTGGGGCTAGACCACTGTGGATGTTTAGACTTCTGTGCTGTGAATGGGCTTTCTAGTAGAGCCCACCCCAAACAAGCTTGAGTGCCCCAACAGTGGTATTTACTTAGATGTGCTTTGTAATCTCTAAAGCAGGGCTTGTAAAACCTTTTCTGTAAGAGGCTATATAGTGAATATTTTAGGTGCCTCAGCTATTCAATTTGCTGTTGTAGTGCAAAAGCACTCATAGACAGCATGTAAATGAATGTGAGTGAGATTAAGTTCTTCTGATCATTTGTCTAAAACATGTGTAGTGCATGTGGTATTATTTGATCTTCTTGGCTAGTTACTACTCACCCTTAACATCCGGCACAAGACCCTGCCTCCACTCAGAGCATCCTGTCCTCACCAGCCCATACTGTCATATCACTTTCTCAAACTCCTCCAGATTGTGTAGCCTGTTCCATAAAACTGGGAACCTGCTTTTAGTATTAATAGTAATGTCCAGCAATTATTGAGTTGACCCAGCTTGGAATATCATTTTTCAGCTCTTTGAATGACAGGCTTCTTCAGGCCTTTCAGACCTCAGCCCAAATAACAGGCAATGTGTACCTCTTTTAATTTTCTTCGTAACTCTTATCGATTGGAAAATACTGAGCTTACCTGTTTACTTTATTGCTGTACCTGGCACATAGTAATGGTCCAAGTGATGTCAGGGGTTGTCATCTTCCAATCATCTGATTCTTCTACTAAAACATAAGCAGCATGAAAGCAGGAATTGTGTCTGTGTTGTTCCCAGCATCTAACAGAGCTCACATTAAATATTTCCTGAGGGAATGGATGCATTGAGTGGATACTGTGTCAGCCACTGCACTAAAGCATTTTGTAAATGTTTTCTTATCGAGTCCTTATAGCATCTCTCTGAAGTGGGCCCTGCTATTAGCAGGTGGGGAAACTGAGACTCATGTAGGAGAAGTAACTCCCCAAAGCCATACTCCTGAGGAGGAATAGCAGAGCCAAGATTCAAACCCTGGTGTGCCTGGACCCGATGCCTATGTTCTTCACTTTTTAAATATCTTGCTATGGATTTGTATGTTTTTTTTTCTTGGTCAAAAGCACCTGCTTTCTCATTAGTTTCTGAATATGTTTTGTTTACCCTAATGGAAAATAAGATTCCTGAAGGTGGAGGTCATGTCTCATTTCTTTTTATTGCCCACAGACTGCTTATCATTATGCTTAGCACAGAGTGGAAGATTAATATCGTTATTTTGTGCATTGCCTCACTAGCATGAAGGAATCCTCTACTGTGTGTTAGTTCCACACAGGATTTCTGTCTTTCTCCAAATGGAGTTGCTTATAGTTCTTTTATAACAGCATTTCCCCCATCCTTGGGGACTGAATAGACTTTGAATATTCCAAAGACAAAGACTTGACATTGCTAAGTAGCAGAGTAATTACAGGTGGTACCTCAAGGGCTTAAAGGAAGTGAGGCCTCCGATTTAATTAACCCAGGGCTATAACCAGTTGGGGACAGGTGGTGAAGAGAGGTAAAACAGCTTTTACTCTGCAACGCTGGGGTGACAGCAGATGTTTTTTTTTTATGCCTGTGGTGCTTCTGACTGAGAGAGAAAATGGCCATTTGGTGCTCATCGCCAGAGGTCTCTGGATCTTGTCCCACTGTCCAGGGAGCTGGCAGAGTGAAGGGTCTAAGCCACCAGGGCGTCTTTGCACTGATCTCACAGGGCTTGGTTGGATTCTTGGTGAGGAAGAGGCACAGTGAGAATACAGGTGCAGAAAATTGAAGGTTTTCTTTCCATCTGTCATTAAGCATCCAGCCCAGACAGGCGAGGTGATGACTATTCACCTTTCAGTTATGTTCTTTCTTAACCTGGGATGAGGCTTCCTTCAGATGTGAACTTAAACTCTCAACAAATCTCTCAAAGTGCTGCTCTGTCTTTTGCTAAGACTCTGTTAAACTGGGAGAGAGTTTGCTCACATTTTATACGGGTGTCACTACAAACAAGTGCTTATATATCACAGCAACTTTTTCACTGGTCTTAGCCTCAGGAACAACTTTTACCTGCCTTTATTTATTAGCTATTCATTACCTACTGTATGTGACACTTTGTATTTAGTGCTACGTGTCAAAAATATGTAATATAATCATTACCATTGCTATTATTATGATAAAAGCAACTAACTTTAGCATCAGATAATATGTTAACTGTTAAGAAAAATAATGCAGTGTAAGGGAATTGAGAGTTAGGGGGATGGAATGCTATTTTAGACAGAGTGGTGGTTAGGTAGGTACTATTCGGTGAGGTGGCATTTGAATGGAGACCTGGTTTAAGTGGAGAGGGAGATGTGAATAGCTAAGATGGCATTACAGACAGAGATCCCTCTGACTGATCAAAGTGATTCTTTTAAAAGAAGTCAGATTATGTTTTCACCATGCTTGAAATGCTCTGGTGTCTTCCATCACACTAGAATCCATCCAAAGTTCTAACCTTTATCACAGGCCGTGCAAACCTGGCCCCTGGCTATCTCTCTGAACTCCACCCTCCCATTCACTCCACTTCAGGTACTCTGTCTTCCCACTTTTTTGAACACTCCTGCCTCAAGGCCTTTTTACTTTTTGGAGGTTATGAGATAGCTCTCTTATCTTTGAGTTATTTCAGGTAGAGGCCATCACTCATCTTCTGACTCTAAGCTTTCCCTGTCTTTTATAAAGAGATAGACAAAATTTACCACCACATATTCCAAGCTAAGTAGCAACAAAGCCCCAAATCTTGGTAAGTGTGACGTTTCCTTCTTGGTTATGTCTTCCTGTACATCTGGTGGCCAGTGAGTATTGGTGGAATGAGTGAGTTGGATTAGCATTATACAGTTGGCTAGTGTGATGAATGGAAGTCTGATGACTCTTGAAGACAATATTAATTTAATAGCATAACTTTAGCATCGCGATGCTGTCAAGCACCTGTGACAACATGAATCAGTAGCTCACAGTTTATGGAGATGCCTTCCAAAGTTGTGGTTACCTTAGTAGAAATTGACTTGTGAAATATAATAAATCATTTATTTACCTCCCTAATCAAGGACATTCTTTAGTGCATTAGCAGGCTAGATTTTTAAGGGACATCTGTTGTAGCCAGCCTCCAGTCTCATGACAAGTGAAGCAAGGCTTTAACCAAAAGAATACTATTGACAGTGTGCTGACACTATGTGATTTCTGAGCCTAGTGATAAAAGGCATCAAGCTTCTGCCTTTACCTCTTTGATCACTCGTTCTGGAGAAAACCAGCTGCCGTGTTGGGAGGATGTTCACGTAGCCCTGGGAAGAAGTCCAAATGGAAAGGAACTGAGGTTTTGCAACAGCCTGCACCAGTCTGACAGTTATGAGAGTGAGCCACTTTGGAAGCAAATCCACCAGCACAGCGAAGCCTTCAGATGACTGCAGCTTTGGCAGACACCTGACTGCAGCCTTATGAGATACTCAGGCCAGAATTGCACAACCTCACACCTGGATTCCTAAGCCACACTTGAATTCCTAACCCTCAAAAACTATGAGATAAAATAAGTGATTATGATGGTTTTTAGCACTAAATTTTTGGGGGAATTTGTCATGTATCAGTAGATAAGTATTTAATAATATATCATCACTGATGTTTTAAGCCTGAACCCTTCTATCCTTTGAGTATAGTCCAAACGCTTTGCCATGATCCACAAGTTCCTTGTGATCTGGCTCCTGCCTGCCTCTCCAAACCCATCTCTTGAGAAACATTGTTACAGGAAATGGTCTTTGAGTATCTATGCTATCTTGGGCCTGGGGTAATCAGAGGAGGCTTCCTTGACAGGGTGACCAACTCTCTTTGAAACTGAGAGGATTCCTGGAATGTGGGGTTTTTGGTGTTAAAACTGGGCAAGTCCTAGAAAAACCAGGACAAGTTGGTCACCCTATTGCTGGAGGACATCAGAAAGGAACCAGGGTCCTGAGGAAAAATAAGAAATAATAAAGGAATAAGGGGAGAGTTGATGTCTTAGGAAAAGTATAAGCAAAGCAGCAGAGTAGGACAGAGTATATGAAGAGAAAATGTTCTCTGAGGTTCAATGCCATATTGCCCGAACTAACAGGAAGTAAGTGCTGGATATTATAATACTCCTCCAGTCCAGCCATGCACAGTTACTCTCGCTCATTACGCGGAAGCTACACTAATAGGACTTCTTTTCCTTTAACACACCAGGATCCTGTTAAATTAGAGGCTTTTGCTCTTGCTGTTCCCTTTGCCTGGAACACCCTTTACCTAGATATTCATGTGACTATTTTATCTCAAATATCTCAGATACTCAGAGAGGGCTTTTCTGACTCTATTGCCAAAAATAGTTTGGCCTTCTTTGCCTCCATCAGTCATTTTATTCTCCTTATAGTACGTATCACTATCAGAAATTACCTTCTGGGTGTGTGTGTGTGTGTGTGTGTGTCCTGCGTCATGAGAACACAGGCCTTTTCTGTTTGTTCATCACTGTACTTCTCTTCCTAGAGCAGAGCTGTCAAATACAAGATGTGCTGTTAATCTTTGCCAAATGAATAATGAATGAATACCTTTAGGGTGGGAAACTGTGGCCAGACGGTGGGTCTCATCTTATTATTCCCAGATGTACAACTCTTCGGGGTCTTCCTACTGCCATTGGAATAAAATGCCAACTCCTTAGCATGGCCTGAGAAGACCGTCATTACCCAAACTCTGTTGTTTTAGCTTCAACTCTTGCCTCTCTTTGCCTTTGCCTCTGTGTTTCAGGCACATTGACGTTGTGGATTATTTGGGGGATTTCTCAGATAATGTTACTTCTTTCTACTAGCTAACTCATACAAGTCTGTCTAAATAAAGCTATTGGCAGAAGCCTTTCTCGATAGCACCCATCTCAGTCCCACCAAGCAGCCCTTCCTAGGTGCCTGCAGAGCACCTGCTAACCCTCTCATAGTACTTAGAACATTGTCGATTGCCTGTTCAATTGCTTTCCATGCTAGACCGTAAGCTTCATACGGGCAGAGAACCTGGGGTCTCAGTCACAGTTGTAGAGGACTTGACAAAAAGTAACCTCTCAGTTAACCTTTAGGTTTAAAGTGCATCCGAACACTTGAAGAAAAGGCAAAGGTTGAAAACAAGTGTAAGAGAGATTTCTGAATTTCCACTATCAGAGAATTGCACTGTTAATGGTGCCTAGAAATCAGGTCCTAGCCCCTAGCTAGATAAGTAAGCCCCTCTAGCTGCAGAAATTCTTGCCAGTGGCATCAGCCAGCCAGACTTTGGAGGCCCACCCGCAGCTCTATTGTGATTAGTTACCTCTTTCTGCTCATTGCCTTGGGGAAATCGGCAGTATTTACCTATTGCCAATGCAAAGCAGAACAGATGGTAAATGTCCTGTGTTCTGCCAACAAGAGTTAGGAGGAATAACCAGAATTCATTTGATCAAGACAAACTCTAGGCAGGGATTTAACTGAGAGTTGGCAAAGGTAAGCTGTTAGCTTATGATTGATTTCTCAGTTCCAGGGAAAGGAAGGTGTTTGTCTCGTGGTCCTTGTCATTATCCCAGATTATAAGGAGATCCTTAATTAGAATTCTTTTAGCTTCTTCCCAGCCCCCAATACCCTCTTTCTCTCTCCATAATCCATCATTTAATTCTCTTTTTTGTCCCTAGCTGTCCTTCTCTACTATGGTCATTTCAAATGATTTTTTAAAGAGATTTTTAACCAGGAGTCACATAGACATAAAATCAAAGAAGGAATTTAAAGGATCATTTTGTTCTCTGGTTTCCAAAGGCCAGCTAGTTCATGAATTAGTGTCAGTCTGACTTTTTAAGAACCACCTAGAGAACTATGAAAAATAAAGGTACCCAGGTATCTATCTTTGGAGATTCTGATTTAGTAATTTGGGGGTCAGACTGCCATCTGTGTTTTTAAAACCTCTAGATAATTCCAGCCCACATAGGCTCAGGAACCACTGGATTACAATCTATTCCCTAATTTATTCTTGAATTCAGCCCCAAAACATCCTGAATAGTGCTCAACCAGCCACTGTTCAAACACAAAAATATTCCAAAGAGTGCTCTTGAAAACCAACCTGTGCTAATTTAGTCACTTATGACTATTGGGTGCTTTTTCTTAGTAACATCTATGATTTACCTAAGGGTGTTTAGATTTCTTCCTCCATGATGTTACATCTGAGCTGTATGCAATAGGATAGCAATTTACATCTGTCACAAATATAAACACGTAGACATATAAACAATCATAAAACATGCTTTTTTAAATGAAGTCGTCCTGATCACTTGAGAAACTCACTACAGATAAACAAGACTGAGTCCTGGGAATCTCTAGCCTTCTAGTTGGACTCCAGTGACACAAATCCTCTGCATAAATATCTGAACTGAGACTCACTTCTGAATCCTGATCTCCATTCACTCTTCTGAAAAAGTGTCTATTTCTAGGCTTGCTATATTTTTACATCTCTTCATTGAAGGATGTTTTAATATCTCTTATGCTAGTTAAGTAAACGTGTGATTTTGATTGGAGACAAAGGTAGCTAAAACCTTGTGTGAGCTTCTGATTGTCTTTCAAACACTATCCTTGGAGCATATATTCTTGATTAAGATACTGAACATGTTAACTAGTTGTTCTTAGGTTATAAATTAAAACTAACTCGGGGGTCTATAAATCTCACAGTCTACATTGAAATATTTTAAAGCAAATTAAAGACACCATGAACTTTTGTACCCCCATAATAAGCTGAAATAAAAAAAATTAAAAAAAAAAAATTAAAAAGCTTCTGCACAGCCAAAGAAACAATCACGAGAATTAACAGACAACCCACAGAATGGGAAAAAATTTTCGCATACTACACATCAAATAAAGGACTGATGACAAGAATCTATTTAGAACTCAGCAAAATCAGTAAGAAAAAATCA
>CM052447.1:18553922-18577657 GCA_028533085.1 Varecia variegata
CCCATAATAAGCTGAAATAAAAAGAAAAAAAAAAAAAGAAAAAAAAAAAAAGACACCATAACAAATGGAGACTGTGGGGAGGTAATACATTAGGTCTTTGGTGATGAAAATGTTGTAGAACATTTAATAAGAACATGCCAAACATTTGTACTTGAAAAACCAAAAGTGAGAAAAATCAGAGCAATTGTTTCCACATAACATTGCCAAATCTTGCTATTCTGTTAGAGTTAGATATATCTAGCTTTTTGGTATTAATACAGCCTTGTAAGCAGTAGGTTCAAGAATGTCTTTGTCCCTCTGCCCCTAACTTTCCTCACCTGGGAAATAAGAGATTGGACTAGATCATTTATGGTTGCTCATTTAAGTTTAATACTTTATAGATCAGGAGCATTTTCTTCATTCTTTACAAAGTCATGTACACACATACACAGATCTATTCATTAGCCTAAAAGATATATTTTTAAATCAGTTGAAAGAGTTTTCCTAAAGTGAGAAAGTAGCTAAATTGGATATATGAAATATAATGTGTTAAATAAAACAATTTGATTAAATTTGAATCACTTATGGTAATTTTAAAGTCATTTTCATTTAGTTAAAATAAACCAAAAATCAAATTAAATATTTTCATTTTGTTAAAATACATTAAAAATCAAGTTAAATAAAACAATTCTTTTTATTTATAATTATTTTAATATTCGGTTTTCTAAGTCAAGAGATACAGCTTTGTGTTTGTTGTCATGCCGACAGTAGAACCCAGTCTCTTCCAGTCCCAAATCAACCCAGTGTTTTCCAGTCCCGACATTCTATCCTATGTTAGTAGTAGACAATTTTATTCATATGTGTGAACGTCACAAAGGTGTGGGTTCTACATGTGGGAATATTATCAATTCAGTGGTGAAGAATGGGGGTTTGAGAATCAGACTAACCATAGATTTGATTCCCAAATCTGTTGTTAAGTAACTGTGACCTTGGACAAGATGACTACTCTGAGCTTGGTTCTCTTTTTTGACAAAGGGCAATAATTTGTTGTGGTAATTAAATGAGATAACAAAATGTCTGTTGAAGTACTTCACCCATAGTAGTCAGTTCAAGTATAAGTTGGTCTCTCATGAGTTGGTCTCTAATTGTTTTCCTATCCTGTCCATGGTTGTGCGATGGTTATACAGACCTGGGCCAAGAGAGCAAGGCCTGGGAAACTCTACTCATTTTTCTTTTTAACAGCTTTATTGAGATATAATTGACATACCGTACAATTTACCCATTTAAAGTATAAAATTCAATGATTCTTAGTATATTCACAGATGTGTGCAACCATTGCCACAGTCAACTTTAGAACATTTTCATTACCCCAAAAAGAAACCCCACAACATTAACCCTAATTATTTTTGGTGGTGCTTATGGGTCCGAGATTTATGGTGGTATCTTTGAAATAACTGCTGTTGAAAATTGTTTGAGTCTGTTATTTGTGAAAGTCCACTTTCCCAATAGCTGTGGGTAATAGATCAGTTATATGGATCAGTTCTCATATACCTACAAATGTGTGACTATCTTAGAAGTTACCCTTAGTTTAGCTCTTGATTGTTTTTTTTTTTTTAATAGCCAAGGTAGGTGACCCCCTAACTGGTGGTTTGAGAATTCCTGGGGTAAATACTTAACAGAAATGTCTCTTTAGCACCTTTTTGCACAGTGAAAACATCTCAATGTAGATGATTTTTTTTCTCTATTAGGCACCTGATATTTATTTTTTTGCTTAAAAAAAGAAGTTCTCAGGATTGAAAAGGTTATTAATCAAAGCCCCTGTACTACCAACCTAAATCCCATAAGACAGAGTGCAGAGAGTGGGCAGATCTTTTTTTCTTCTTTCATATTTCAGCATATTACGGGAGTACAAATGCTTAGGTTACATATATTGACTTTGCCCCACCCAAGTCAGCTTCAAGCGTGTCCATCCCCCAGACAGTGCCCACCACACCCATTAGGTGTGAATATACCCATTCCTCCCTTCCCGCTCCCACCTGCCCGATACCCGATGAATGTTACTACTATGTGTACACATAAGTGTTGATCAATTAATACCAGTATGATAGTGAGTACATATGGTGCTTGTTTTTCCATTCTTGCGATACTTCACTTAGTGGAATGGGCTCCAGCTCTATCCAGGATAATACAAGACATATTAATTCACCATTGTTTTTTATAGCTGAGTAGTACCACATGGTATATACATACACCATATTTTATTACTCATGTATTGATGGGGGCACTTGGTTGTTTCCACATCTTTGCAATTGTGAATTGTGCTGCTATAAACATTCAAGTGCAGATATCTTTTTTTATAGAATGTCTTTTTCTCCTTTGGGTAGATGCCCAGTAATGGGATTGCTGGATCAAATGGTAATTCTACCATTTGAGGTATTTTGAGGTATCTCCATGCTGCTTTCCACAGAGGTTGTACTAGTTTGCAGTCCACCTCCAGTGTATGAGTGTTGCTCTCTTTGCATCCACGCCAACATGTATTGTTTTGTGACTTTTTGACAAAAGCCACTCTCACAGGAGTTAAGTGATACTTCATTGTAGTTTTCATCTGGGCAGATTTTTTTTAAGTACTTCAGAGAGAAGAAACAAAATAGACTATAATGGGAGAAAAAAAAATCACATCAAGTGTAACATTTTGTTGGAACAATTAGATTCAAACCAAATTTGTTGATATTGGTATCAGTAATATCTGTGGCAGAAAAAATGCTAATTTTTTAAAATACGGTATCTCATGTAATCCTCATGGCAGTCTGTGAGTTGTGACAGTTACTGATAATTCACAATTTAGGAACCTGAAACACAAAAGCATTAAGTAAATTATTTAAGAGTGTACAGTTTATAAGTGGTAGAATCAGGATTTAAAACCTGATCAGTTTGATTTCAGGGCCTGTGTCCTTACACTCGATTGCCTCTCTTTTCCTTTCTGTACTCTGGAGTTTTCTGGGCAAGACCTTTTTCCATTTTAAAGCATTTACCTTACTGGAATAAATAAGAACTTGATAACTATAAATATTTATCTGAATAGAAGAGATTATCCTTTAATCCTACCCCCTTAAAGAAGATCCTTTCAAGTATTAGGCTTAGCAAAATGTTCCTTTATTATCTAGGCCAAGGTCAATTTATGAATGAGTTGTCTGTCACAACAAGAGTTTTTTTTTAGAAATCCTTAAGAGTATTACACATAATGGGTATGAGGTATTTTCCCAGTGAATGAATTCAGTTCAATTATGCGTTTACTTTATGCCCATAAAGATAGCTTTCATGCCCACTGAGTTAGGACTCATGCTTGAAAATGACAAGAACTGGCTTACAAAAATGGAAATTTATTTACTCAGATAAATGAAAAGTCCCATCATGAATACCTTCATATATAAAAGTATTCAGTGTCATTATTAATAATAAATGTTACGGTTTTTAATCTGTCCTCTCTTTCCTCTGTGTTAACTTTATTCCCAGACAAGATTTCTTCATGTGGTAAAAATCATGTCTCTCATGCTACACCACGGGAAAAGAATGCATGCTTTTTCAGACAAATCCGAGAGTCCCAAAATTGTTGTTTATTTGACCACGTTAGATCCATCCCTGAATCAATCAATGAAAACTGTGCTCTCATTGACTAGACCATGTGAACTCCCCTAGATGCATGTTACGTGTTCAATCCTGGAGCTCATGAGTGGAGTCAGTTTCACTTGATAGTGACAGAAGATTGGTTCCCAAAGGAGAACTTAGAGAGCTGTTTCCAATGAAGGGAGCTGCGTGCTTCATGGTGTCAGGAAGGTGTCAGATATATACCTGTCACTATTCAGGTGACAGGTATATTAAAAGTCTAGATGTGTCCACTATACAATTCAGCCATGTAACAAAAAAACACTTGTACCCTCTAAATCTATTTGAATAACAGAAAAAGAAAGTTTGTGAAAATGCTTTGTGCATGGTGTTGCAGGTGTGAGTGGTCTTTCCATCTTCTCCACTGTCATGAACCTGGAGGGAATTTTTGGTCGGTTTACTCTTGGTCTCCTTCTTGGGTAGGAAAAGCTACCCTGAAGAGGGAATTTATGGCAGCTTCATTTCCCAGAAGTTTCTACTTTTGATTAGATGAATACAGCTTCAAGAAGGATTCTTTTTTGTCTGTTTGAATCCTAAATATCTTCAGCTTAAAATAAGCTGGTTTTAGAAAAAAATGAATGGGTATGAAAAAGGAGACAAAGTTAGGGTTAACATAAGATACAACTTTTTTGTTATTTCATGTTATGTACTGGTGTTACAGGCAGCTGGAGCTGGAGAAGCCCGTGATTATTTCAGTTAACTAGGTAGCATTTACTGTGTGTCAGGCAGTCTTCTAAAGTTTAATCTCATTTAATCATCCTAATAACCCTGGGAGTTAGGTAGTATTATCTCCGTTTTCCGTGAGAGGAAACTGAGTCTACCCAAGTTAAATAATTGCAAAAATCCGTGGAAATACTAAGTAGTTGAGTCAGAAATAGACCCCAGGCAGTCTGTGCTGGGTCGTTACACTGGTCCTGGGAAGGAAAAAAAAAAAAAAAGAAAGAACTCAGGAGACAATTGTAAGATAAAAGTTAAGGAGATCTATAAAGTAGAACAAAAGGAAAAGAGTTGGAAAATAAAAGAACAAACAAAATTAGAAAATCATTCCACCATCCCACATAAGAAAAGGAAGAAATGTCAGAGATAATACAGAAAAAAAGTGTTCTAGACATGAATAAGATGTTTCTAGATTGAAAGTTCTGACCACGCCACCTGCATTACTGTGAATTTTGAAAACCATGAGACAAAAAGAGCTCATAGTACATGAGCAGGGAGAGGGAGCAGGGAAATCGGGAACAAAAACAGTAATACCAGATGCTAGATAAAATTAGAACGGTATTTTTTAAAAATCGATAGCAAATTAATTTCAGCCTAGATTTCTATGCCTAAATTATCAATCCAGTGTGAAGGTATATATGCAAAGTTGCACAAGAAATTTACCTATAACATCTTAGGAACCTATGGAGGGTATATTCTATGAAGTGTGGTAGCAATACGAAAGAAAGAATACGTGGGATCCAAGAAATGGGAAGTCCAATACAGAAGTGAGAAAATGAACTTCCCTGAAAGAGACAGCAAAAGAATGTTCTAGGACAAAAACTGTTCGGCATTCCTGGAGAGCACCAGTTTACGTAGAAGTAGGAGGATGGATGGGTCCAGGTGGCTAAGTCTTGCAGAAATTGATGAAACAAATCAGTACCTAATGTAGGTGACTACACTAGAAGTGTATTATACAAGGTCAGAGTTTGAAAGAGTTAATAACAATAGGTGCACAGAGAAAGAGCAGAAGAAAAAAATGAGGAAATTCTTAACTCTGGGAAATTCAAACATAGACGTGGTGTAGTTCATAATTTCTCAGCAGGAAACAATATATAATTATTCACATCAATATAAACTCTGGCTATTGAACCAAAAGTTGTCATATAACTAATAGAAGAAGGAGATTGAAGACAGACAGGAGACTAGTGTCAGATGAATGCTAAATTCTTATTTTCCGTAATAGATTTTGTCTAATTTTAGAAAAATCAAACAATAGCAAAATAAGTGTATTATATGGAAATGGAGAGAGGGAGTAGGGAGGGAGTGGATATGTCTGGGGAATAAAAGAGTTTAGGAAAAGACGACTTTCAAAAAAATCTTCTATAAATTTTATACTATTTTGCATGTTAAACCATATGCATACAGTATTTTGATAAAAAACTAGAAACCAATATAGTAAGTTGTTGTATAGTGGAGATCACAAAAATATACTTCTTGAGTGTATGGACAAAAGTCCAAATATTGTTCAAATAGTTCCTTGGGAGTTTTGGTAACATCTTCTAAATTTATATAAATTTGAATGACAGATTCAAAAATACTACTTTTCAAACAACTTAGGCAGAAGTGAGGCCTGGAATATTAATTTTGATGATTCAAAAAGTGGCTCCACATGTGACTATAAAACTGATGTGCAAGATGTTTGCATAGAGAATTAATTTTTTTGATACATACAAATAGAAAAGCATTATTTCTAAATTAAGATTTTATGTATTATATGATTTTAAGTATGTATTTATTAATAAATCCCAGTTCTGTATGGGGCAACTTGCGTAATTTTTGTGTCAGTTTTCTTATCTTAAAACAGGTGTAATAATTACTTCAAATGTATTGTGAAGATTAAATGAGTTAATATAAGTGAAGTACATAGGCCAGGAGCAGTGGCTTATGCCTGTAATCCCAGCGCTTTGGGAGGCCAAGGCAGGAGGATTGCTTGAGGCTTGGGAGTTGGATACCAACCTGTGCAAAAAAGGAAGACCCCTGTCTCTATAAAAATGTTTTAAAAATAGCCTGGCGTGGTAGTGTTCCCTGTACTCCCAACTACTTGGGAGGCTGAGGCGGGTGGGTCACTTGAGCCCAGGAGTTTGTGGCTGCAGTGAGCTATGATGACGCCACTGCACTCCAGCCTGGAGAACAGAGGGAGAATCCTGTCTCAAGAAAAAAAAAAAAAAAGTGAAATATGTACAATGTATAGAATGATGTCTGGCACATAGTAAGCATTCAACAAACATTCTTATTAAAATTAATAAATTGTATAATAACAGAGGTTAGGAGTATGTTAAAGAGAAAGGGAAGGATTTCAGTTGAACGATTACACAGAGGAGAACATGACCTTCATGATCTCAACTATTTGTACAGTTTCCTCCTTCCAGTTGCCCTCTTCCTTCTTCCCACTGCTGTGTTTGAAAGCATACCCCTGCCTTCCTAGGCTGAAGCTACATTTATGTAGTTGACATTTTTCCTTAAGAGAAAAAAAGAAAGAAAAGGAGAGAGCAAGAGAGACAGGCTGACCTCAGTAGTTCTGAGCAGCCTCCAGCCTCCCAGGAACCCAGAGTGATTAGGATATTTTAAAACCAAAGTAAAAGGTGTGTGATAAAGCTGCCCAGTCAGCACTTTGAGCCTTCCAGCAGCTCCGGAGCAGACCTAGGAAATTCTGCAGCTCTCTCCTTCTAAGTTTTCTTCTTCTGCAATTGGCTCTTCTCATTAATCTACCTATGAAGCTCTATTTTTGCTGGTTCCCCAGAATCTGCCATGATTGGCAGGGGCTGGTGTTAGATCCAAGACAAGCAGCAGGCCACATTTCCCTGTTGAGGGGAGCAGGGCAACATCATACAATAAATGGATTCTGCAAGTCTGGTGACTATGAATGGGATGATGGAAACAACCAGAAACAAGAGGCCAAGGGATATTGACCAGCAGGCTGGGGCAAAGCCAGGGTAAGGGCCATGGAAGGCCCGGCCAGGGCAGGAATGAAAAAGAACTAAATGTGATTAGGAGAAGTGATTTAAAAAGAGTAAAAGTTTTACAAGTTAATTGTGATATGATATTAAAAGTTATTACCCTGTATCAAGCGCTCACTATGTCTCAGGCATAAAAGTGATCAAATATCCTATGTTAGTGAACCTCCCTCTTATATAGCTCATTGAGGTTGGTACTGGCTTCCTCATTTAATAGACAAGAAAACTGAGACACAGTTGTGTTAGCATGTCCTAGGGTCCATAATGAGAGACTGAGAGGGATCAAACTCTGTCCTTCGAAACGTGAAGTTTTTTGTTCACATGCAGACATGCTGTGTCTCTCCAGTCATGACAGCTGTGTCATGAGGTCCTATTATGTGCCAGACCTTGTACAAGGACCTTCCTCTTTAAGTGTAGGTGTGTATTCCATAACTAATAACTTTTGTTTATTCTGATGAAAATAAATACATAAATGAGCTAAACCAACAACAATCGCAAAACAAATTACCAGTATTCCCATCTTTCTACTTGCAAAGATAATTTCTGTTATTTTGCTGTACAGTCTTAATTTTTGTTTTTCCTTTAAAAGGTCTTAACATCTTGCCCCCTACACACCTCACTTTTATCTATGTCTCTCCCTTTTTCTACTCATTCATTTACAAAACATGTATATATGTACGCATTTGTGTTATACACATGTATACATGTGTGCAAATGTATTTGTGTATGTGGGTATATACAGGTACAGGCATACCTTGGAGATAGCATGGGTTCGGTTGCAGACCACCACAATAAAGTGAGTATCGCAATAAAGTCACACAATTTTTTTGATTTCCCAGTGCATATAAAATTATGTTTCCACTATGGTGTAGTCTATTAAATGTGCAATACCATTATATCTAAGAAACTTATATCCAAATTTAAAAATACTTTATTGCTAAAAATGCTAATGATCATCTGAACCTTCAGCAAATCGTAATCTTTTTGCAGGTGCAAGGTCTTGCCGTAGTGTTTTTGGCTGCTAACTGATCAGAGTGGTGGCTACTGAAGGTTTAGGTGGCTGTAGCAATTTCTTAGCATAAGAAAACAATGAAGTTTGCCTCACTGATACACTCTACCTTTCATGAGTTCTCGGTAGTATGCAATGCTATTTGATAGAATTTACCCACAGTAGAACCTCTTTGGAAATCGGAGTCAATCCTTTCAAACCCTGCCACATCAACTAAGTTTATGTAACAATCTGAAGTCTTTGTTGTCATTTCAACAGTGTTCATAGCATCTTCACCAGGAGTAGATTCCATCTCAAGAAACCACTTTCTTTGCTCAGCCCTAAGAAGCCACTCCTCATCCATTCAAATTTTATCATAAGATTGCAGCAATTCAGTCACATCTCAGGCTCCAATTCTAATTCTCATTCTATTTCTACAAAATCTGTAGTTAACTTCCTTCACTGAAGTCTTGAACCCCTCAAGTTCATCTGTGAGAGTTAGAATTAATTTCTTCCAAACTCCTGTTAATGTTGATATTTTGATCTCCTTCCATGAATTATGAATGTTTTTTAGTGGCAGCTAGAATGATGAATCTTTTTCAGAAGGTTTCTATTTACTTTACCCAGATCCATCAGAGGAATCACTATCTATGGCAGCTATAGCCTTACAAGATATATTTATTAAGCAAGACTTGAAAATCAAAATTACTCCTTGATCCATGGGCAGGCTGCAGAACGGATGTTGTGTTAGCAGGCATAAAACTAACGTTAATGTTGTACATGTCCATCAGAGCTTTGGATGACTAGGTGCAGTGTCAATGAGCAATAATATTTTGAAGGGAATCTTTTTTTTTTTTTTTTTCCTGATCAGTAGGTCTCAACAGTGGATGTAAACATTCAGTAAACCCTGCTGTAAATAGATGTGTTGTGATCCAGGCTTTGTTGTTCCATTTGTAGACCACAGGCAGAGCAGACTTAGTATCATTTTTAATGGCCCTAGGATTTTCAGAGTGGTAAATGAGCATTGGCTTCAAATGAAAGTCACTAGCTACATTAACCCCTAAGAAGAGAGTCATCCTGTCCTTTGAAGCTTTGAGGCCAGGTATTAAATTCCCTTCTCTAACTATGAAAGTGCTAGATGACATCTTCTTCCAGCAGAAAGCTGTTTTATCTGAATTGAAAAATAAGTTGTTTAATGTAGTCACCTTCATCAGTTATCTCAGCTAGATCTTCTGGATAACTTGCTGCAGTTTCTCTAAGCACTTGCTGCTTCACCTTGCATTTTTATTTTACAGAGACAGCTTCTTTCCGTAAATCAACCCTTGCTAGCTTCCAACTTTAAACCCATGACCAAACCTATGCTAGCTTCCAACTTTTATTCTGCAACTTCCTCACCTCTCTCAGCCTTCACAGAATTGAAGAGAGTAGGGCCTTCCTCTGGATTAGGCTTTGGCTTAAGGGAACATTGTGGCTAGTTTGGTCTTCTATCCAGGCCGGCTGTTTTACTTTCTCATCATTCTTGTGTTCGCTAGAGTAGCACTTTAAATTTTCTTTAAGAACTTTTCCTTTGCATTCCCAAGTTGGCTAACTGTTTGCTGCAAGTGGCCTGGCTTTCGGCCTATCTCTGCTTTTGACATATCTTTTTCACTAAGCTTAATTATTTCTAGCTTTTGACTTGAAGTGAAAGACATGTGACTCTTTCTTTTACTTATACACTTAGAGGTCATTGTAGGGTTATTAATTGTCCTAATTTCAATATTGTTGTGACTTACGAATAAGGAGGCCCAAGAAGAGGGAAAGAGGTAGGGAAACAAATGGTCAGTGGAGCAGACAGAACACACACAATGTACATTAAGTTCACTGTCTTCTATGGGCATAGCTTGTGGTGCCCAGAAATAATTGCAATGGTAACACCAAATATTACTGGTCATAGATCACCATTACAGATATGATCATAATGAAAAATTTGAAATATTGTGACACAGTGACACAAACTGAGCACATGGTGTAGGAAAAATAGTGCCAATAAAATTGCTCAACACAGGGTTCCCACAAAACTTTAATTTGTTAAAAAAAAGTCTGAATTACAATAAAGATAAGTACAGTAAAATATGGTCTGCCTATATATGTACTCATATTTATATATATACATACCCATAATAGGTCACATTTATTGAGTGCCTACTATACTATTTCCCTGACACTACACAAAATTCTTGACATGGTACCACTCATTCCTAAAAACAACACTGTAAGAATTTATTATTATTATCATTTAATTAGTGGGCATCCTGAGGTAGTAAGTTGCTGATGATCACACAGCTCATGAATGGCAAACTTGGATTTGAACCCAGATAATATAATTACAGAGTTTTGATTCTTAAGACTTATAGTCCTCTCTTTTATTCATTTGTTTTGCTGTCTTTTTGTCACTTTCCCTCTTTGACTTTGGAGCATACAAAGCACATTCCTGTGTCTGGTAAGCAGAATGATGGCCTCCAGAGATGCTCACATCCTAATCCCTGGAATCTGCCAATGTGTTACATCATGTAATAAGAAAGGATTAAAATTTCAGATGGAATTAAGGTTGCTAATTAGCTAGCTTTAAAGTAAGGAGATTATCGTGGATTATCAGGGTGGACCCAATATAATCACAAGGGTCCTTTGTGTGGAGGGAAGAGGACAGAGTCCTATCTTATTAACTAGCTTGGCCCGCAAATTGAGCTGGTGTTGCATGTCAGGTAGAGTACTAGACTTCGGTGATACAATGGAGACTAGGAAAAAATTCTAGTGCTCAGATAAGTCACTGCCTAGGAGAGTGAACAAGGATAGTAATGTGTGCTGAGAACAGTAAGAGAGAAAGAGAGTTTTATGGGATTAGAGTAAAAGAACATCAAATTCAGTTTTAGGAGGCCAAGAAAAGGTATCGTAGAAGACAGATGTCTAAATAGAGACTAGCAGGATAAACAGAATTGGGAGGTACAGAGGGTAGAGGTGGAGCATAGGCAACTATCTACCAGGAGGGAAAAGCTGTGTGGAGATCTGTGGATGGGGAGGGGGGGACGTGTCATGCACCCCATGGTATTAGGGAACAGTAATAAGAGGCAAAAACCAGAGAGGTAATTAAAGAGTTTGCATTTTATGGAAAGCTTAGTGAGAGTCTTTAAAGGGTTTCATTCAAGAAGCTGACAGGATGTATCAACTTGTTGCCCAGTGGAAAAAAATTGCTCTGAGAGTGTTAAGCCCAAATCTAAAGATACGTGACAATTAGTCATACCCATGCCTGGGTCCACATCTTCCTCTGTGTTTCCTTAGTTTTGTATTTTCTTTAAAATTTTTAATTGGTAAAGGCTGCTGGTAACTTCATTTGTAATCATCTTGTCCTTGATCATTAACCCCTAGTCTAATAGGTTATAAAGCTAAGTAGTAAAATTCCTGAGTCCTTCATAGTCATCATGGTAGAACTCTAACTACCATTGATAACCTACTGGTTAGTCTGCAGTGCTCTTTCCCCACTGGGCCATTATGCCTGCTCTCCTATGTCCTGAAATCAGAACACTGAATGAATAAGGGCCAGGGATTTGGCTATGATGAAGTTTGACTGGAGAACTAGGGTAAGGTGTGACCTGGGGGAGTAAAGGACTCATGGACTCTGTGAGTTTGGGGACTTGAGAGATCTTTCCTGATGGAAGACTAGGCTCAAGCAAATGGGAAGAGGGGAGGTGTTGATTACTATTTTCTACACTGCAGGGGTTGGTAAATTGTAGCCCATAAGTCAAATTCAGTTCAACAACTCACTTTTTAAATAAAGTTTTATTGGAACATAGCCATGCTCATTCATTTGCGTATTGTCTATGGCTGCTTTTATGCTATTCTGACACCGTTGAATAGTTGTGACACAGAGACAATGGCCAACAAATCTTAATGTATTTACTCTCTGGCCCTTTACAGAAAAAGTTTGCAAATTTCTGCTCTAGAGGGAGACTCATTGGAAGTGGATCTTGAATGAGATGGTGCTCTGGAATCTGAAGAGTACTTATGAAAATGGGGGTTAAAAGGGGGTTCACTTAGGTGGGTCTGGAGCCCTTACTTGCTACTGGGCTGAGGAGCTCCTTGGCTCTGTAAGGCTTTGCTTCAGATGAGCTGTTGGAAGGGGATGCTTTCTAGTTCAAGTCCCAAAGGGGCTTTCACATGCGAGACCTAATCCAAACTCAGTGATGGTGCAAGGGTACTTCTTACCTCGGGGGACTGGTGAATTTCCACGCCTGTGTGTCATTTGCTTTATGACATTTTTGCAGTGAGCAGAGCTTTTACTTCCAGCTGTGAGGCATCTGGGTTGGACTCCTCCTCTCTTCTTTGCAACAGTATTCCTGATGTTCCCGCTGTGTGTTCTGAACCGGGTTGGCATCTGTCTTCCCCTCTGCAGTGTCCTTGCGGGCTTTGCTGGCCTGCAATGGCCCCATCCATCTTCCTGCTGACTCAACAGGCTTGCCCTCTTCTACCCTCAGAGAAACAGCAGAGTTTGGGTTTTGACTGGGAAGACTCATAGAGTCATAAACTGGTTGGATTCCGTTGGTTTACTTATTACAGCACCTGTTCTCAGCGTCAAACTTATGTAGGGGCTGTATGAAGTGCTACTTGTATCACCGAAAGATCTTCCCTTGTCCAAAATGTCTTTTCTACTGACCCTGACGTGGTACTTGTCCCATTTCAGATTAAGAAACCAAGAAGGCTTATTAAAATAATAATGCTTTGGCCAGGCGCAGTGGCTCACGTCTGTAATCCAAGCACTCGGGGAGGCTGAGGCAGGAGGAATGCTCAAGGTCAGGAGTTTGAGACCAGCCTGAACAAGAGCTAGACCCCATCTCTACTAAAAAAAAAATAGAAATAAATTAGTTGGAAAACTAAAAATATATAGAAAAAAAATACTATGGACATGGTGGCACATGCCTGTAGTTCCAGCTACTCGGGAGGCTGAGGCAGGAGGATTGCTTGAGCCCAGGAGTTCGAGGTTGCAGTGAGCCAGGCTGACGCCACGGCACTCTAGCCAGCACAACAGAGTGAGACTCTGTCTCAAAAATAAATAGATAAAAAAAAAATAAAATAAAATGATAATGATTCCTTATGCAGAACAACTCACCCAGCCATCAACTGCCACTTAGGCTAAATATGACTGAGTTGAATGGAGTAACTGTAGAAGAAATCAGAGTCTCCTAGTAAATGGGACAAGTCAGTTTTGAAAAGGAGAAGGACCTGGGAATGCTGGAAGCAGACAGCCAAATTGGCACAGTCAGAAGGGAAATACATAGATATCACATAAATTGGAGAAAAGTAATAGAAACATGCAAGAAAGGACATGGAAGGTATTCTAACATATCAATAATGCAGTATTGGGGTTGAAAGGGGCTGTTTTGTTGACAGATGAGATCACTGAGGAGCAGAGAGGGGCTGTGACCTCCCTGAGGTGTCGCAGAAAGCAATTAACCGAGTTTGGGCTAGAATCTAGGTCTGCGGACTCCTTCCCAAAGTGTGCTCTGAAGCATAACTACTCCTGAAAATATTAATAGAATTTTCCATGGAGAAAAAGGCACAGTGGTTAAATAAGTTTAAGAAACATGGTTAGAAAGAGCCATGCCCAGGGCAAAGTACTCATCTACGAGTCCTGGGAGACACAAACTCTAGCCATGTCGATAAATACTTACTGAGGACCTCCTATAAGCTATTCGCTAATGCCTGGAGACATCATTATGAGCGAAAGGAACGTAGTCCTTGTTCTCGTCATCTGACAGCCCACTCCCTCACTAGAAAGTACAGGTCTATGAAATAATCACACAAATGCACATATTATTTTCAAAGTGACTAATGCTGTGCAGGAAGGAAATTCAGTTTTCTAGGAGCACATGTCAAAGGGCCCTAGTGGTGCACTGCTTCAGACATGACTTCTCGGATGAAAGGGTCTTGCGCTGGTAACTGAAGGGTAAGTACAAGACAACTAGTTGAAGAGCATACTAGGCAGTGTGGACAGCATGCACATGTATGGAGGGAAGTGTGGTGCCTCACAGCAGAACGCTCTGGTGAGGGTGCCAGGGTCTATGCAGGCAGGGAGAAGTGGGCTAGGATGCCAGTACTCATTAGCCCTGGACCCAAGAGGCTTTGTGTGTTTCCCCCAGAGTGCCTTACAAGTATCAGCCTTCCTCTGTGTTGTGAAAAAGGTTGGGAAGTATCGCATCAGGGAAACTAAAAGGTGGACTGTAGGGAGTTAGGACTGTGATAGCGTGTAAGAGGCTGGAAGATTATGCATGAGGCTTCAGATTTGGGTCTTAATCCGAAAAGCAACTGTTCTGCCACTAAGCCCTGGTGTGCCCTTGGCTGAGTCCCCTCTTCCTTTTGCACTTCAGATTCTTCAAAGATTGGACAAGATAACCTGTTCCCTTTCTGCTCTGATAGCTCTGATTTCACACTCCTGTGATTTTTTTTTACTCAAACAAGGGGATTTGGCTCTAACGAAGCTGCGCCTTTGGACCGTCTTCCAGCTTGGGCTGTTTCTGAAGGATTCTCGAGTTATTTGCTGCCCTGTCCCAAGGTGGTTTGCACATGAACGTGAGAGCTGAGCAGTCCTGCCTGCTGCTGATGAGTTGTGATTTCACTCACCATGGTTGTTGCTGTTCTTCATCTACCCCCTGCCTTAGACTCAGGAGCCTGAGTTTCCCATGCTTTTCCGTTCTAAATGTAGCAACTCCCCATTCAGAGTTATTTTTGCTATTGGAGGAAGAAAAGTGGCAGCATTTAGACCTGTCTGGTGGGTGGGGAGCCTGAGTTCTGTTTTGCACTGCTACTTCCCTGGGCTCATTTTGGATCATTGTTGACAAACACACACTCCCTCCAAGAAAATAGTCCCTTTCTACAATAAATGTTATTGCCCAGATTTCCAGGAATGTGTGATAGGCATTCAAGGCCATTTTATTAAAATAGTGAGTGTCTATTATGTATCAGATCCTGCTCTAGCTATCCAAAGAGATAAGATCCCTACCTTAATGGTACTTACATTCTAGTAAAGGGAAAGAAAAAATAACAAGGAAATATAAAGACTTTCAGATAGTTAAGAGAAATACAAAGTAAGGAATAGAGAATCATGCTGAGGGTTGTTATATTCTATAGGGTGGTTAGAAAAAGTTTGGTTGATCAGGGAACATTTGAGGAGAGGGAGTGATGTGAGGTCTAGGGGAAAAATAGTCCAGATGGAGGAAACAGCAGGTGCATAAGCCTTAAGGCAGGAGTATGCTTGGCTTGTTTGAGGAGGAGGGAGGAGTGCTTGTCTGGGTAAAACAAAGTCTGAATAACTGAGTAACAAAGTCTAAAATGACGTTCAATTGACTGAGGTGGGAAGGACTGTATGAATAGTAGCTGTGTGAAGGAAGGGAAATCAGGAGTTTGATTCTGGACATGTTAAGTTCGAGACACTTATTAAATGTCTGAGAGATGACACAGGAAAGTCAGATACATGGTTCTGGAGTTCAGGTGATAAGTCCAGCTGAAAGTATAAATGTGACTGTTACCAGCATATAAATTGACTTAATATTTAAAACAGTATGATTGGAAGAGATCTCCCAGGAAATGACTCTCAATAGTCATTTAGGAGAAGCAAAAGAACCAGCAAAAGAAAACTGAGAGAGTTTGGTCAGGAACATAGGAGAAAACTCAAAAGGAAGTGTGGAATGATCCCCAAGATTCAGGTCTGAGGGACTGGAAGAGTGGTGATGCTGTCCACTGACGCAGGGACACTGAAGGAGGAGAAGGTTTAGGGGAGGGGACGATGCTAAGTTTTTAGGACACCTTGATTTTGAGATTTGTATAAGAGCTTCAGGTGAACATGGCCATTGCAAAGTTGCACATGAGGCTGAAGTTCAGGAGATGGCTCTGAGGCATTTCATCTGCAGTTTGTGTTTCCACATTTGTACTGGAATGCTACAGGCCAACAGGTGCGTGTTTGGAAGACGGTAGCAGAAAGGCAAATGATCGGACAAGGACAACGTGGAGAAGCTAGGAGTCAGGCATGCTGGGTTCTACGCTGGGCACACTGTGGACAAGTTGAGTGAATTTTGACAACAGTCTGGTCAGTGAGTTCTGTCCTCTGTGAAATTTGGGAAACACTATTTCCCAGGTCACTTGTGGATCTAGGATATGAGTAAATGGAGAATGTATTGAAATTTACTCCTCATGTTTAAATCATGACAGCTACTGTGCCATCATGCTGCCACTATTACTGCTGCCATACAACTAGTAATTGCATTGTCAATAGCAACGCTCCTACTGTGTGTCATAAATGAGAGAGACCAGTCTTCTGAGATTAGATTTGTAAAAGATATCCCTTCCTGACATTAAAATAGATCCCTTTTCCCTCTCTGGCTCTCCCCTCACTCATTAATCTCTCCCTTAAACTCTGGGGAGACTGACTACAATTTCAGTGTATACAAGAAAAAAAGTTTGTGCCCCATTAACGCAACTGAAACATTTTGGGAGGGGGAAAAAAAAGACAGTTTATAACATTACTTTAATAAGAACCTCCTAGGCTGAATTTTCATTCACTGGGATCACTCTTTGCCATATACAGCCCCTTCTAAACCTCTGCGTTTGACCTACGCTTGATTTTAGTTTCCTTAACTTCACTAACAGCTTTGCCTCCCTGATGTGTGCTGCCTTGCTGTGGCCGGAGGGGCAGAGGCAGGTGACTAGGCAGGTGATTTTTCTCTTCAGTGCTGGCCAGCCTGTCTCTCATCAGTGTCATCTTGTCACCCTCCCTCAGCCAGCCCAGCCAGAACATCCTTGGCAGCTCTTCAGAGGACCAAGGCTGGCTGCCCTGCATGGGAGAACTGAATGCTGGGCCAGTTCCTCTTGTGGTTATTAGGTGGATCTTGTTTATTGATTGAGTCACCCATTTGTTCGAGGGACAAATGTAATACACACCAATAAGGATGATGAGAATAAAGAGGATGATCACTAGCATTTAATACCAGTGTTAAGCACTGTGCTAAGAGATTCAAATGCATTTTATCTACTAAACTTCATAAGAATAATATATGATTAGAATCATGACTGTTTGTCAGCTGCAAAAAGAAAGGTGGGGGGGGAATAGATTAAATAATTTTCTTAAGTTCACCTAGTAGTTGGTAGAACTGAATCACAAATCCAGGTTATTTAGTTTCGATTTTCATTTGTACAAAAGTAGCAAATGTGAAGGAACATAGCCTTCTGATTTCAAGGTTCTTCTTTTTTTAAGTACTAAAGGAGGCAAGGAAAGCTTCATCTTTCTCTGCTGCACCTTTTTTAATAAAAGGATTTGTTCTGCCAAATTTGGATTCAGTCAAAAGGCTGCACTTAAGGACCTAGAAGGCCACAGGTTCCCCAACCCTGCTTGGGAACACTGAATCTGGGCTCTGGTGAACATCGGCTTCAAGCTCTCTGGCTTACTGCTTTCACCCTAGCCAATTCCCACCTGTCAGACCGGGGGGCACCTTCAGGAGCAAAATCCTGTATAGATCTTACAGGTGAACTTTGCTTCTTTCAAGGTTGAATCCCTTTGAGCTTCTGACTGCTATTATCTGCACTCTAATGTCTTCAAATGGTCATTCTGTATATTTTGTCCACTGTTTATAATTGTTATTTGCAGGAGTAGTGGTCCACACTTACTCCTCTGCCCTTCTTGGTACCAAACATCCCTCATGTTATTCTAATTTGTGTTTCTCTGAAGCATCAGGTTGAACCATATCACATGGGGTCACTCACTGCCTTTGGTTTATGTGGACTCTCTGGTCATATTCTTTGCCCATTTTTTTTCTATTGCAGTCTCTTTTTCACCTTGTCTTCTGATTGCTCCTTATATAGTAGAGAGATTATCATCTTTTTGTCTGTGAGATGAGTTGGACATATTTCTTATTTTGTTTTAAAATTTTTGTTGTGACAAAGTTTTTTAAAGTTATCTATTAGAACTTAAAGATCATTTATATGTGGATTCTATACTTTGAATCTGTATTAGACTTTCTCACTGAGATTTTAAAGTATCAAAATCAGTATTTTAAAATATACCGTGTGTTTTCTTCCAGTATTTAATATAGATTCCTTCACCCCCTGCCACTTACATGGTGACCTTTGGTCTATTTGGAGTTTTCTTTGGTGTAGGATGTGAAATAAAGATCCAACTTTATCTTTTTTCCACCAATATCTAGTTTCCTTAGTATCATTTGTTTAAGAGTATATTTTTATTCCACTCATTAGAAATTGATACTTTATCATATACTATACTAAACTTTTGTATGTTTGGGGTATAAGTTTGGATTTTATTCTTTTTTCTGCGAGTGTTTCTGTCTGTTCACGTGCCAGTATAATTCTAATTGTTGAGTCTTTAGAATGAGCTTTTATCTCTTGTATGACTAGTCTCCCTTGTTGTTCTTTTTCAGAGGTTTCTTGGCAATTATTTTTTGTTACACCAAGCCTTCCTGTTGCCAAAGTCCATACTTTCATCCAGTGTATTGCCCTGGCAGGCACTGTGCCCATTTATGTATATTATTACAGAGATATCTATTAGATTTTCTATGCTGGCCTCTAAGTACAAGAAAAGTTCTAAGTACAAAAAAGCACTGAGTTAGAGTATAGCTCTGGTAGTTTGAAAAATATAAAACATAAATAAGAATATGATGAGCTCCAACCTATAATTTCCCATTTTTAAAACTTCCATGAGTGATTCTGAAAAGTTCATCAGGTTTGGAACCATCAGCCTCTGAGTAAAACTAACTGGAACCTTTTTCTACCTGGCGAGGGGGAGTTTGGTCATTTCTCCGTATTTCCCACTGTGTCCTAAATCAAATATTGTCAAAACTAGGGGGGGAACCTCAGAGATCCTAATCCAGCCTGCTTATTTAACTGATGGTGAAACTGAGGCCTAATGTGGTATGATCTGCTCAAAATTGAGTCAGTGTCTGACTTGGTCCAGAACTCAACACTTACTCTCATTTCATTTTTTTCTTCCATTATACCATGCAAAGATCTCGTAGAACAAGCCAGTAAGTATCTCATGGTTGAAAAGTGTGAATTAATTTAATGCACGTGCAAACGTCTTTGAAGCATTAATTAGACCAGAGTTGCTTTCACCCAATGTTTTGAACACTGCTCCTAAATTTATTCATTATATATTTATTCATACATTAATTCATTTATTGATTCAGCAAATTTACTGAGTACTATGTATTCTGGCTGATGTAATGAGCTATCAAACATTGAATCTGTATTGAAATGACCTTTAATTTAATTGCATATGTAAGATAAATGCATGACATATTAATAAACAATCTACAATTTGAATATAGTACAAAGCAGACAATTCACGGACGTTTACAAGGCATTTTGATGATACACAAGTAGAACAGATAAGGAGAGGTCAGTGATCACTGGGAGCAGTTGGAAAATGCACTGTGGAAGAGGTGATTTTTGTGTTTGGTTAGATATTGATGGGTAGTGAGGGCATTTGCTATCGAGAGATATTATAGATGCACATAAACATAGCACTTAGGAGACACAAGGAGAGACTCATCTCTCCTCATCTGTCCTTTAACAGAGCTTTTCTTTCTGCTTCTAACAGTGCACATCTGCTTTGGAGATAATTTTTATCTTTTCAAACAATGGGAATTATTTGGTAGAAAATTATTGATAAATATATTCACACAAATAGAAAAAGCTTACTGAGGAACTACCATCACTGAAGCATGTAGTGTTTGATAAAAAGTGAATTTTCCAGATTACTGAAGCTTGCCCTCTAAATGTCAAACTGTTTATCTTTTAAATTTTATCCATTTTGGATACATGTCCTTGTATAATACATTTTAGACTCCCCTAACTTCTTACGTGGGGTTTATCACACAACCTTTGAACTTTTCCTGGGGACCAAAGTTATCATAGGGAATATATGTTCTTGTACTCTGCACAATTGTGTAGCTCTGTTTGTAATTAAGCTAAATTTCCCCCAGTGGCAATACAGATTAATTTCTTTATCGTTTTAGTTTCCCTCTCTCCTCCCTGTGTCTTGCTATATATTCCTATATTCCGAGTATCTATTTCTAATAATCTAGTTTCTCCTCTAAGCTGCTAGTTTTGTGTCGCTGTTAACTATAAAAATAAATGGAAAATGGACTGGGGAAACCTTGTAGTGCAGGTGACAAGGGAGTGGCCTGAATGAGAGTCATGGGAACTGGGTTTTATTAATGACTTTGCCAACAAACAGGCCATGTAACCTTGGGAAACTTGTTTCCTCCCCCTCATTCCCGGATTCCTTGGTTAAAAAGAGAGGCCGGATATGATAAGTGGTTTTCATGATACTCAAACTCCTGAGACCACATTGAATGGGGTCCTACGGGTTTGATGAAGGGCTCTTGGCCATTCATATTCTCTCCCACCATATTTTAACCAGGCTGACCTAGTTTGTCTTTAGTATCTTGGATATTTTCGTAGAAAGAGTTCTATTACTTTTTGTAAAAAGCGTAAATGTCACTAAATTAGAATAATGGCTATGGTGTATTCATATATGGAATACTTCCATGTTCTCAACTCTATATCAGACTTTCTACATTATATAATATACTATATGTGATATAGATATATTAATAATATGTGTTATATGTGACTCCTATCATCAGACGGTTTGAGACAGTATATGTATGTGTGTATACGGATATTTTTCGTTCTCTAATTTTCACAAATTCTTAAAAATCGTACTGTTATCCTCACTTTACATTTGAGAAAACTGAGCCTCAGGAAATTTAAGAAACTGTCCTAAGACTGGATAGCTAATAAATGATAGAAATGTAATTCTAGCTTCTTTCTATTGATACAAGACTCAAGAACTGGGGAAGGTTCCCTGTTGTCTCCTAGTATGGTCCCTTTACTTCCACATGACTATTATGAAATGGCCACATGAATTATAATTGTATCTAAACTAAGTATAAGAAGAACCCTCAAATAAAGTACTCTCTCATGAGAAAATTGTGTTAACTCTCATGGCATTTGTCTACACTTTCCTTTGACCTTTCCCTCTGCCCTTTTTTTCCCCCCCCTGTGGTGCGTGACCATGTTCTGGACATAGTTCCACCCACAGAACATCTAAAACTGGCATCACATTTATGATAAAAAACATTTATGGATGCATCACTTGGCTATATGGGAGAACATGCAAAGCAGAGGAGCAATTTAGACGAGGGAGAAAAAAATAAATGATATACCTCTAAAATACAAATATCTACTACTTTTGGTAAAAATAAGTCTTTTTTTTTTTTTTTTTTTTTTTACCTTGAAAACTAGATCTATGCAGTTGGTAAATTTCCACCCCACAGCGAACTTTGATGTCTATTCTATTTTGCAACTTCCCCTTTGCCAGTGTCACAGGAGAAAGCTGCCTCCATTGGCAGGAAGGAAGAAACTAAATTATGAACTAAAAACCAGATAATGGCAAACACACAAGTGTGGGAGCACACACGCACATGCCTTTGTCTCTGGATAGCAGTAATTACTAGTTCCCTGCACCTCTTATTCTTTCTACCCTGAGCTGTCAAACTTCTCACCTGCCTTTAAAAAAAAATCAACAATGGCTAATGTTCTTGCTTTTTCAATGAAAAAGCTCCAATTTAAGAAAGCAACCAAGAAACACCTAGGTACTTTGCCCCCAGTCACCTGGGTTTCAGCTTAAAATTACCTTTTTTTTTTTCTCCTGTCATCAGATGCTGTGAGGGCTTGACCTAACCTTGACCTTAACCTAGTTAAATAAGAGCAGCTTATTGCTCTTGTCTGATTTTCTCAACTCTAATTTTCACAGCCAAGCCTGATTGTGGTCTCGGGTCCAAGGCTTCTTGACTTCTCAGAGGGAAAATACACCCTCGGGTAAGCCATATCCTCTCTCTTCTGCTTTCCAAACTTGGCCTGGAATTTCTGAGCATTTTTTATAATGCCATGAGGCTCATGTTCTCCATTAAAAACACCATTTCTTTCAGAAGTACATGAAGACTGAAACCAAAATATAGTGTGACTACCCTCTAAAAACTTTATCCCACCTGAAGTCTCCTAGGCAGAGTTAACAAACCTAGGAAGTACTATAGTATAAGAAATCACAGGATTTAGAGTTATATAAACTTATGTCAAATCCAAGGTTCATCTTCACTGCTAGTTGTATGCTCTTGAGAAAGTTTTCTTACTTTTTTAAAAAATAACAGCTTAATGGAGATACAATTCATGTACCATAAACGTCACATTCTTAAAGTGTACAGTGTAGTGGTCTCTAAAGTACTAAGAGATGTGCACCCATCATTCATCGATTTCCAGACTATTTTCATCACATCAGGAAAGGGACCCCTATTCATTAGTGGTGACTCCCCATATCTCCTCCTCTACCCCATCTCTGGAAACCACTGATGTATGGATTTGTTTATTCTGGGCATTTCACATAAATGGAGTCATAAAATATGTGACCTTTTGTGTCTGGACTCTTTCACTTAGCATATGTCCAAGGTCCATCTATTTTGTAGCATGCATTAGTGCATCATTTCTTTATGCAGAAGAAGAATATTTGATCATATGGAGACCATATTTTGTTTATTCATCAACTGATGGACATTTGGGTTGTTTTTGCTCTTTAGCTGTTATGTTAATGCTGGTATAAACATAGGTGTATAAGTTTTTGTGTAGATAAATTTCAGTGCCATTAGGTATATCCAAGTGTGCAATTACTGGGTCATATGGTAACTCTGTTTAAGTTTTTGAAGCATGGAAAACTGTTTTACAAGTGGCTGTACCATTTGGGATCCCCGCCAGCAATATATGAGAGTTTCAGTTTCTTTGAATCCTCACCGAGACATTATTGTCCCATTGTGATGGTGGTGTTATTATTGCCTTCCTAAAGGGTATAAAGTGGTATCTCACTGCAGTTTTGATTTACATTTCTCTGGTAACTAATGACATTGAGTATCTTTTCCTGTACTTTTTAGCCATTGTATAACGTCTTTGCAGAAATGTCTATTCAAATCCTTTGCCCATTTTTAAATTGGGTTCATTGTTTTTTATGGTTAAGTTGTAAGAGTTCTTTATATGTTTTAGACAAAAGTCCCTCATCAGATACATGAGTTGCAAATATTTTGTGTCATTCTGTGTGTTGTCTTTTTACTTTCTTGATAGTATCCTTTGAAGAAAAAAAGGGTTTATTTTTAATTTTTATGAAACCCTACTTATCTATTATGTCCTTTTGTTGTTTGTGCTGATGGCAGTATATCTCAGAAACCATTGCCTAATCTAATACATAAAGATTTACCCTACATTTTTTTTTCTAACAGTTTTATAATGTTAGTGTTCACATTTAGGTC